>OX439371.1:15184635-15670106 GCA_949319445.1 Mythimna lalbum | reverse complement strand
ACCAAGCCACTCGAAGGCAAGCTGAGTCCGTGAGCGGGGAACATGATGACAACCATGACCCCCCGTTCACGGAACAGGAGCTGAGAGTGGCCGTGGAAAGCTTTAACCCAAAGAAGGCCCCGGGTGCCGACGGTTTCACGGCAGATATCTGCGAGCGAGTGGTCTCGCAGGACCCAGGGACTTTTCTGGCCATCGCGAACAAGTGTCTACAGCTGGGCCACTTCCCAAAGCCCTGGAAAGAGGCGACTGTCGTTGTTCTACGAAAGCCCGCCAAAGAAAACTACTTCCAGCCGAAGTCGTACAGGCCAATTGGCCTTCTCCCGGTCTTAGGCAAGGTACTCGAGAAGATGATCGTGGGGAGATTGAAGTGGCACCTTCTCCCCAAAATGAGCGCCCGCCAGTATGGTTTCGTGCCGCAGAGGAGCACCGAAGACTCCCTCTATGACCTAATGGGACACGTAAGAGGTAAACTGACCCAGAAAAAGCTGATGACCATGATCTCATTGGACATAGAGGGAGCCTTCGATAGCGCGTGGTGGCCGGCCATAAAAGTAAGGCTAAAAGAGGAGGGCTGTCCTGGAAACATACGTAAGATGATCAGCAGCTACCTTCAGGACAGGAGGGTCGAGGTGAGGTATGGTGGGGAGACACACTCCACGAGCACAACCAAGGGGTGTGTCCAGGGCTCCATAGGAGGCCCCATTCTATGGAACCTCATTCTCGACCCACTGCTGAAGGAGCTGACTGCAAGGGGCATCTATTGCCAGGCGTTCGCCGACGACATAGTCCTGGTTATCGACGGAGACACTGCGTTGGAGGTTCAAAGACAGGCCAATGCTGCCCTCGCATATGTTGGGGAGTGGGGAGTCAAAAACAAACTTAGGTTCGCGCCCCACAAAACACAAGCGATGGTGGTGACGAGAAAGTTAAAATATGACGAACCGCTCCTCAGCATGGGCGGGGTCAGTATCGGCATGTCAAAGGAAATAAAAATCCTTGGCCTAACCATCGACAGCTGCCTGACATTTAACAAACATATCTACAACATATGCAAGAAAGTTGTTAACATATACGGGCAGCTGTCGAGGGCGGCCAAGATCAGTTGGGGCCTCCACGCAGATGTCATTAGAATTATCTACAATGCAGTCATTGAACCAGTGATTATGTACGCGGCGAGCGCCTGGGCGTCGGCAGTGGGGAAGCTGGGAGTCAGAAAGCAACTGAATGCCGTCCAGCGCGGATTTGCGCAGAAGCTCTGCAAAGCCTACCGCACGGTCTCCTTGAACGCAGCGCTGCTCCTCGCCGGGATACTCCCACTCGATATCCGTATACAGGAAGCAGCCGCTCTGTACGAGGCAAAGAGGGGAGTGCCCCGGCCGGATCTGGCGGGCAGGGAGGTCGAGCGGAGAGCAGGGCACACCGAAAATGGACACCCAGCGATGCATATGCACCTGAAGTTCAAGAGCTTGATAGACGAGGACGAACTGAATGCCAATAGCGACTTTGCCGTCAAGATATTCACAGATGGCAGTAAGATTGACGGCAAGGTGGGGGCTGCAATATCTTACTGGGAAGGCGCGGCCGAAACCAAGGCCGTCAAGCTTAAACTGCCATCTTACGGCACCGTCTATCAAGCGGAACTCCTGGCCGTATGCAGAGCCACGGGTGACATCGTTCGAGGTGCTCAGCAGAGCTTCGCAATCTACAGCGATTCTAGATCTGCGCTGGACACGATTGTTAATAACGGCTCCCTGCATCCCCTGGCCGTCGAGGCCCGCAAAAACCTCCGGACGGCCTTTAACCAGAATAAAACTGTGTCCTTGTTCTGGTTGAAGGCCCACGCGGGGCTTGCGGGCAACGAACGCGCCGACTGTCTGGCTAAAATGGCTGCCCTCACTCTGAAACGCGCCCCTGACTACGATAAGTGCCCGGTCTCATTCGTCAAGGGGCAAATTAGACGAGTGTCTCTTGGCGAATGGAACCGGAGATATCAGTCAGGGACGACAGCCGGGACGACCAAAGCCTTCTTTCCGGACGCTACCGAGGGCTACGCAATTATAAGAAAGATCGTACTGGATAGCGTCACGACACAGATTTTGACGGGGCACGGTGGGTTCTCCGAATATCTTACCAGATTCAAATGTAAGGAGGACCCATCGTGCGTCTGCGCCCCTGGGGTCGAGGAATCCGCACTACATATCTTGCTCGACTGCCCGACCTTCGGTCGAGCCAGATATGATAGTGAGCAGGAAATAGGCATGAATATTACCATGGACACTTTAAAAGAAATCATGGCAGAGAGAAAGACAAGGAATATATTTCTAAGATATGCAAAGGAAGTAGCAGAGGTTGTTATAAAAAGGAACAAATAAGAAATTAATTTATGAATATTATACACGAATTACAACTTATATATACTTATTATAAAACAAACCATAAAATAATTATAAAAGGAAGAAAGGATAGATGAAAAAAGAAGAAAGGCCTCAAGCAAGCGCAAAATATTGGGTTTTCCAAGCGTTTGCGCAACCCTTGAGGAAAGAAAGAAGTAATAAAGAATGGAATAAATACTATATAATATATGCATATACACAAATTATATATACAACTATTTAAGTAACATGGAAATATAAACTACGAAACAATATATTTACATATTTTATTATCTAGTTAGTATATTTACATATTGAATAAGAAATATTAAAGATACATATATACAAGTTATATTATAAACAAAATAAGTAATAACAAAATTTACACAGTAAAACAGAAATTAAGATTAACAACGACCCTGCTCAGGGCAGGGAGTGGCGTGTCTGAATTAAAGAAAAAAAAAAAAAAAAAAAAAAAAACCTAACCTAACCTAACCTAACCTAACCTAACCTAACCTAACCTAACCTAACCTAACCTAACCTAACCTAACCTAACCTAACCTAACCTAACCTAACCTAACCTAACCTAACCTAACCTAACCTAACCTAACCTAACCTAACCTAACCTAACCTAACCTAACCTAACCTAACCTAACCTAACCTAACCTAACCTAACCTAACCTAACCTAACCTAACCTAACCTAACCTAACCTAACCTAACCTAACCTAACCTAACCTAACCTAACCTAACCTAACCTAACCTAACCTAACCTAACCTAACCTAACCTAACCTAACCTAACCTAACCTAACCTAACCTAACCTAACCTAACCTAACCTAACCTAACCTAACCTAACCTAACCTAACCTAACCTAACCTAACCTAACCTAACCTAACCTAACCTAACCTAACCTAACCTAACCTAACCTAACCTAACCTAACCTAACCTAACCTAACCTAACCTAACCTAACCTAACCTAACCTAACCTAACCTAACCTAACCTAACCTAACCTAACCTAACCTAACCTAACCTAACCTAACCTAACCTAACCAGCTCTCGAACATGTTCGGACGTGGGGTGTCCAAAATAAATTGAGGTTTGCGCCACATAAAACCAACGCGATGGTGATAACCAAAAGGCTGAAGTACGACACCCCACGGCTAAGCATGGGCGGGATCAGCGTAGCGATGTCGAAAGAAATAAAAATCTTGGGTGTCATCATCGACGACAGGTTGACATTCAACGCACACGTCTCGAGCGTTTGTCGGAAGGCTGTCGCCGTTTACGGACAGCTGTGTAGAGCAGCAAAGGTGAGCTGGGGTTTGAACCCCGAAGTAATAAAAATTATCTACACAGCAACGATAGAACCTATCATTCTGTACGCCGCCAGTGTATGGGCCCCAGCTGCCAGTAAGTTGGGCGTAATAAAACAGCTGAGTGTGGTGCAGCGTGGCATTGCACAAAAAATGTGCAAAGCCTACCGTACCGTCTCCCTGAACGCAGCACTCTTGCTGTCTGGGATGCTCCCCCTAGACCTCCGAGTCCGCGAGGCAGCCTCACTATACGAGGCTAAGAAGGGAGTGCCTCAGGCCGTGCTGGGGGACAGGGAGGTGGAACGTATGGCGTCTGCCTTAGAATCCCCACACCCCGCCAAGCGTATCGACCTGGAGATTGCAGGCCTGGTGGATCAGGAGCAAATTGAACCCAGCGCCAGCCTAGAGGTAAAAATCTTTACAGATGGGAGTAAAATTGGGGGGCGTGTCGGTGCTGCACTGTCAGTATGGAACGGTGAGACCGAAACGCGTACTCTCAAACTGGCGCTGTCGAACTACTGCACAGTCTACCAGGCTGAGCTTCTGGCGATATGCAGAGCAACCAGGGAAATTAAAAACTGCGCTGCATCCACCTACGGAGTCTATAGTGACTCCATGGCGGCCCTCCTGACAGTGAAAAACCACGATTGCCTTCACCCTCTGGCAGTGGAGGCCAGAGATAACTTAACAAATATATCCGTCCAGGGCAAATTGGTAAAATTGTTCTGGATTAAGGCCCACGCAGGGTTTGAAGGCAACGAAAGAGCGGATCAGCTGGCAAAGGAGGCCGCCATGAACAGCAAGAAGAAGCCGGACTACGATCTGTGTCCTGTTTCGTTCATCAAGCGGTACACTCGCAAGGTGTCGCTTGATGAATGGAACAGGCGATATATCGAAGGTCAAACTGCATCGGTTACAAAAGCGTTTTTTCCAGATGCAGTGGCGGCGTACAGAATAGTCCGGAAACTAGAAATTGACGCAACCACAACGCAAATTATGACGGGGCATGGCGGGTTCTCCGAATACCTGAACCGTTTCAAGTGTAAGGAGAGCCCGTCGTGCATTTGCGATCCAAACGTCAGCGAATCCGTCCTACACATCATAGTGGACTGTCCTATTTTTGGCATGGAGAGATACAATTTGGAGAGGAAGTTGGAAATAAAATTCAGTAAGGAAATTATTAGCGTAATAATGCAATCAAGCAAAGACCGACATACATTTCTGAATTACTGCAAAAACGTCTGTAAAAAGGTCATAAACAGAAACAAAAGTAAATAAAATTATGTTTTCAAATATATTGTTATATATCTCTGTTAAACATAAGAAATAGTTGGCTAAATAAAAATGCATTAGAATAAGCAGTAACTAGAAGTAAGACTGTAATTTAAATAGTATTAGACTAAACAAACTTAGATAAGAAAATTGTATTAGAATAAGAAAAGTTGGTCACAAAAGTGTATTAGAATAAGCAGTAACTAGAAGTAAGACTGTAATTAAAATAGTATTAGACTAAAGAAACTAAGATAAGAAAATTGTGTTAAACTAAACAAACTTAGATAAGAAAATTGTATCAGAATAAGATTAATTGTTCACAAAAGTGTATTAGAATAAGAAAAATTTTTCAGAAAATAAAATAAAAATGTCCACTCCTTATTTTCCCCCTGTCCAAGGAACACAATAAAAATAAGAAAAAGAGAGAAATATAATGGAATAGTATACAAAAAAGAAAGTATAAACAGACGAAATCAAGAAAGTTTATATAGAATAAAAAGAAAGTAGAGAAAAGTAATTACTTAAAAATGTATAGATAGAACTGGAAATAGAAATCGTAGATTAGAAAACAATGGGAGTCCCACCCATGGAATGAATGAGAATGGCAAGAAAGAAAGATATAGTATGAAGCATGATAGTACGAGAAGCATAAATGTGAGAACTTGAATGAATGCAAATTAGCTACGTAAGGTCTCCGAGAACTGTCGGAGGTAGAGAGAGAGAAAAAAAAAAAAAAAAAAAAAAAAAAAAAAAAAAAAAAAAAAAAAAAAAAAAAAAAAAAAAAAAAAAAAAAACCTAACCTAACCTAACCTAACCTAACCTAACCTAACCTAACCTAACCTAACCTAACCTAACCTAACCTAACCTAACCTAACCTTTTTTTTTTTTTTTTTTTTTTTTTTTTTTTTTTTACGCTGGGAAAAATGCGTTACGCATACCCTCCCTCGGGGGAGGGAGGGGTATGTGGGACTCCCCGGTCAGAGCCGGTATACCCACTAAACGACCCAGCGGCGCTCCCGCATCGTCTGTGAGTGGCGAAGGACTGGGCAGCTGGCAGAGCCTTTACGTCCAGTCCTCCGCCGACGATCGCCCGCCTTGACGGCGGGCCCTACACGCCCCTCTCAGCAAGGAGGGGCCCGGGAATACCGCGAGCGCTCGGCCATTCCCGCCCGACGGTGGTGGTGATCAGTGCAATGCGGGCGAAGGCGCCCCCGCGCCTGTCGCCCGCTAATCACCACCTGGGGGTGGGAGAAGGCGATCGAACATTCGCCTTCTCCTTCCCCTTCTTCGTCTGCGGAGCGGTGCGGCGAGAGGGTCGTCCTCCCGCGCACGCTCCGCCGCCTCCTTTTGCGACATAACATCCTCGCAAAAGGAGGCGACCGCAGTCCAGGCCTCCTCACTCCCCAGCATACATTCGACCACGCTGGGGAGCGAGAGGTCCTGCCCAATAACCGCGATTAGACTGCGGCGCTGCTCACCCCAGGCCGGGCACGCCTCGAGGGTGTGTTGGGCCGTGTCCTCCGCAGCGCCGCAGTCATGGCACGCCGCGGTCTCCTCCCGCCCGATCCGGTGCAGGTGCGTTCCGAAACAGCCATGTCCGGACAACACCTGCACCAGACGGAACGAGAGGAAACCGTGCGACCGCTCGAGCCAGTCCCTCAAGACTGGGCCGAGCGCGTCCAGGGTCCGCCGGCCAAAGGCGGCGGAGGCGAGGTCCTCCGTCCAGTGGTGGACTATCGCGTCCCTCGCCTCCTGCCGCACGGCCTCCCGCTCTTGGTCGACGGGGCGCTCACCAAGCGCTTTGCGCCGCGCCGTCCATTCGTACACTCTGGCGAGCACCCACGCCTCCAACTCCCAAGGAGGGGTGCCGGCCAGAGCGCACGCCGCCGCAAAGCCCACCGACCGGTAGGCCCTCGCCACCCGCAGTGCAATGGCCCTTTGTGGCCTGCGGATGGCGGTCGCATTCTCCCTCCTATGGAGGGAGTCCGCCCAGATTGGGGCCCCATAGAGGGCCATGCTCCTGAGAATGCCGGCGTATAATTGCCGGCATCTCGCCTTGGGTCCCCCGAGGTTCGGGAGGAGCCATGAGAGGGCGTCCGCAGCTTTCAGCAGGCGCGTCGACAGCCCGCTGAAGTGCGGACCGAAGCGCCACCTGCTGTCAAGCATCAGGCCCAGATATTTCATCTGGGCCTTCACCTCTATCCGGACGCCCTCCACGACAATGTGGGCGTCAGGAGGGTAGCGCTGCCGAGGCCCGTGGAAGAACACGGCCTCGGTCTTGTGCAGCGCTACCTTCAACCCTAGACGGCGGATCCTCCCTGCCACTAAGGATCCGCCAGCCGAGGCCAGACAGGCCGCCTCCCTGAAATCCCTCCCCCGGGCAATGAGGAGAGTGTCATCCGCGTAGCAGATGACACTCGTGCCCTGGAGGAGGATCCCCCGCAGGAGCCAATCGAAGCCGATGTTCCACAGGGGAGGCCCCAGTACCGACCCCTGCGGAACACCGGACTCTGCGCTGTATCTCCTGACCGAGCCCGACCTGTCCGCAAGGAGGACCTCGCGGTCCTCCAGGTAGCTGGCCAGGAGATCTCGTAAGTACTGGGGCACTCCGTGATACCGGAGTGCCTCCAATATAGCCGAATGGGGGATGGAGTTGAAGGCGTTGGCTATGTCGAATGACACCGCCAACACTCCGTCCCCCGCCTCCGTCGCCTCCTTCACCTGGCCCTTGAGAAGGGTCAGCGCGTCGATGGTGGACCGGCCCTGTCGGAAACCGAACTGGGCGTCCGACAGGTCCGGCCCCACTCCCTGCAGATGGCTGTTAAGCCTGGCGGCGATGATCCCCTCGAACATCTTACCGGCCTCCTCGAGCAGAACGAGGGGCCGGTAAGCCGAGGGGGAGTCCGCCGGGCGTCCCTCCTTGCGGAGGAGGCAAAGTTTGCCCTCCTTCCAGAGTTTCGGGAACCTCCCAGCCGTAAAACACGCGCTGAAGAGGTCCCGAAACCTCTCCTCCATTTGCGTGGCGGCGATGGCCACCACGCGTGCGGGAACGCCGTCTGGCCCTGGGGCCGTCTTCTTCCCGTTGAGGTGGAGTACACCCGCGTACAGCTCGCCAGCCGTAACCGGGGGAACCTCCTCCTCCGGTGAAGCGGCCCCCTCTGGGGGGTCCATCGTTGGCGGGGTGAAGTTGGTCCTGCGTGGAAACAGGGACCGGACCACCCCATCCAACAACGCCGGCTCGAGGGTCTCCGTTAGTGGGGGACCATGTGGGCGCAGTTTGCTGCGCGCCGCCTTGTATGGTCTCCCATACGGATCCCTGTCGAGACCCTCCAGCATTTCGGCCCTCGCCGCGTCCTTGGCAGCGCCTATTGCCGACTTGAGGACCTTCCTCGCCTCCCGGAAAGAGGCGTAGAGGCGGTCCCCCTCGATCTGGTTTCGGGCGCTGCGTCGACGGCTCCGCATGTAGGCCCGCCTGGCCGCCACACTAGCGGCGCGGAGCCCCGCCAATTCCTCCGACCACCAATAGACGGCGCGTCGGGGAGGCGGACGGCGAGACCGAGGCATACTGGCGTTGCACACCTCGGTCAGGGACTCCCGCAGCTGGGCTGCTGCAGCGTCCACGTCTTGTACCTCAACAGGGGGCGAGAGCCAGTCCTGGAGGAAGGATGCCTCCTGGGCTGCCTCTCGGTCCAGGCGGGTCAGAGCCCACCGCGGGAAGGGAGATTGGCCAGAGCGGACAGCCTCCCGCGGGCCCCGAGTGGAGATGTCGAACCGCACATAGCGGTGGTCCGACAAGGTCTCCACCATCTCCACCCGCCAGTTTACAATGCGCGCGGCCAGCACGGGGGTGGCGAACGAGACGTCCACCACCGATCCTCCCCGTTGCCGCACGCACGTGTGGACCGCCCCCCTGTTGAGGAGGGACACACCGCACGAAGTCGCCCAAAACTCGACGGCACGTCCCCGGACGTTGCACGTGGCGGCTTGGTTGCCCCAAGCCGCCGACTTGGCATTCAGGTCGCCCAACACGACGACCTGGCGCGGCGCCGCCCTCCCGACGACTGCGGTGAGGACTCCGAGAAAGTTCTCGAAATCCTCGAGAGGGCGGTTAGGGGAGAAATAAACCCCCACAACAGCTATATCTCCCCACGCGGCGGCCACGTATCCCGGTCCCCTCTCTAAAAGCGAGAGGGGAGGGGAGTCCGAGGAAGACCGCGTCACCAACGCCACCAAGTCGTCCCGGTCGCCCAGCCAATGGCCAGGGACCGAGTAAGGCTCGGCAACCACCGCCACGTCCACCAACCACTCAGCCATGATCTGCATCAGCAGATCCTGGGCAGCCCTGCAGTGGTTGGTGTTCGCCTGAAGGATGCGATGTTCGACTGTAGCCATCAATCGGACATCGCACCCCCCTCCGCAGCCGCAGACGTCGACGCTCCCGCCTCAAGAACGGGAACGGCCGTAGTAGCGGCAGGCCGGATCGTGGCCTGCGCTTTTCCCTTCTTAGGGGGAGGATTACAATTCCTCCCCTTCATAACGTGACCCGCCGGGCGGCCACTGGCAGCGCAAACTGCGCAGTGCGGCGTGGCGGCCTGGCAGGTGATGGCTTTGTGGCCCTCCTTGCCACAGCGGTAACAACTGTCCGTCCTGTCTACCGTGGACGGACAGAGAGCCCGGGTGTGCCCAATGCCGAAGCACCTGTAGCACCGCAAGGGCTGCGCCACAAGTGCCCGGACTGCACCCGAGCTGAAACCGACGGCAAGCCGTCCTTTGTCAAGGACGGCTTTGGCAGCGGCGACTGGGCACTCAATACGCATGGTGCCCATGCCGCCGCGACCGGGCCTAATGTCCCGGCCTTGCACCGCTGTGGCGTCGCAGCCCCCAATGGCTGCGACCGCCGCCACCACCTCCTCCTTGGAGACTGAGTCGTCCAGGCCATTAACTTCCAAGGCTGCCAGCTTGACCGGTCTGGCAACCTTGGCCACGTCCGCAATTGCCTCCTGCAGTTTTGCCGCAAACAGATCAGCGTGGGCACCGCCGTCGGCCCCCGGGAACTCGAAGATTCGACCACCGGTCTGGGTCTTGCGGCATGTGACTTTGCCGATCCCCATTTGGGTGGGATCGGCGTTAGCTCGCGCCCGTAACAATACGGACGCGTAGGTCTCCCCCTGTTCCGCAGCCTCCGCGGTGAGCGTCACCACGACGGCTGCGGACTTAGGAGGAGCCAACTTCCTCCTCGTGCCGGCGGGGGCCCCTTTGGCCGCTGGAGCTGCAGCAGCGGCAGCGGGCTTGGGGGCCGACTTTTTCCCCCCTTTCCCCTTCCCCTTCCCCTTTCCCTTGCCAGTCGCCCGCTGCGACTGGCTGGGAGGGGCGGTGGCGGGGACGGCAGGGACTGTTGCCACTGCCTTTTTGGCCTTGCCCTTCCCCCTCCCAACCACCTCCGTCCACTGGTTGGATGGGGTGGTGGAAGGGAGGAGGGCGTCCTCGGCGGAGGATGGCCCCGGCTCGCTGCGCCTCTTGTCCGCCGCAAGCGGCGGTCGCAGGCGCTTTTCCGGTAATAGCCGGTCCTCTATGCCTGCGATGCAGGCTCGCGTAAAGGCCCTCTCCTCCATCACAACCTTGCGGAGGATGTCCTCAAGGTTGGAGGGTGGGCCTTCTGCCACCGGTCTTGGCTCAGTCTGGCTTGGCCGGGCCGTGGCTTCAGCCAGCTTCTGGTGAAGCTGGCTGACCTCCTGCTGCAGGCGATCCACTTTCGCCTGCAGTTGTCGCGTCTCATCCGAAGCCTTGCGCTCCACCAACTCCGCGACGATGCTGCGCAAGCTCGCAGCCCTGCATTTAAGGGACTTTTGGAAAGTGCCCTTGAGGTTGGAGGACTTGGAAGCGACCTCTGCTATCTCCTCCGCGTCCTCCTCCGCCATCCGCTCCAGCTCGACCAAGGAGTGGTCGGCGTACAGGACGCGGGACGCTCCGTACCCGGCCTTGGCCCGGGCGACGCGCGCCCGTTGCTCCTTGGCCACAACCCGCTCCTCCAAGTCCTCCTGGACTTGCGCCCGCCGAGCCAGGTTCAGCTGGCGTTCGGCGTCTGCGAGACCCACATTGTGGGTGTCCGCCGCCGTCGTCGCCTTCTTGGCCTTCGACTTCTTCTTTTGGACTGCCGAACCCGAAGAGCCCTCAGACCCGTCCTTCAGGAAGGCCCGCTTCCGTGACCTGGAGTCGCCCTCCTCAGCTGCAAACGAATTCGCGTCCGACAACCGCTCGATGGACTCGATGTCGGAGTCCGACATCTCGTCCGCCCTGCTGTAGAAGCTAGCCGCAGACGGCGCGCGGCTAGCCTCTGACGCCGAAGCGTCCTGTTGGCCCTGAGAAGGGCCTTTTGGTTGGCCCTGAGAAGGGCCTTTTGGTTGGCCCTGAGAAGGGCCTTTTTTAAGGAACCGCCCGGAGGCGTCCCGCGCTGGCTGTTTAGGCATAGCCCGCAAATAATCGTAGCACTCCAAACAATCAAATTAAAACCCGCATAAAATAAAATAGTGATAGCTACGATGCACAGTGCACTTTGGCCGAGCCCAGCCTGCCACTCCGTTACGGTGGTCAGGACTGGGTCGTTTCCAGGGGACACGACGTGGACGTAAGCACTGTGGGGTGGTCCCCCAACCTAACCTAACCTAACCTAACCTAACCTAACCTAACCTAACCTAACCTAACCTAACCTAACCTAACCTAACCTAACCTAACCTAACCTAACCTTTTTTTTTTTTTTTTTTTTGTTTGCGCTGGGAAAAAATGCTATTACGCATACCCGCCCATTTGGGGGAATGGGGGGGTTATGTGGGACTCCCGGGTCTCGGGGAGCCCGGTATACCCACTAAAACAACCCAGCGGCATTCCCGCATCGTCTGATTGGAGGGGGACCGGGAGATCGGCGTAGCCTTGACGTCCAGTCCCCCTCGGGCGACGATCGCCCGCCTTAGTGGCGGGCCCCTCACGTCCTCCCCATGGGGGGAGGGTCGGGAATGTCCGGCGGAGGTGGCGTGGAGTGCAATGCGGGCGGAGGTGCCCCCGCGCCTGCCGCCCGCCCATCACCACCATGAGGAGGGAGAAGATTGCGTCTTCTCCGACCTCTTCTTCGCCTTCGGAGCGGCACAGCGAGAGGGTCGTCCTCGCGCTCGCGCTCCGCCGCCTCCTTCTGTGAAATGACGTCCTCACAGAAGGAGGCGACCGCAGCCCAAGCCTCCTCGCTCCCCAGCATGGAACGAACTACGCTGGGAAGCGAGAGGTCCTGGCCGATCTCCGCAATCAGACTGCGGCGCGGCTCAGCCCAGGCCGGGCAGACCTCGAGGGTGTGCTGCGCTGTGTCCTCAGCCGCGCCGCAGTCATGGCACGCCGGGGTTTCCTCCCTCCCGATCCTGTACAGGTGCGTGCCAAAGCAGCCGTGCCCTGACAGCACCTGCACCAGACGAAAAGAGAGGAAACCGTGTGACCGCTCGAGCCAGTCTTGCAGCACTGGCCCGAGCGCGTCCAGGGTTCGACGGCCAAAGGTGGCGGTAGCGAGGTCGTCCGTCCAATGGACGACAATGGCGTCCTTCGCCTCCCGCCGTACTGCCTCCCGCTCCTCCATGACGGAGCGCTCTCCGAGCGCCTTTCGGCGCGCCGTCCACTCGTACACTCTGGCGAGCACCCATGCCTCGAGCTCCCAAGGAGGGGTGCCCGCCAGAGCGCACGCCGCAGAAAAGCCCACCGAGCGGTAGGCCCTCGCCACCCGCTGTGCAATGGCCCTTTGGGGCCTCCGGAGCGCAGTTGCGTTCTCCCTCCTGTGGAGCGAATCCGCCCAGATGGGGGCCCCGTATAGGGCCATGCTCCGCAGAATGCCGGCATATAAGCGCCGACATGTCGCACTGGGCCCCCCCAGGTTGGGGAGGAGCCACGAGAGGGCGTCGGCGGCCTTTAGCAGGCGCGTCGACAGCCCATTGAAATGTGGGCCGAAGCGCCACCTGCTATCCAGCACCAAGCCCAGATACTTCATCTGGGGCTGGACCCCCACTCTGATGCCCTCCACGACGATGTGGGCATCAGGAGGGCAGCGCTGCCGAGGCCCGTGGAAGAACACGGCCTCGGTCTTGTTCAGCGCCACCTTCAACCCCAGGAGGCGGATCCTACCTGCGACCAAGGACCCGCCAGCCGATGCCAGACAGGCAGCCTCCCTAAAGTTCCTCCCCCGGGCAGTGAGGAGAGTGTCATCCGCGTAGCAGATGACACTCGTGCCCGGGAGGAGTGCCCCCCGCAGGAGCCAATTGAACCCGATGTTCCACAGGGGTGGCCCCAGCACCGACCCCTGTGGAACACCGGACTCTACGCCGTATCGCCTCAGGCTGCCCGTTTTATCCACAAGGAGAACCTCCCTGTCCTCCAAGTAGTCGGCCAGCAGGCTCCTCAAGTACTGAGGCACTCCGTGATACCGGAGTGCTTCCAATATAGTCGAATGGGGGATGGAGTTGAAGGCGTTGGCTATGTCGAATGACACCGCCAACACTCCGTCCCCCGCCTCCGTCGCCTCCTTCACCTGGCCCTTGAGTAGGGTCAGCGCGTCGATGGTGGACCGGCCCTCTCGGAAACCGAACTGGACGTCCGAAATGTCCGGCCCCACTCCCCGCAGGTGGCTATTAAGCCGGCAGGCGATGACCCCCTCGAACATTTTGCCGACCTCATCGAGAAGAACAATGGGCCGGTAAGCCGAGGGGGAATCTACCGGGCGTCCCTCTTTGCGGAGGAGGCACAGCTGCCCCTCCTTCCAAGGCTTCGGGAACCTTCCAGCAACAAAGCACGCGCTGAAAAGGTCCCGAAACCTATCCTCCATTTGAGTGGCAGCTATGGCCACCACCCTGGCGGGGACGCCGTCCGGTCCAGGGGCCGTCTTCTTAGCGCGGAGGCTAAGAACTCCCGCGTGGAACTCCTCCGCAGTCACTGGGGGGACAACTTCCTCCAGTGAGGCCACACCTTGCGGAGGGTCCATCGTTGGTGGGGTGAAGTCGGTCCTGCGCGGGAACAGGGACCGGACCACTTCATCCAGCAGTGCCGGCTCAAGGGTCTCCGTCAGCGGGGGAGCCTGGGGACGCAGTTTGTTCCGCGCCGCCTTATATGGCTTCCCGTACGGATCCCTGTCGAGGGTTGCCAGCATCTCGGCCCTCGCCGAGTCCTTGGCAGCGCCAATAGCCGCCTTGAGGGCCGCTTTCGCCTCTCGGTACGAGGCGTAGAGGCGGTCCTCGTCTGCTCGATTACGATTACGGGCGCTGCGTCGGCGGCTCCGCGTGTAGGCTCGCCTGGCCGCCACACAGGCGGCCCGGAGCCCCTCCAGTTCCCCCGTCCACCAGTAGACGGCGCGACGGGGAGGCGGACGGCGGGAGCGAGGCATGCTTACATTACACACCTCGGTCAGGGATACCCTGAGCTGGACCGCTGCGGCGTCGACGTCAACGTCGACGTCCGGGGCCCCAACAGGGGGCGACAGCCAGTCCTGGAGGAAGGCCGCCTCTCTGGCTGCCTCCCGGTCCAGGCGAGTGAGAGCCCATCGGGGGAAGGGAGACCCGTTGGAGCGAGCACTCTGCCCCCGGGGATTTAGGGTGGAGATGTCGAACCGCACGTATCGGTGGTCCGACAGGGTCTCCACCATCTCCACCCGCCAGTTGACGATGCGTGCGGCCAACACGGGGGTGGCAAACGAGACGTCAACCACCGACCCCCCCTGTTGCCGCACACACGTGTGGACCACCCCCCTATTGAGGAGGGACACACCACATGACGCCGCCCAAAACTCGACGGCGCGCCCCCGGACGTCGCATGAGGCAGCCGAGTTGCCCCAGGCCACCGACTTGGCGTTCAGGTCACCCAACACTACGACCTGGCGCGGCGCCGCCCTCCCAACGACTGCGGTGAGGACCTCCAAAAAGTCTTCAAAGTCGGAGAGACGGCGGTTTGGGGAAAAGTAGACTCCAACGAGGGCCACATCCCCCCGCGCGGCGGCCACGTATCCCGGTCCCCTCTCTAAAAGCGAGAGGGGAGGGGAGTCTGAGGAAGACCGCGCCACTATAGCCACCAGGCCGTCCCGGTCGCCCATCCAATGTCCAGGGACCGAGTAAGGCTCGGCGACCACCGCCAAGTCCACCAACCACTCAGCCATGGTCTGCATCAGCAGATCCTGGGCTGCCCGGCAGTGGTTAATGTTCGCCTGGAGGATGCGATGTTCGATGACTCTATCCATCAATCGACATCACACCCTCCTCCGCAGCCGCAGAAGTTCCCGCCACGGGAACGACGATGCTAGCAGCAGGCCCGACCGGCACCTGCGCTTTACCCTTCTTGGGGGGAGGATCACACATCCTCCCCTTCATTACGTGGCCAGCTGGGCGGCCGCTGGCTGCACAGACTGCGCAGTGAGGCGTGGCGACCGTGCAGGAGGCGGCCTTGTGGCCGTCTTTGCCGCAGCGGTAGCAGGTGTCCGACCTGTCTACTGTGGACGGACAGAGGGCTCGGGTGTGGCCAATGCCGAAGCACCTGTAGCAGCGCAGAGGCGTGTCCACAAGTGCCCGGACCGCACCCGAGCTAAATCCAACGCAAAGCCGCCCCTTATCGAGGACGGCTTTGGCAGCGGCGACTGGGCACTCAAGCCGCATGGTGCCCATGCCG
This sequence comes from Mythimna lalbum, assembly GCA_949319445.1. NCBI lineage: Eukaryota > Metazoa > Arthropoda > Insecta > Lepidoptera > Noctuidae > Mythimna > Mythimna lalbum. The sequence goes on along the minus strand of OX439371.1, from coordinate 15,654,471 downwards.
CCGCGACCGGGTCTGATTTCCCGACCTTTCACCGCTACGACGCTGCAGCCTCCAAGAGCTGCAACTGCCGCCATCACCTCCTCTTTGGTGACCGAATCGTCGAGGTCGGTCACCTCTAATGCCGCCGTCTTCACCGGACGGGCCACCTTCGCATCGTCTGCAATGACCTCTTGCAGCTTGGCTGCGAAGAGGTCCGCGTTGGCGTTGCCCTCCGCCCCCGGGAACTCGAAAATTCGAGCCCCGGTTTGGGTCTTCCGGCAGAACCTAACCTAACCTAACCTAACCTAACCTAACCTAACCTAACCTAACCTAACCTAACCTAACCTAACCTAACCTAACCTAACCTAACCGAGGTTCCGCGGTCATTCCCCGTGACAGAAACACGTGCTAAAGGTTGCTCCGCGCAAAAATTTATTGCAAAAAATTGTTTAGGTGGTATTTTTTAACCGATTCGTGTTGTGTTTACCACTTAAGTGTGCAGAAAAATACGGACTATCAATTGGTCATCATAACAAAACTGTCAGTGCCTGAAAAAGTTTGAAAAAACTGTAAAAAGTGAAAATTTTGAAAAAATCTAAGTTTAAAAGTGAAACGCTGCTAGAACTAGATCGGTGACACCATCATTTTTTGATGTTAAACGAAGCGTCTTGCTGACGCTCACCTTTTGGAGCTGCTTCCCGATTTTTCCGGCCCCCGCGCTTGGTGAAAATTGGGAAAAACCTCAAACCACGTGGCCACGTGCAACAGGTTCCAGCAAAGTTTGGCAGATACCTTCTTATGGTTTCTAGAGAGGACATCGAGTTCATCACGACGCCGTTTTGTATTTCAAGAAGGGTGAAGCTGCTCTGAAGATACTAGGTTTTAAATTTTTTCTGAAAATTCAAAAATCTGTATTTTATTATTTGTCGCGACGACCCCCCATTTTTAGTTAAGAATCGTAAGTGCCTTACCAACCCCTACGTCCATGTAAAATTTCATTTTTAAATCTCCTATGGTTTTGAAGATATAAATTTTTTAAAATTAGGGGTTGTTCCGAAGGGTAGGAAGGAGGGTCTTTTTATGACCGGAACTACCATTTAAAAATAGCTTAGCTTAGACGAGACTTTACCTTTAAGTTTGTAAAGTTTTTTCTTGTATCACTTTTATACTGTGCTCGTTTTTGGCTAGATTAGGGGGTTTTTTGGCTAGCATAAATCGGGGGTAAGTTTTAAGGGAACGAAACTATTATTTCATAACTGGGTGTTTTAAGCCCTATCTAACGAGCCCAAATTCGGGTATTCTCCGATAACGGGGGCCGAAGTTACGCAATTAGCCGCCATCTTGGGCGCCATCTTGGAAATCTTACGCCCGACGTAGCTTCGGAACGCGTGGCCGTAGAGAGCTGCCGTTTGCACTGTTATATTTAAGAATAAAATACCCATCCTATCTAGCTAGTTTTAAGGTTTTTCAGGATCGAAAAATTTTCAGCCTGAAAACAGTACAGAGGGATAGATTGCGTCAGGCCCAGTCAGAAGAGTCCAAGCACGGTGGTATTGGGGTGAATGGTTCTGGAGTAAATCACAGTTCAGCAAGCTTCGATCGCCATCTTGGATCGGAAACGAAATAGTAAACCGCTGCAACTCTGGAACCTTTTGTGATAGAGCTGCGGTGTTTGGGCTTGTTTGAAAGGGCTCGCCGAGAACTATAAGTTGAGAGAACTGGTATGGTCAAAAGTTTTTTTTTTTTTTTTTTTTTTTTTTTTTTTTTTTTTTTTTTTTTTTTTTTTTTTTTTTTTTTTTTTTTGACCGTACAATTTGAAATAAAAATTGAATCATTTCAAATTAGACCTGGGTTTATTGACCCAACGCTTTTCGACTTGTGATATTGCATTAAACTGTTTTGACCTTTTTTAAAACCCCCCTATACAGGGATAGGAAACATTGCGTACAATTAAGACTTAGACCTTAAGATTTGAAATAAAAATTGTATTATTAGGAGTGAGACCTGGGTTTATTGACCCAACATTTTTAATTGTAATTAAATTTTACTGACTAAATATTATTCAATTACATTGATTATAGTGACGAATTATTTCTCCTCCAATTGAGTGGAATTTTATTATTATTACAATTTACTTGTGTTTTATTTTTTCTTAACTCATTTTATTTACAATCTTGAATAGTTGGCTAAGAAGAGATACATCTGCCTTGACCCGGCGACCATGTTTTGCACAGCTCGCTCACCGGCTCAAAAGGAGACACGAGACAGAGCCTCAACCGGAGAGGCTTCCACGTCCAAGGACGGTCAGGTGAGAAAAAGCGCGGGGGAGATCGAGCTAAGGATAGCCTCAACTGAATCACCCAAGAGCCTTGCGGATTCAATCAAGCCGACTGCCAGAATAGCGAGCGGGACGAAAGAGGGACAAGTGAAAACAAGTGACAAACAGCAGCATAAATTGGGGCAAAAACCTCCTCAAACTACATCCACTACCAACGTGGAACCAAAGGGGAACGAGCGACAAAAGAATTCTGAAAAGACTTTCAGTAGCAGGGGTAGAGAGGCACAATCGTGGTACCAGAAGGCCATTAAAAAGATGGATGAGAGTGGGAATCTTCGGAAGGACATAAAAGCGACAGTACTGGAAGCGCTGGAGAATATGTCTCGTCTCGTTAGAGACGCTGAACAAGGGAAACCGTATGGGGATGGAAAGAGGAAGGAAATGTTGGAGGAAATAAGGCTAGATGAAGCAAAAGAGGAAGTAGAAAAAGTGGAGAAGAAAAGTAAGGATAGAGAAGAAATAGGAGGAAAGGATAAAATGACGGAACTATTAAATGGTCATACTAAGCTACTTAAGGAAAACAAGGTAGAAATGGCAAAGCTAAAGGAGCTGCTAGAGAGAGCACTGGAGAAAGAATTGGATTGGGAAGGAGAGAAGGAGAAATCCGTTGATATGTGCACGCAGCTTCTGAAAGAAAACAAGAAGGAAATTAGCAAGTTGAAAGAAGAAATACAGAAGCAATATGAAGAAAAGAGAACCTACGCTGGAGTGGTGGCCACCCTGCCCAAAGGGAAGCCAATGGTCGGGGCAACCATCCACTCAGTGGTGGTTAGCTCCAAGCACGAAATAGAGACAGGAGACCAAGTGCTAGAAAAGATTAGGACGGCAGTGAATGCTAGAGAGGAGGGGATACAAATAGAGAATATTAGAAAGGCAAAGGATAGAAAAGTAATTATAGGATGTGGGACAAAGGAGGAAATAGGAAGGGTTAGAGACAAATTAGAAAAAGCAGGGAAAAACCTTAATGTAGAGGAAGTCGTTAACAAGGATCCACTCCTGATCCTCAAAGAGGTCCTAAAAATCAACACAAATGAGGATGTAATAAGAGGGATAAAGAATCAGAATGGGCACCTACTCAGAGGATTGAAGGGAGATGAAGATAGGCTGGAAGTGAAATTTAGAAAACGGGCCAGAAATTCACTCACCGAACACGTGGTTGTAAAGACATCACCTGAAATATGGCGGCGCTTCATAGAAGCCGGAGCAATCCACCTTGACATGCAAAAGGTCAAGGTGTTCGATCAGTCACCCCTGATCCAGTGTGCAAGGTGCCTCGGGTATGGCCACAGCAAGCGCTTTTGCCACGATCCTGTGGACCTGTGCAGCCATTGCGGAGGCCCGCACCTGGGAACAGAGTGTACGGAAAGGCTGAGCGGACATCCGCCAAGCTGCATAAACTGCAAGAACGCAAAGCTAGAGCGAGTGAATCACAACGCCTTCAGCGAGGAGTGTCCTGTTAGAGGGCGTTGGGATGCATTAGCAAGAGCCGCGGTGCAGTATTGCTGAGGGCACCCAGGTGGAAATAATCAGAAACAATTATTCAGAAGCAACCGGTAGATATCAAATCTTGCAGTCGAACCTGCAACGAAGTAAGTTGGCAACCGCAGAAATTATAAAGGAAGCAGGGAACAGGAAGGTTTCCTTCGCACTCGTACAAGAGCCTTACATCGGAGCGGTAGGGGAGATGAGGAGTTACCCCGGTGTAAGAGTGGTGCAGTGCAATACGAGGACAGGGGACTCTGTCAACAAGGCGGCTGTGCTCGTCTTCGACGAGACCATCGACGTCACCCAATGTCCCACACTGACAACAGAGAACATAGCTGTCGCCAAGTTAAAAACGACTGCCTGGGAAATCGTGGTGATGTCGATCTACCTCGAGGGAGACAAACCGTTGGACCCCTATGTAGAGCGGATAACAAAGATCGTACAGGAGATCGGTGCGGGAAACGTTATCTTGGGAGGTGACGTGAACGCTTGGAACACATGGTGGGGAAGCAGAGAAGTAGATCACAGGGGCGAAGAGGTAGCGGGCATGCTTGACGACTTAGAGCTGCACTTACTAAACCAAGGACTCGAACCCACGTTCGATACTTACAGAGGGGGAGTCAGATATTCAAGTAACGTGGACATAACAGCGTCCTCAGCAGCCATTCTAGGACGCATCAATAACTGGAGGATAGCCACTAACATCACAGTCTCCGACCATGCGACAATCCTGTTCGACCTAATGTTAGAAAAATCAAAAGGAACAGCTATAAAGAGTAATACAAGAAAATTTAATACTAAAAAGGCGAATTGGGGCCAGTTTCGTGAGAAAATGGCTCAAATTTGGGAAGTAGAAAAACTAAATAAAGAAGAAATAGAAAAAATTAGGGACACTACGGAATTAGAAATTAAAATAAATAAATACATAGATACAATAGACACAGTTAGCTCAGAAACAATACCGAAGATAAAGATTAAAAATCGAACGGGATTGCCGTGGTGGACGGAGGAACTGGACAGAAGGAAAAAAGAGGTGGCAAGGAAAAAGCGCAGAATAGCGTGCGCATCAGCGACGCGTCGACAGTGGGTAGTGGAGCAGTACCTCAAAGAAAAGGAGGAGTACTTGGCGGAGGCACAAAAAGCCCAGACCGCCAGCTGGAAAACCTTTTGCGAGAAGCAAGAGAGGGAGACGATGTGGGGTGGAATATATCGTGTTATCAACAACACTTCCACTCGCCATGAGGATGTGCCGCTTGTCCTGGAGGGTAGAGTTCTTGAAGGTGCCGAGTCCGCAAGCCTCCTGGCAAAAACATTCTACCCAAAGGATAAACTTGAGGAAGACAACGCAGACCACAGACTCACCAGAGACGTAGCAGCCAGTATAAATGTGGGGGAACATGATGACTCATGTGACCCCCCATTTACAGCAGAAGAACTGAGGTGGTCTATGTCCAGTTTTAATCCAAAAAAGGCACCTGGACCCGATGGCTTCACAGCGGACATCTGCAGGACAGCAATATCGTTGAACCCAGAACTGTTCCTTGCCCTACTGAATAAGTGCCTCACCCTGAACCACTTCCCGGCCGCGTGGAAAGAGGCTGCTGTGGTGATCCTCAGAAAGAGTGGGAAATCCGACTACACTGTTCCCAAGTCATACCGACCGATTGGTCTTTTGTCGGTACTTGGGAAGATATTTGAAAAAATGGTCATAAAACGGATAAGGTGGCACACCCTCGCCAAGACCAATAATATGCAGTATGGGTTTACGCCACAGCGTAGTACGGAAGACTCCCTCTATGTCATGATGAAGTATATTAGGGAAGAACTAGAGAAAAAGAAAATAATACTAGTAGTATCACTTGACATAGAGGGGGCCTTTGATAACGCTTGGTGGCCAGCCATTAAATGCAGGCTAGCGGAGGTTGGTTGTCCGATCAATCTGAGGAAATTAGTGGATAGCTACCTGGATGGGAGGAAGGTAAGAGTAAGGTATGGGGGGGCGGAGAGTTTGAGGGACACGGAGAAGGGGTGTGTTCAAGGCTCGATAGGGGGCCCAACTTTTTGGAATCTTCTGTTGGATCCTCTACTGAACGAACTGCAACAGATGGGAGAACACGTGCAAGCTTTCGCGGACGACGTGGTTCTGATTGTCTCGGGAGACAGTGGGTCAGAAGTCCAGAGACGCGCCAACGTGGCCCTTGAGCATGTCCGGGACTGGGGTGTCAAAAATAAGCTCAAATTTGCGCCTAGTAAGACGCAAGCAATGCTGGTAACGCGCAAGCATAAATATGACACTCCAGCTCCGTCCATGGGCGGGGAACGCGTGGGCTTGTCAAAGGAGATCAAAATTCTTGGTCTGACGATTGATGATGGACTCGCCTTTAACACACACGTGTCAAGTGTGTGCCGGAAGGCGCTAGGTCTCTATCGTCAGTTGTCAAGAGCCGCCAAGATTCACTGGGGATTAAACCCTGAGATAATCAGAACCATGTACGTGGCAGTAGTAGAGCCCATCTTAATGTACGCCTCCAGCGCATGGGCACCAGCTACGAGTAAAATAGGAGTGAGGAAGCAGCTCGATGCAGTGCAGCGTGGTTTTGCCCGAAAGATTACCAAGGCGTACCGAACCGTCTCTCTGCATGCGGCCTTAGCACTCTCTGGGTTGCTTCCTTTGGATCTTAGGATCCAGGAAGCAGCACTTCTCTATGAGATAAAGAAGGGGTACTCTCAGAGGGTGATAGGGGATCGAGAGGTGGAGAGACCGGTAGCTTTTACGAACATACCGCACCCAGCCGAACAGATAAGCCTGATGGTCGAGAAACTGGAGGACGGTGTGGAACGACTGCAGAACGTGGAAGATATCTACACAGATGGCTCAAAGATTGAGGGAAAAGTGGGAGCAGCCCTGTCACTGTGGAGAGAAGAGCGGGAGGTCTGCACACACAAAGCCAAACTGGAGTCCTTCTGCACCGTCTACCAGGCGGAGATGTGGGCCTTGTACAAAGCAACTGAATTGGCGCTCAAAAGGGCCGCGGAACATACGCGAATCTTCTGTGATTCGAGGTCGGCACTCGAGACAGTCGCTGATGGAGCCTCCCTCCATCCCATAGCAGTGCAAATTCGAAAGATGATAAAAACAGCTCAATTGCGCGCCCAGAATATTAAACTATTCTGGGTGAAAGCTCACGTGGGATTGGAGGGAAATGAGAGGGCCGACACTCTCGCAAAAGACGCGGCTCTCAAGATTAAGAAGCGGGCCGATTATGACCAGTGTCCGATGTCATTCGTCAGACGACAGATCCGTCTGGAGACGCTTGACACATGGAATCGTCGCTATAGAGATGGTCACACTGCGGGAGTTACAAAACTCTTCTTCCCGGATGCGGTGGAGGCGTACCACATTGTCAGGAAAGTAGAAATGGACCCAATTTTAGTGCAGGTTTTGACGGGACACGGGGGATTCTCTCAGTACTTACACCGCTTTAAATGCAAGGAGAGTCCGAAGTGCATTTGCGATGATGACAAAGTGGAAAACGTTGAGCATTTATTGGTAGAGTGCCCTATAAATAGCATCGATAGGCTACAGGTAGAAGCAGAAATGGAAACCGTGGTCAAGGCGGACAACTTCAGCCAGATAATGAAGGATAAAAAATTAAGAGGAACGTTTTTAAAATACTGCAAAGCAATTGCAAAAAGATGCATTGCAAGAAATAAGGAGCCAAGATAACTACGTGTATGGAGAGTAGCTGTATAGTTATAGATACACACCCAGTGAGGGCTGCTTTATTAATTCTGCTTTATTTTGAAAATATATTTGTTTTGAATGTATTTGTGACATAATGTGCATTAAACTTAAAACAGCGTTAAGGAAATTATTTACCCTGTGTTGTATTAAAAATAAAGATTAAATAAGCTAGAGAATAGATGGTCTATCCCGACCTAAAGAAAGAAAGATATGATGGATATAAGAAAGACAAAGTATGAAGAATAAAAGTACGAGAGGCATACGAGCGAGAACTTGAATGAAAGAGTAGCAAAAATAAGAGCAATAGTAATGGCCCCGATTATGTCCGGGGAGAAAATGTATAAAAAAAAACAAAAAAAAAAAAAAAAAAAAAAAAACCTAACCTAACCTAACCTAACCTAACCTAACCCAGTTCCCCCGCAACCCTCGTGGTGGTCGGATCGTTTTTTGAGACGCTCCGCAGTTAAAAAATCAAAAAAGTGGGTAAATCTTGCTCGATATCGATAAGTGAAGTGTCGTAAGAAAGATAAAAGTGCCGGCTATCTTGTGAAAGTGTTATTTTTAAAGGAAAATAAGAATCGAAGTGGAAATAGTGAAAAACCTCAGAAAATAGAGGTTAAGTGCACGTGGTGGGACACTTTTTTACAAAATAAAGCGGTCCGGGTGATCGTCTCTTCCGGAATTTTTGCAGCCGGGAGCGTCGTCGCCTCCTCCACAGTAAGGCATGATCAGACAACTGGAAAATTCGTGGGTTTCAGAAAAAAAACTGAATAAACGAAAATCCACGTGGTTCTGAAAACCGGAACGGACCACTCCAGGAGTCTGAAAATTTGCAGAGGCGTTAAGATCTGTCTTGGAAGCCGGAAACCGAAAAAAGAAAAATTTTTCGAGGCAAGTCACATTTTCTATTGCAATTTAAAAAGTTGAACTTTAACCCCAAATAAAACAAGAACTATATTGAGTGTTGGAAATCTGCAACTGCTATCTTTTGCGCGCTAGCTTGGAGTAGAAGCCTTCAAAATTTCAAATTTTTTGGACATTTATTTTATTAATTATAATTAAAAAACTAAAAATTTTCAAAAAGTTAAAATATTTAATATTAATTTCAAACAAACCTAAAATTTTATTTTAGACCCGGATAGAACTTTATTTAACACTAATTTTAGTATTTTTTTCATGATTTTTTGATAATTTTTGGCGAAGTTATTGAATTTTATGTATTTTTTGCTAATAAATTGTAAATAATAGGATAAAACAAAAAATTAAACGTGTAATCTTGTTTTTCAAGCCTATTTGAGGTTAATAGAGCCCAAAGTTGGGCCCAACAGCTTTAAAAACAAAGATTTTGAGTTTTTTCAGCTATTTGGGTTTTATGGTTTTAAAATTCTAACTATCGTAACTTGGAAAGTAATTAAGATAAAAACATCGGGTTTGCGCAGAAGGCAGCCAAAGTCTATTACCTTTCTGAAAAATTGCTTTTCAGGACTTTTCAGGCGCTGAAACATTTTCAGCCTGAAAGTGTGAAAGAAGGACGCGGTGAGTCGGGCCAGGTTGCACATTTGAAACCCGGTCCTTCTGCGACTACTGGGAGCCGAGTTATCGGCGTTTAGGATTGGGCTTTGACAGTTGCAAACTGTCAAACCCAAACTTTGGACGGCCGTGGCTCTGGACTGGGAGATCGTTGGAGGGTGCGGTTTTCGGTTGGGTGCTTAGGGAGACTTTCCTAGTCTTATCCGCTGAAATTCAGGCCTTTTCAGGCCTGAAATTTTCGGAGTACTGAAACTTTTTCAGGGGAAAGGGCAGATCAGGGCGAGTCAGGAAACTCCAAACACGGGTAGTCTGCGGCTTCAGGGGAGAATTTAGCGGGCTGTTGGAGTTTGATTGTGACAGTTCCCAACTGTCGGAGTCGATCTTTGGCTGCACGTAACTTTTGAACCGGGGGTCGTAGCGCACCGTGGTTTGCGTGAGGGTGATTGGCTGGACCGGGCCTGTCTTTTTGGTGGGGCTTCGGGAATTTTCAGCGCCTGAAAAATTTGTAGCCTGAAAACCACTGATTCGGAAGCGTCTCGACGGGGCCAGTACGGCGACCCCGAACACGGCTATAATCATCTTAGTGGTCCCGGAGATATCCTGGTTTAACCATTTTGGCGCAATCTGGTTTTTTAATAACCACGATTTTTGAGCTTGCATATCTCTGGAACCGTTTATGATAGAGGTGTCGTGTTTGGTGTCGTTGGGTGAGTCTCGGGGAGAGCTATCCGAATTCATTCTTAGATTGACTCTACATAGAGCCTAGACGGATTTTGACCACCAGACTGGTTCTGTGGGCGTTGGACGCAAAAACTTAGATTTAGGATAGACAATTAATTGACCTCGACCCCCTGTACAGGTCGTAGTAATTAGGGTAAGATTCCATTAGACTCTACATAAAGTGACCCTGAGACTTTTCAGGAAGTTTATTATTTTATATTGTATTCTTAAGTTAATCGTGTTAGTTAAGGATAAATTAAGACAGAGCTCGCACGAGCCCTATTTCATACTTATTATACCTTGACAGTGTTTTGACTTTCACGGCCCTTTTTACAGGTCGTAAGCAAATTAATTGACCAAGTAGTTGTTCTCTATCCCTGCCGCAACGAAACACACATACAAATATACGCATACACACACACACTGACATACACACCCACAAATACACCCTCACACAACGCAAGCACAATCTCATACACATAACCACACACACACACACACAGCCATACAAACTGCACACGAATAATACATACCTGTGCTGTGGTTGCTGGTAGAGCGGTATATCTGGGACAAAGGAGGAAAATAACTACTTGCATTTTAACCCTACTACATAAGCGCGGTTTGGCTATAAGAGCACAATGTTCCACACACCCAAGCAAGCACCAAACATGGACGCGGGCAAGGAAAGTCAGCCAGAGGCTGGACCCTCAGCAGAGCAAAGCACGGCAAAACAGCCGACAAGAGTAAGCCCGCTGACTGTCACCCCACCCGGGACTCAAAGTCAGAAGGTGCGTAAGAGTGTGGACGCCATAGAGAGCAGGAAAACGACTTCGCCAAACACGACCTTCACAAAAACTCTGGCAACCTCTCCACCGAATTCAAACCCAAATTTGACAAAAGAGGCCAAAAAACTATACCTAAAGGCCCTATGCCAATTAGACGCATCCGGGAACATTAAAACGGTCATCAAAACCGAGGTGAAAAGCGTCCTCAAGAGGCTGTACGACATGGTCGCGCAGCTCGACAGAGCGATAGAAACTGACACAAAAAAGGGAAAGGGTAGAGCGCCAATTAGGGAAACAGCCCCCTCAAATACTACTGTGGCATCAAAACAAGAAGAGGAGGAGGGTGACACTAAAATCCGAATATTAAATGAAATGAAGGCGCTGAAGGAAACAATTATACTAAATTCGGATAAAGAGAGGGAGAGATCAGACGAACTGAAGAGGGGACAAGCTAAGATATTAGAACAAGTAAAAAACGCAACTATGGGGAAGGAGGAAATTAAGATGGGCTTCGAAAGGATGGAAGCGGTCGTCAGGACGAACGCGGAGACGGACACCAAGGAGGAAAGGCCGTCCTACGCGAAAGTTGCCTCCAGCGGCTCACGCAGAGCCACGTACTCCATGGTCGTGTCGTCAAACGACGCGGGAGACTCCAGCCAGGACATCATAACCAAGCTGAGAACTGCCGTGGCCGCCACATCCACTGGCATCAGAGTGGATAGAGTGAGGAAGGCGAAAGACTCCAAAATAATCATCAGCTGTGAAAATAAGGACGAAATGGAGAAAGTAAAACGCAGGCTGGAGAGCACAGGAGGGGAGTTGAAAGCAGAGGAAAAGCAGAATAAAGACCCCCAAGTAATTCTCAGGGATGTAATGGTGGACATAACGGACGAAACCATCCTGTCTGCACTAAAGGTCCAAAACCAGAGCATTCTTGAGAACATACCGGAAAGCGACATAAGAATGCAGGTCAAATATAGAAGGAAGACTAGGAATCCTCTGCAGGGTCACGTAGTGCTATCGGTGGCCCCGATAGTGTGGACCAGGCTGATCGAAGCAGGGACGGTGTACGTGGACCTGCAGAGGATTCGAGTAGAGGACCAATCCCCGCTAATACAGTGCTCGAGATGCCTTAAATTTGGCCATGGAAAGAAGCTTTGCACTGAAACAGTAGACCTGTGCTCGCACTGCGGCGGGCCTCACCTTCGCACAGAGTGCCAAGAGTACAAAACATACGAGCCACCGCAGTGCAGGAACTGTTCGCTGGCAGGCATCTCAAAGAAAGAACACAACGCGTTCGACACAGCTTGCCCAGTAAGAGCGCGGTGGGATAGATTGGCGAGGTCGTCTGTGGCGTACTGCTAAGGGCACCCAAGCTAACTATCGTGACAAACTAAAGCAGTACATGATTATGCAGACAAACTTACAGAGGTCCAAGATCGCAACACAAGAACTCATCATGGAGGGCGATAAAAGAAAAATAGCGTTCGCCCTCGTGCAGGAGCCGTACGTCGGTTCAGTAGGACTCCTCAAACAACACACAGGAACAAGGGTCATCCAAAGAACACAAGGTCGCAACAAACCCATCAAGGCGGCTATAGTCGTATTCAACCCGGACATCGAGATCGAAGAGCAACCTTTGCTCACCGATGAAAACCTTGCCGTGGCGACGCTTAGGTCAAGTACGTGGACGATCGGTATTATATCAATCTATTTTGAAGATAGATTGCCGATCGAACCGTACGTGGATAAGGCCAAGCTGATCGCGAATAAGCTAGGAGTGAGCAGGGTGCTGATAGGGGGCGATGGGAACGCTTGGAGCATTTGGTGGGGGAGCAGACGCGATGATGACAGGGGGGTAATCCTGTCCGGAATGTTCCACGAGTTGGGACTACATATACTGAATGAGGGCTCTGAGCCGACGTTCGACTGCGTGCGGGGGGGTAGGCTGTACCAAAGCCACGTGGACGTGACGGCGTGCGGAGTGGACTTAATGAGCACCATCACGGATTGGCAGGTGGAAAAAGGCGTAACAAGCTCGGACCACAACACTATTACCTATAAAATTAGAATGCCAAAACCAGAAAGTGACATAGGCAGGCAAAGCACAAGAATTTACAACACGAAGAAGACAGATTGGAAAAAACTTGGCAATAGAATTAAGCAAAATTTAGACAACAACAATATAAACAGCAATATAATAATGGATACACATAATAGAGAAGACTTAAAAAAACTCGTTACTAAATATATCGATACGATCATAGAAACCTGTGATGATCAAATACAAAAAAGGAGAAAAAGTAACAAAATAAAAGTACCTTGGTGGTCCGAAGAACTTGAAGCCCTGAAACAGGACATGATGATCAAGAGGGGCAGAATAACCTATGCAGCAACTCGAAGACGCCCGCACGTCGTCCAAAGATACCTGGAGGCAAAACAAAAATACGAGGACCAAGTGAGGGACGCTGCCACGAAGGGGTGGAAAGACTTCTGCGGAAGGCAAACCAATGAGAGCCTATGGGATGGAATCTACAGAGTACTTAGACAGACAGCCAAAAAAACGGAAGACCAGCCGATGGTGGTGAACGGAATAGCCCTGAGCAAAGAAGAGTCAGTGGAGCTCATCGCTAAAACCTTCTTCCCCGAAGACAGCTCAGAGGAGGACAATTTGGAGCACCATCAAACGCGGAAATCGGCAGATCAGCCAAGCGGAGTGGACGACGATCCTCCATTTACTGAGGCGGAAATTCTACAGGCGGCTAAAAGCTTCCATCCCAAGAAGGCCCCGGGAGCAGATGGACTTACCGCGGATATAGTGCTGGCAGCAATCAAAGCTAACGTGGAAGTCTTCGTGGGTGTGGCAAACAAGTGTCTGGAGCTTGGCTACTTTCCCGTGCAGTGGAAGGAGGCAGTGGTTGTTATTCTCCCGAAACCAGGGAAGGACAACTACATGCAACCAAAGTCGTACCGGCCGATAGGGCTTCTCTCAGTACTCGGCAAGGTACTCGAGAAGGCGATGATTCGGAGGATCCGATGGCACGTTCTCCCTCGGATGAACCAGCACCAATATGGCTTCATGCCGGGACGGTGCACCGAGGACGCCCTCTATGATCTATTGGAACATATTAAAGAGAATCTAAATAAAAAAAGTACCAGCGTTATGATCTCGCTGGACATAGAGGGCGCCTTCGATAGCACCTGGTGGCCAGCCATCAAGTGTAGGCTAAGGGAGAAAGGGTGCCCGCGGAACCTGTGGAGACTCGTCGACAGTTACCTGAGTGAGAGGGGCGTTAAAGTCCGGTACGCGAACCGCGAATACTGGAAAGTGACCAACAAGGGGTGCGTCCAAGGGTCAATTGGGGGTCCAACTTTTTGGAATTTAGTACTGGACCCGCTTTTCAACGATCTAGACTCTAAAGGAGTATATAGCCAGGCGTTCGCGGATGATATCGTTCTGGTCATCTCGGGAAGTAGCGCTTTAGAAATTGAGACCAAAGCGAATGCCGCGCTCGGGCATGTGTATGAGTGGGGTGTCAAAAACAAATTAAAATTTGCACCGCAGAAGACCAACGCAATGATAGTAACCAATAAGCTTAAATATGACACACCACGATTGCACATGGCCGGGACCGGCATTCAAATGGTAGATGAGGTCAAACTTCTTGGCCTCATTATAGATAGAAAACTGACATTCGTAAGCCACGTCGCCTATATATGCAAGAAAGCCGTGAATATATACAAACAACTCTCACGAGCGGCTAGGGCGACGTGGGGCCTGAACCCTGAGGTGAGCAGAACGATCTACGTCTCGGTGATAGAGCCAGTTATGTTATATGCGTCGAGTGTATGGGCAGGAGCTTCGGAGAAACAGTACATTAGGAAACAATTAAACGCAGTAGCCAGAGGATTTACGCAGAAAATCTGCAAATCTTATTGTACTGTTTCTCTGAACTCAGCGTTGATCATATCGGGGATCCTACCACTTGATCTGAGAATCAAGGAAGCGGCATCTCTGTATGAAGAAAAGAAGGGCAAGAAGAAGAACATAGTGAGAGACAGGGAAGTAGAAGCGGGTTCAAACCGGGAGGATGACCACCCTGCGGATGCTGTGTGTCACACCTACGAGGAGCTGCCGGATGAATCGCGTGTGGCGATCCAAATGCAAGACAGGGCGGTGCACATCTTCACAGATGGAAGCAGAATTGAGGGTAAGGTGGGGGCAGCCCTCTCCTGGTGGGAGGGCGGAGCCGAAACCAAAACCCGAAAATTCAAGCTCGAGTCGTACTGCACTGTCTTCCAGGCGGAACTATACGCGATTTATCGGGCCACGGAAATGGCGATTCAGGACAGCGGAACCGACTTTCGGCTGTATAGTGACTCTAAGTCAGCACTGGAACTCGTGAGCAGCTCGGAGGCAACGCACTCAATCGCAGTAAAAATAAAAAAGAACATGGCACTGTTAAAAAGGCAGAACAAAAAGTTCCACCTGAAATGGGTGAAGGCGCATGTAGGAATAAGGGGAAATGAGAGAGCGGATACCTTAGCGAAGGACGCGGCCCTAAAAGTTAAGACTAAACCGGCCTACAATAAGTGCCCGATCTCATTCCTGAAACGTACCCTGAGACAGCGTACCGTTGAGGAATGGAACCAGAGATACCTGCAGGACACGACGGCCAGCGTCACAAAAATCTTTTTCCCAAGCGCCGTGACCGCCTACCAGGTGGCCAAAAGCATACACAAGGAATACACACTGACACAAATACTTACAGGACATGGGGGATTCGGTCAGTACCTGCACAGATTCAAAAAGAGAGACTCGCCAGCATGTCCATGCGATCCGGACAAGGAAGAGTCTGTGCTGCACTTGCTGACCGAATGTCCTAGGTTCATGCGACAAAAATATAACCTGGAAAATGAACTGGACGTAACATTAAACAAAGAGTCAATGGCGGCAATTATAAACAATAAAAAGTGCCGTGAAAAATTCATTAAATACTGCAAGGACATATGCGAAATTGTGAACAATAATAATAAGTAGCATGTAAGGCTGTACATCTCAATATGGTAATCATACTGGAAATGTAAGCCAATAGTAATAAGAGAAGGCTATTAAAAAAAAAAAAAAAAATATATATATAATAAAAAAAAAAAAAAAAAAAATTAATATAAAAAAAGAGTATACATATGCATATATAAATTCATATACATAGGTATATAAAAAAAAAAAAAAAAAAAAAAAAAAAAAATTGCCACCTTAACCGTCACCACTGTAAAACATAGAGTAAGAAGTTAGTGTAAAGTGTAATTTAGTAAGAAGTGTAAGTGTAGTTAAGTAAATGCTAATAAAAGTAATAGCCATAAACTGCATGAGAAATAAGTAATGGGTTTGCCTATAAAGGACAAAAATAAAAAGTTATAATTGTAAATTCTAATCTAGAAGTACTGTATAGATATTGTCACCTTCCATAGAGTTAAACTGAAGCGCTGGAAAAAAAAAAAAAGGAAGAAAGTATAAAAGATTCTCCCACCACCACATGGGAGACCAAGCCGCGCTGACGGGGACTGGTTTTTAGTCGGTTGGAGTCCGACACTATCCGGCCCGCCTTCAACTAGGGTTTACATCTTTTTGAGGGCGGACCGTTTGTGCGTGCGCATTTTCCAGTCCACGTCACATATCAAAAAAAAAAAAAAACCTAACCTAACCTAACCGTCCCCCCGCAAGTACCCCACCAACCCTCGTGGCGGTCGGATCATTTTTAAAGTCGCTCCACACTTAAAAATCGAAAAAAAGTGGTAAAAAGTTAACCGATCAGTGTGAAATTTGTCTTAAACGCTGCAGAAAGAGTCGGGCCACGCGATAAAGTGGAAGTGAAAACCCAGGATTGCAGTGAAAGAGTGGGAAAAAGGGAAAACCGCTTTTAGGTTATATTTCCCTAAGTGCAAAATCATAAAAGTGCTTACGCTGCGGAAACCAAAGCGGTGACCCCCCAATTTTAATTGACCATCACGTGCAGATTGAAAAGCCCTACATGCTGACACAACTTTGGGAATTTTCTTGTGCAGAATTCCCGAGAAAACTAGGAAAATTCAAAAACCACGTGGGGCCGAAAATCGCAACCAGACAAGCGAGCGCAACCAAATTTTGGCGGCAAGGAGACTGTTGCACCTTCGACGGAATTCAGCAATCAGCTGATTTTTTCAGCCATCGGCTGATTTTTGACAGTGGTTACAAAATTTGAACTTGGAGGGCAAATTGCGGAAAAACCAAGAAGAAATTTGAAATTCTGCAACTGCTATCCTTGGCGCGCTTGCAGTAAGAAGACGTCACCCGGTTGGTGGATTTTTAGAATTAGTAAATTTTAAATTGTTATTAAAAATTTAAAATTTTCGGAAAATTTGAATTTTACTTCGAAAAACTTTTCAAATAGCTTTTAATCATATTTTATATTATAGACCCTATTTTATAGTATTTACTGTAAAATTTTCAGATTTTTGCGACTACGGGTCACAAAGTTACAGAATTTTTTATGTTTTTCTTATATAAATAGAAAACAAATAGAAAACATTTAAGTTTTATAACGGATTTGGGCCCAAATAACCTGTTCGACCTTAGTTAAGCCCAAAGTTGGCATAAATACATTGAAAACCGCCGATTTTGGCTCAAACCCGACTAACTGGTTATTCTGGTTATTAGTTTTAAGTTACCATAGCTAGAGAACCGGAGGTCATAGAGACCTCGGACTTTTTTAGGAGTGTGTGGCCTGGTCTTACCTTGGGGCTGAATAGGTTTTCAGGCGTTTTCAGAGCCTGAGTGTTTTTCGCGCTGAAACTATATCTGGCGGATAGGGGGGGTCACGCCAGGCACAGCATTCGAGACCGCGTCTCTCTGGGACAAACGGTTGCGGAGATACGACCATCTAAAGCTGGGATTTGACAGCTCGGCGGCCATCTTGGCAAACTTTGAGCTGAAATATCTCCGGGGCCGGTGGTCGTAGAGGGGTGTGGATTTCACAGCAGTGTTTTGGGGGGCTGTCTCTGTCGGGCAGACTTGCTTTCGGGCAGATCGGAGCCAAAGATTTTCAGGATCCTGAAAGCCACACTGCGCGGTGGAGCGAAGCGAGCCAAGCCGAAAGAACCCAAACTCGAGGGTTCTACCTCAACTGTAAGGAAAGTTATACCGGTTTGAAAGTTGCACTTGACAGTTCTTGAACTGTCAGATCAATTTTTAGGACCGGATAACTCCCAAACTAGAGGTCGTGGAAACTTCGGGTTTTCTTTGGAGTCATCGGCGGACCGCTCTCGACCCGCCCCAGTGGTTTTCGGGAATCTTCAGCGCCTGAAAATTTTTTAGCCTGAAACCACTCTAGTCACCAGGATCTTGTCGAGCACGTGCAGGCGAGCCCAAACACGGGGAGATTCGGTTCAGTCGTTGCGAAGTAATCGCGTTTTAACCATATTTGGGCGGCCATCTTGGGTAATAACCAATATATTTACTTCGTGATTGCTCCGGAACCCCTGAGGCTAGGTGCCCCGAGTTTGGAGTCGTTGGGACGGGCTCGGCGAGCTCTATTTGGCTGGCTCACCAGACCGACTCTACATAGAGTCAAAAAATTTTTTTGTTTTGTTTTCAGGTATGAATATCATTTGTTTCGTTTGCTCTAGTTTTAAGCTTTACGTACGGTGAGTGCAACCCCCTTTCAACAAAGGACACTATCCCCCTTTTACAGGGATATTAAAACTCTTGTCTAAACTGACTGTATTGCTATCCCCCTTTACAGGTATAGTAAAAAAAAATCTATATATATTTACTGACTCCTCACAACCCCCCTTTACAGGGATAGTCAAAGCACCAATCGGTGTTCTTAGGACTTAATTTAATTAATTGACGATACCGACCGACTGAGCTCCCCTGAAAATGTTTCTCGCACACACGCCCCGCAAAATAACGACTGAGGTGACAGATATTAGCTCTGTCAACCCACGGACTGAACCGGAGAGGGCAGGACCCTCCCCTAGCAAGTTGACACAAGCCCCTAGCGTACGCAAGAGCATTGGCGAGTGGGAGAGTGGTAGAGGAGACGGATATAAGACTACCGGTTCTGCCACATTTCTTATCTCTCCAGGAAAGCCGACGCAGATCCCGGTGGCTCCACCAAAACAGATCACAAAGGCCACCCGGCCTCCTGAAACCAGTGCTAAACGACGGAGCTCCGTCGGAACCGCGAGTGGGTCGCCAAAGTTGGTTGCTCCTACTGATAGAATAAAAGAAGGCAGACACTGGCTTCAGAGAGTGAAGACGCATCTTGGAGAGTCTCGCAACCTGAGGACAGATATTAAAGCTGGCATCACTCAGGCGGTGGAAGCTATGTACCAGCTTATAAAAGATATTATAGCTGAAACTGGAACTGCAAAATCCGGTCAAAAAGATAGGGAGGATAAAGGGACCAAAGGAAAAGATGTAGAGAATCAGGGAAAGGATGGGGAGGAATTAATTAAAATGTTGATAGAGCAAGGGGAAAAAATTGACAAAACGCAGTTAGAAATAGTGTCCCTGAGAGAAACCATCGCATCACAGGTAGCCGCTCAAGCCTGTTCTTATGCCAGTGTAGCAGCAGTGCAGCCGAGAAGGCACACACCTGAAAGAAGTGCGCTACACTCTATCACCATCGCGTCCAAAGACGACACTCACACTGGTGATCAGGTACTGAGTGAGATAAGAAAGGCTGTGAACGCTAAAGATGGTTGGGTAACAGTAGAGAGAGTAAGAAAGGTAAAAGATAAGAAGGTTATAATAGGATGTAAAACGGAAGAGGAAAGGAAAAAACTCAAGGAGCGACTGCAGAGTGCAGACGGTCGCCTTATTGTCGAGGACGTTAAAAACCAAGATCCGATGCTGGTCCTCAAAGACGTGCTATCATTTAATAGCAATGAGGACGTTTTAACCGCACTGAGGAATCAAAACAAAGATGTTTTTGGTGGACTTGACAAAAGGGACGACCGAATCGACGTCAAATTTAGGCGTCGTGCCAGGAATCCGCTCACGAGCCACATCGCACTGAGAGTGTCCCCACAAATTTACAACCGTATGATGGATAGGGGAGCAGTGCACATAGACATGCAGAAGATTCGGGTCGCAGACCAATCCCCGTTGGTACAATGCTCTATGTGCCTGTCCTACGGACACGGTAGACGGTTCTGCAAGGACACCCTCCCTAAGTGTAGCCATTGTGGCGGACCGCACTTGAGAGCAGAATGTGCGGACTTCCTGGCAGCAGCACCACCGACCTGCTGTAACTGCATGGATGCCAAATCAGACAACGCTGAGCACAATGCATTTAGCTCCGATTGTCCGGTGCGTAGAAGGTGGGAGGCACTGGCAAGAGCTAAAGTAGCATATTGCTAAGGTGGTCACTAGTCGCTCCGGGGCAGGCAGCCCCACCAGAAGATACGCAGTAGCCCAGGCGAACCTCCAGAGGAAAGAGCTGGCAACCACGGAACTCATGATTGAGGCCAGCAAGCGGAACCTCGCATTCGCTTTGATTCAGGAGCCGTATGTGGGCGGAGTAAGAAGGATGAAGGACTACCGTGGGGCGAGAGTCTTCCAGTGTGCTACAGTAGGAGATGGGACTGTGAAGGCGGCTATCGTTGTCTTCGATGACGATCTTGACGTAATCCAGTGCCCGAAACTCACGACCAACAATATCGTTGTTCTGAGGATCCGAACTTGCACCTGGGAAATCGTGGCGGTGTCTTTCTACTTCGAGCCAGACCAGCCCATAGGGCCATACCTGGATCAGATCAGAAAGATCAGAGAGGAGCTGGGCCCAAGAGGACTGCTAATAGGAGGCGATAGCAACGCCAAGAGTACCTGGTGGGGAAGCACCATTGAAGACCACAGGGGAGTTGAGATGTCCGGTACCCTGGAAGAGTCTGAATTGCAGATACTCAACAGGGGTGATACGCCTACCTTTGACACCGTGAGAGGTAATAAGACGTACGCCAGTTTTGTTGACATTACAGCCTGTTCAGAAGATCTACTAGATCTAGTAGACAACTGGAGGGTAGACCAGGAAATGACGAGCTCGGACCACAATACCATCCTACTCGACATAAATCTCCGCAAGAGTAGAGGCCTTAGGGTGCAAAGAAGCACTAGGCTATTTAATACAAAAAAGGCAAACTGGGACATTTTCAACATAACACTTTCGGAACAAAAATTATTAAACGACATAAGCCTAGACCAAATTAACTGTATTAATAGTAAACCAGATTTAGAAAACATAATAATTAAATTTACAAATTCCATTACCGAGGCATGTAACAGCAGCATGCCTGTAAAAAAGAGTACGGAGGTACTCAAGGTCCCATGGTGGAATGATGAGCTCGCCAGGCTGAAGAAAGTTGCCACTACCTTCAGGCGAAAAATCAGAAACGCGGCACCGTACCGCAAACAAATAGTGGTAACTGAGTATCTGCAAAAGAAAGAAGAATATGAGTGCCAAGCCAAGAAAGCCCAAATTGAAAGCTGGAAGGAGTTCTGTAGAAGACAGGACAAGGAAGGAGTATGGGACGGTATTTACCGCATCATCCGTAGGACCACCAGGAGACAAGAAGACTTGACCCTAACCAAAGAAGGTGCATTTTTGAACCCAAAGGAGTCAGCGAACTTACTAGCGGAGACATTCTACCCACAAGACCTGGAGGAAACTGACGACGAAAATCATCGCCGCGCCAGAGAAGCGGCAAAGCGGGTAAACGAGTGGAAACATGATGAACGTCATGATCCACCGTTTACACTGCTGGAGCTAAAGACCGCGGCGGGAAGTTTCAACCCAAAGAAGGCCCCGGGAGCGGATGGCTTCACAGCAGATATCTGCAGCAGAGCTATCTACCAGGACCTGGACGCATCCCTTGCCCTTTACAACAAGTGCCTAGAATTAGGACACTTTCCGGACATCTGGAAGCAGGCAACCGTGGTAGTCCTGAGAAAACCGGGCAAGGACGATTACACGAACCCCAAAGCTTACAGGCCAATTGGTCTGTTGCCGGTTTTGGGGAAGGTCCTGGAGAAGATGACGGTAGCAAGGATTAAATGGCACATTGTACCGAGGATTAGTACTCGCCAGTATGGATTCATGCCCCAGAAGAGCACCGAGGACGCCCTCTATACGCTAATACACCGAATCAAGGGTTTGATTGAGCGTAAAAAGCTGGTAACTCTAGTGTCATTGGATATAGAGGGGGCCTTCGACAGCGCATGGTGGCCGGCCATTAGAATCCGTCTGGCTGAGGAAAAGTGTCCGGTAAATATCAGGAGGCTACTGGATAGCTATCTGACTTGCAGAAAAGTCAGTGTAAGATTCGCTGGGGAAGAATGCACGAGGAGCACCAACAAAGGTTGTGTGCAGGGGTCAATCGGTGGTCCCATCCTATGGAACCTTCTGTTGGACACTCTACTTCAAGAACTGGAGCAAATGGGTGTGTACGTGCAGGCCTTCGCTGATGACGTGTGTATGATCTTCGACGGAGACACTGGACTTGACGTCTCGAGACAGGCCAACGCAGCGCTCGCCTACGTTCAGCAGTGGGGAGTCAGAAACAAGTTGAAGTTTGCGCCGCATAAAACTTGCGCAATGGTTCTGACCAAGAAACTAAAGTACGACACCCCACTGCTGAGCATGGGTGGGGTCAGCGTGGGCATGTCACGGGAGGTCAAGATTCTAGGACTAACTATCGACGACCGACTTACTTTTAATACGCATGTCGCGATGCAGTGCCGTAAGGCCCTTGATATTTACAAGCAGCTTTCCAAAGCTGCAAAGGTTGATTGGGGGTTGCACACGGACGTCATTCGGTCTATCTATACGGCCACAATAGAGCCGATTATTATGTATGCGTCGGCGGCGTGGGCACCTGCAGCCGAGAAGGTCGGGGTGCGTAAGTTGCTCAACATGGTGCAGAGGGGCTTCGCTCAGAAGCTCTGCAAATCGTACCGTACGGTTTCTCTTCACTCGGCACTGGTGTTGGCGGGGATACTTCCTCTTGACCTCAGGATACAAGAAGCAGCCGCATTGTACGAGGCAAAGAGAGGGTCACCCCCGCCTGAACTAGGAGATAGAGAGACAGAATGTTCGGTAAGGTTTGCAGAAGCTCCTCACCCGGCGGAACATATGGCAATGGAAATTATTCATCTGGTAGACCAAAACCTTGTGGACAGGTACAATGTGCAGCAGGTGCGAATATTCACCGACGGCAGTAAGATCGAGGGGAAGGTTGGAGCCGCGCTATCCTTATGGAATAGTGAGGCTGAAATCCAGAACCTCAAACTCAGTCTGTCCGCGTACTGCACAGTCTACCAGGCGGAGCTCCTAGCCATATGTAAAGCCACGAGTGTCATCCTCAAAAAGAGGGAGGTGACCTATGGTCTTTATAGCGATTCGAGAGCCGCATTGGAGACGGTCGTTAACCATTGGTCCCTCCACCCCCTGGCCGTGGAGACGAGGGAGAACCTGAGAAAGGCCTCGGTCCAGGGCAAAGATGTATCCTTGTTCTGGGTCAAGGCTCACGCAGGACTGCCCGGAAACGAGCGTGCCGACGATCTGGCTAAAAGCGCGGCTTTAGCGTCAAAGAGGAAACCTGACTACGACCGGTGTCCAGTATCATTTATAAAAAGGATAATACGGCAAACATCCCTCAGAGAATGGAACAGTAGGTATAATGCCGGTGACACCGCGTCGGTCACTAAAATGTTCCTCCCTGACGCTATCGCCGCGTACCGGTTTGTCCGCAAGGCCAAGCCGGAGGGCAAGCTCACGCAGATACTAACGGGGCATGGTGGATTCTCTCAATACTTGAACCGATTCAAGTGCAGGGAGAGTCCATCATGCATCTGTGAACCTAATGCCATCGAAGATGTTGCACATTTGCTCGTAGAGTGTCCAACGCATGCGTTGGATAGATTTGACCTGGAACAGAAAGCAGGAATGAAAGTTTGTAAAGATAACTTATATGCACTTCTTACAAATAAACAGTTTACCAATGAGTTTATCGAGTACTGCTTAAAAATATGTGTAATAGTGAACAGAAGAAACAAATAGATATATAATATTTGTTAAATTATATAATAATTTTATATAAACTTTAGCAAAACAGTAAAAGATAGATAAGTAATAAAATAATAGGAAGTAAGTACAGTAATATAAACTAGACAAATAAGTTAGAGAATAAGAAAACTATGTAATTATGCTAATGAGTAATCATAAGAAGGTCAAATGTGTAATAGTAATAATGAATAGCTATAAGAATGTAGTAAAATAGTAAAAATTGCTGTCAGAAAAGTTATATTATGTAATAACTAAATAAGATTAGGTAATAAGTAAAATGGAAAGTGGAACAGGGATATAAATGTATCAATGCGAAACTAGATTAGAAAATAAGAATGATAAATAAAGATACACAATCAGGCGAGAAAAAGCCACCCCAGAAATAAAAAAAGTCGATAGGAAAAACCCCCCCTCCCGTATTATAATCCTGGAAAAATATCCGGGGATCACCATGTAGGCTAGCTCGCGGGCCGGGCCATGGCGCCCGGACAGGTAGAAATAAAAAAAAAAAAAAAAAAAAAAAAAAAAAAAAACCGTCCCCCCGCAACCCTCGTGGTGGTCGGATCGTTTTTAAAGCAGCTCCGCACATAAAAATTCGAAAAACCGGTAAAAAGTGCTCCGATTTGAAAAATTTAAGTGTTGTTGTGTAGAGGCAAGTTGCCCCCATACGCACAAATTTAAAGTGCACACCGGATTGCAGTGCTGAAATGCGCACAGGGAAAAAACCGCTAATTTAGAGGTTAAGTGTTTTTAAACTATAACGTTTGCCGCATTTGCGGCAAAAGTAAAGCGACGACCATATGTTTTTATTTTGAAAAACATAGCGGAAGGACGACACCTACGCTTCAGACCACTCCAGGACCACCTCCATCCCTGATTTCCTGAGGAAATTGGGAAAAACCGAAAAACACGTGGTCTGAAAAACCTCAACGAGACGTGGCAGCCTCCTGAAGTTTTGCAGTACACAAGAGAGACTTAAGAAAAGAAGGTTTTTGCAAGTTTTAGATTTTTAATTTATACAGTTTTTGTGTGAAAAATTAATGAAAATTGAATTTTTGGACACATGTATCTTCTGAAAACGTGACATTTTGAAATTTTTTCAATTGCTATCTTTTGCGCGCTGGCTTGGAGAGGACATCCTGAAAAATTCAGATTTTTAGCTTGCCTAGTTTTTATATAGTAATTAAAAAACTATAAAATTAATATAATCGTAAATATCCATAGGTTAAAATTTTATTTTTTATATTTTAGTTTTTTCATCAAATAGTGTTTCTTTTATTTGTAATTTTGACATTTTTTTTCAAAATTTTCCGACTAGCGGTCCCAAAGTTATTAAATTTTTAGGCATTTATTCAAATAAAATCGAAATAAATAGAAATAATCAGTTTTTGACATTGGGACTGACTTTTGCATGTGTATTGGAGGTGGTTTAAGCCCAAAGTTGACCCCGGTAGCTTGGAGATTGACGGAAATAGCTTTTTTCGGCCATTTTGGTTCTTTTGGTTGCCGTATAAATCCCTAAATATCTCCGAGACTATTGGGCGCAGAGAACTCGGATTTTCGTAGTTCTCAGCGGCATATAAGCGGAAATATTTTTTGTTCACTTTCAGGAGTTTTCAGGTCCTGAAAATTTTCAGCCCTGAAACTACTTTCGGCGGATAGAGAAAGTGGAGCCAAGCACAGCATTCCAGACCGCGTTTCTCTGTGGCAAACGGTTGTGGAGCTATAGCCACCCAAAGTCAGCTTTTGACAGTTATCCCCACTCTTTGGGAAACTTTGGCCTGGCATAGCTCTGGATCTGGGGGTCGCAGAGACTTGCCGTTTTTGCAGTTGTGTTTGGGGAGACAACCTCTGTTCGGTCTACTGGGTTTCAGGCGCTTTGGAGCTGGAAAATTTCAGGAGCCTGAAAACCAGATAACGCATCGGAACGGGACAAGCCAAGCCGAACAAGCCCAAGCTCGGGTGTTCTGCGATCGCTGGGAGGGAAGTTATACCGGGTGGAAGATTGACTTTGACAGTTCTAGGACTGTCAAACCAATTTTCGAACTCGGATAGCTCCCGACTCGGGGGTCGTAGAGGGCTCGGGTTTTCTTTGGGGACATCGGCGGGCTTCTCCCTACCCGGTAAGGCTGTTTTCAGCGGTATTCAGGACCTAAGATTTTTCAGGCCTGAAACCTGCCCCGCGGGGTAGATCTCTTCGAGCCGGTTCAGGAAAGCCCAAGCACGGTGATATTCGGCTAAACGGTTCCGGAGAAAACCACCAGTAACCAAATTCCGGCCGCCATCTTGGATCGGCAACCGGAATTTTAAACTGCTTTATTTCCGGAACCCTTTGGGATAGGGTAGCCGTGTTTGGGTTCATTGGATCGGGCTCGGCGGGCTCTATCTAGTGATAGCAACAGGAAGACTCTACATAGAGCCGCTCTACAAAACTTTATGAAAACGGTTTCTATGACCAGAACTTGACTGTGAGGCCTATGTGGAGCCCCCTGAGGACTGTTTGAGGTCTCCGGACCCTGAGCAAAGTCTTGTAAAGACGGTTTTACGATATTATATTGTATAGTTTTAAGACTTCTTAGCGGTTTTGTTTCTTTTGAACAACAGCTATAAATTTTAATATATTTTATTTATTTTTTACTCTCGTCCCTATTGACGTTAGACTAAGCGACGCATACCTCCAACATGTTCGGCTTTAGAACGCCGTCAAATGCTAGGGATGGTGAAAAATCACCGTCAAGACCTGGGGCAGATGCCCCTCTAAACGTAAGGCGTAGTATAGGCGAGTGGGAAGCCACAAAGACTAGCCCTAATAACAACGACACCTTCAATGTTGAGAAGACGCTGCAGGCCGGCCCTGCGAATATAAAGACAAAGCCTGCCTCGGCCCAGGAGAGCAAGGCGACGACTGCGACTTCATTAAGAAAGTCAGTCGAAAAAAGCTCTCCACCAAAGGGTAAATATGTAGACCGGATCTCGGAGGCTAAAGCTTGCCTTACCAAAACCAAGCTAAACCTAAGCAGCTCTCGAAACACAAAGACAGAGATAAAAACAGCCATCTCTGAAGCTGCGGAGAGGTTGTTTCAATTGGTTAAGGAGGCTGAAGCGGAACTGAAGGTTACCAAACAAAAAATGACAAAAGAGGGGCCGGCGACTGCCGAACTTAATCCAACGCCCACAAGCCCATCTTCTCTGGAGGAGAAGGAAGCGAGCAATGTGTTGCTCAAGACACTGGAGCAACACACAAAGCTTCTTGCTGAGAGTAGCAGGCACATTGAGGAGCTCAAGGAGAGGATGGTCCTCCAAAAGGAGATATTGGAGAAGGCCAGCTACGCGAGTGTAGTCGCAACTGGAGCCGTAAGGTCACTGCCAGGGCGCAGTACCTTGCATTCAGTGGTGGTTACCTCGAAAGATGAGACTGAGACGAGTGACAAAATTCTAGAAAGAGTCAGGAAAGTAGCGAATGCCAAGGAGGGCTGGGTAAAGGTGGACAAGGTAAGGAAGGCCAGGGACCGTAAAATAATAATGGGCTTCGAAACAAAAGAAGAAAGGGCCAAAATGAAGACTCGACTCCAAAAAGAGGGAGTGGACCTTACCGTCGAGGAAGTCAAGAACAAGGACCCGCTTCTGGTCCTCAGGAACGTCTTGGTAGTAAATACCGACGAAGACATCATTAAGGCCCTGAGAAACCAGAACAAAGGTGTTTTTGGCGGCCTCGACGATGAGGAAAACAGAGTCGAGGTCAAATACAGAAGGAGGACGCGCAACCCACATGTCGGCCACGTCATCGTTAGCGTCTCACCCACCATCTGGCGACGAGCGCTGGAAGGCGGGACACTGCATATAGATTTTCAGCGTATTAGAGTAGAAGATCAATCCCCGTTGGTGCAGTGCACCCGTTGCCTGGGCTTTGGGCACGGCAAGCGGTTCTGCAAGGAGCCTGCGGACCTCTGCAGCCATTGTGGAGACCCACATATGAGATCGGAGTGCCCGGATTGGCTCTCAGGTTCACCACCCGCTTGTCGCAACTGTGCCAAAGCCAAGACCGAGCAGGGAACACATAATGCGTTTAGCCACGACTGCCCAGTGCGCATAAGATGGGACGAAGTGGCCAGGTCGACTGTAGCATATTGCTAAGGGCACCTCGGGAGTAAATGCCCCCTATGGAGTTTTGCAGGCCAACCTCCAACGAAAAAAGCTTGCCACCAATGAGCTTTTTATTGAAGCTACGAAGCGCGGAGTAGCGGTGGCGCTCCTGCAGGAACCGTACGTGGCCGGGGCTGGAGTAATGAAGAGTCATAAGGGCGTAAGGATCTTCCAGAACACTGGCATAGGAGGTGGGACTGTGAAAGCAGCAATAGCTGTCTTCAACAATGACCTTGTAGTCAAGCAGTACCCGAAACTCACCACCAACAACATCTCGGTGGTGGGAATCCTGACCAGTGCCTGGGAGATCACGCTTGTCTCTTTTTACTGTGAGCCAGACCAGCCTATCGAGCCCTACTTAGAACATCTAAGGCGAATAGGACTCGCCGTCGGTTCTGGGAAGCTGATCGTTGGGGGGGACGCCAATGCGAAAAACATATGGTGGGGCAGCCCGAAGAATGACCACAGAGGAGAAGACATGGTGGGAACTCTCGGCGAGCTTGGTCTAAATATACTAAACCGAGGGGAAATTCCGACCTTCGACACCATCCGAGGAGGGAAGCGATACAGCAGTTATGTGGATGTCACTGCCTGCTCCAACAACATCCTGGACCTAGTAGACGACTGGAGGATTGATGAGGGTCTCACGAGCTCGGACCACAACGGCATTGTGTTTAACATTCTCTTGGAGAAATCCAAGGGAATCCAAATTGAAAGAACAACACGTAAATTTAACACGAAAAAAGCCAATTGGCCCGAATTCCATACGAAATTCGGACAATTGAAAATAGAAAATAAATTAACCATTACTGAAATTAATAAAATTAAAAATAAATATGAAATAGATACATTTACAAACAATCTCAACAAAATAACAGATGAAGCTTGCAAACTAACAATGCCATGCAAAAAAGTTAAAGAAGAACTTACCTTGCCGTGGTGGTCCGAGAGACTCGCTGGGATGAAGAGGTTGGTCGCTACTATGAGGCGCAGGATCCGCTGTGCCGCCCCAGTCCGGAGGCAGAAGGTCGTAGATCAGTACCTGAAACAGAAAGAAGAGTATGAGTTGGAAGTGGCCAAAGCTCAGACCGAGAGTTGGAAGGAGTTCTGCGGGAAGCAGAATAGGGAGGGGGTTTGGGAAGGTATATATAGGGTAATAGGAAGGACACAGCGCAGGGAAGAGGACCTGCCATTGGAATGGAATGGTGACGTACTAGACGCGAAGGGATCTGTGAAGCTTTTAGCGGAAACATTTTACCCGGAAGACGCGCTAGAGAGTGACAACGTTCATCACCGTTCCATTCGGTCAAAAGCCGAACAGGTAAACCTTGGGGAGCAACATGGCTGCTGCGACCCACCGTTTGCGATGGCTGAGCTAAGGAAGTCGGTAGAGTCCTTCAACCCAAAGAAGGCGCCGGGCTCCGATGGCTTTACCGCTGACATCTGCCGTGAAGTAGTAAGTAATGACCCGGGTTTATTTCTGGGGTTCCTGAACAAGTGTCTGGAGCTTCAGTACTTCCCCACGTCCTGGAAGGAGGCAACGGTAGTTATACTGAGAAAGCCAGGAAAAGACAACTACTCTACTCCCAAGTCGTATAGGCCGATTGGACTACTGCCTATACTGGGGAAGATCTTTGAGAAGATGCTGGTGGCCCGCCTGAAATTCCATCTCTTACCGAGGATGAGTACCCGCCAGTACGGATTCATGCCCCAAAGGAGCACCGAGGACTCCCTCTATGCTCTTATGCAGCACGTCCACCAAAAGCTGGCACAAAAAAGAATTATCACGCTCGTATCTTTAGACATAGAGGGAGCTTTCGATAACGCCTGGTGGCCAGCAGTCCGAGTCCGTCTGGCGGAGGCAAATTGTCCAGTAAATCTTAGGCGGGTCATCGACAGCTACCTCAGTGACCGAAAAGTCTCAATTAGGTACGGCGGGGAAGTGTACACCAAGGGCACCAGCAAGGGCTGCGTCCAGGGATCGATTGGGGGCCCTATTTTCTGGAACCTGCTCCTAGACCCCCTCCTTAAAGCATTGCAGAGTATCGGGGTGTATATACAGGCGTTCGCGGATGATGTCCTCCTAGTTTTCGACGGGGAGAGTGCGCTGGAGGTGGAGGTATCCGCCAACGCCGCTCTCGCTCGTGTTCTGGCGTGGGGTGTCGAAAATAAGCTTACTTTTGCACCTCATAAGACCACTGCGATGGTGATAACAAGGAAGCTGAAGTTCGACACACCACGTCTGAGCATGGGGGGGACAGACATCGCCTTAGCAAAGGAGATGAAGATCCTAGGTGTTACGATAGATAGCGGGTTGACATTCAACGCTCATGTCTCGCTCGTGTGCAAGAGGGCAACTGGAATCTACAAACAGCTGTGCAGAGCCGCAAGGGTTAGCTGGGGGCTAAACCCCGATATCATTAGAACAATTTATGTGGCGACAATGGAGCCCATAATTCTTTATGCCGCTAGCGTCTGGGCTCCAGCAGCCGAAAAGCTGGGTATTCAGAAGCAGCTTCGGAACGTCCAGCGCGGGATTGCCCAGAAAATGTGCAGGGCATACCGCACGGTCTCCCTGAACTCTGCCCTGGTGCTGGCTGGGATACTCCCACTTGATCTTCGCGTCCGCGAAGCAGCTGCACTATACGGAGCCAGGAGGGGGGTACCCCAGCCCGTACTGGGGGGCAGGGGGGTGGAGCGGATGGCACCCGCGCTGGAGGCCCCGCATCCTGCGGAGCAAATGTGTCTGGAGTTCGGAAGCCTGGTAGACGAGGATCAGTACAACGACCACAGTAACTATGCTGTGCGTATATTCACCGACGGCAGCAAAATTGAGGGCAAAGTCGGGGCGGCGCTATCCTTGTGGAGTGGCGCCGTCGAGGCGAAAGCCCTCAAGTTTGCTTTGCCATCCTATTGTACCGTCTACCAGGCAGAACTTCTGGCTCTACAAAGAGCGGTGGGAGAGGTGCTCAAGCACAGTGAAACCACGTTCGGCATCTTCAGCGACTCTAGGGCGGCCCTTCAGACGGTGACCAACTCAAGTTCCCCTCACCCCTTAGCAGTGGAAACCAGAGACGCCTTGCGCCGCTGTAAACTCCAGAACAAGCGCGTCTCGCTGTTCTGGATAAAGGCCCACGCAGGTATGGAGGGGAATGAGAGAGCCGACCAGCTTGCGAAGGAGGCCGCTCTGAAGTCGAAGAAGAAGCCGGACTACGATCAGTGTCCCGTGTCATTCGTCAAGCGAGTAATCCGGTCGGAGACGCTGGGCGAGTGGAACGGGAGATATAGATCGGGTGACACTGCTTCGGGTACCAAAATCTTCTTTCCGGACGCTGTGGCGGCGTACAGAGTGGTACGCAAGATTACTCACGACAGCATGACTACGCAAATTCTGACGGGGCACGGTGGGTTCTCCTCATACTTGAAACGCTTCAAGTGTAAGGAGAACTCATCGTGCGCCTGCGAACCCGGCGTCGAGGAGACAGTTCTGCACATCCTATTCAGTTGCCCAATGACTGAAAGATTACGATACGAGACTGAGCAAAAACTTGGTGTAGAACTGAATGCTCAACAGGCACCGCATCTAATGACGGGAAAGTATAGAGAATTATTTTTAAAGTACTGTAGTCAAATAGCATCTATAGTAGTCAAAAGAAACAAAACCGTATAAGTAAATATGCTGTCACAATATACTGTGTTATATCTAAGAACAGCATAAAAAACCAGCTGATGAATAATTAAGGATAAAATAGTTAATGTGTAAAAATTATATCAGCCTATATCAAAAAACTGCTCCCGTCCGTAAAGGACCTGTAAAGCAAATACAGTATAAAAAGTGTTATAAGTACTCCCCTACTCTGTAGGACCTGTATTGTTATGTAAGTAAGTTAAGCTATAAACAAGAAAAATAAAAATGTAAGTTAAAAGTAACAAATTTGCTATGGAAATAAAATAAAAATAGACCTAAGAACCTGTAAAATAGACTAAGTAGAATAAGTACATATAAGTATAAGAAATGTAAGAATAAAAGTTTTATCCCTGGCTTTTTAATAAAATAAAATAAAAATAGATAGATAGCTAGATGATAGTTGGGAATCCCACCCATAACGGACACAATTGAGGATGTATGAAAGAAAGATAAAGTATGAGGAATAAAAGTGCGAGAGGAATAAATGCGAGAACTGGAATGGAAGCGTAGCCTAGAATAGACTCCGACAATGTTGGAGGTAGAAGGAAAAAAAAAAAAAAAAAAAAAAAAAAAAAAAAAAAAAAAAAAAAAAAAAACCTAACCTAACCTTTTTTTTTTTTTTTTTTTTTTTTTTTTTTTTTTTTTTTTTACGCTGGGAAAAATGCGTTACGCATACCCTCCCTCGGGGGAGGGAGGGGTATGTGGGACTCCCCGGTCGGAGCCGGTATACCCACTAAACGACCCAGCGGCGCTCCCGCATCGTCTGTGAGTGGCGGAGGACTGGGCAGCTGGCAGAGCCTTTACGTCCAGTCCTTCGCCGACGATCGCCCGCCTTGATGGCGGGCCCTACACGCCCCTCTCAGCAAGGAGGGGCCCGGGAATGCCGCGAGCGCTCGGCCATTCCCGCCCGACGGTGGTGGTGATCAGTGCAATGCGGGCGAAGGCGCCCCCGCGCCTGTCGCCCGCTAATCACCACCTGGGGGTGGGAGAAGGCGATCGAACATTCGCCTTCTCCTTCCCCTTCTTCCTCTACGCCTCTTTCCGGGAGGCGAGGAAGGTCCTCAAGTCGGCAATAGGCGCTGCCAAGGACGCGGCGAGGGCCGAAATGCTGGAGGGTCTCGACAGGGATCCGTATGGGAGACCATACAAGGCGGCGCGCAGCAAACTGCGCCCACATGGTCCCCCACTAACGGAGACCCTCGAGCCGGCGCTGTTGGATGGGGTGGTCCGGTCCCTGTTTCCACGCAGGACCAACTTCACCCCGCCAACGATGGACCCTCCAGAGGGGGCCGCTTCACCGGAGGAGGAGGTTCCCCCGGTGACGGCTGGCGAGCTTTACGCGGGGGTACTCCACCTCAGCGGGAAGAAGACGGCCCCAGGGCCAGACGGCGTTCCCGCACGCGTGGTGGCCATCGCCGCCACGCAAATGGAGGAGAGGTTTCGGGACCTCTTCAGCGCGTGTTTTACGGCTGGGAGGTTCCCGAAACCTTGGAAGGAGGGCAAACTTTGCCTCCTCCGCAAAGAGGGACGCCCGGCGGACTCCCCCTCGGCTTACCGGCCCCTCGTTCTGCTCGAGGAGGCCGGTAAGATGTTCGAGGGGATAATCGCAGCCAGGCTTAACAGCCATCTGCAGGGAGTGGGGCCGGACCTGTCGGACGCCCAGTTCGGTTTCCGACAGGGCCGGTCCACCATCGACGCGCTAACCTAACCTAACCTAACCTAACCTAACCTAACCTAACCTAACCTAACCTAACCTTTTTTTTTTTTTTTTTTTTTTTTTACGCTGGGAAAAATGCGTTACGCATACCCTCCCTCGGGGGAGGGAGGGGTATGTGGGACTCCCCGGTCAGAGCCGGTATACCCACTAAACGACCCAGCGGCGCTCCCGCATCGTCTGTGAGTGGCGAAGGACTGGGCAGCTGGCAGAGCCTTTACGTCCAGTCCTCCGCCGACGATCACCCGCCTTGACGGCGGGCCCTACACGCCCCTCTCAGCAAGGAGGGGCCCGGGAATGCCGCGAGCGCTCGGCCATTCCCGCCCGACGGTGGTGGTGATCTGTGCAATGCGGGCGAAGGCGCCCCCGCGCCTGTCGCCCGCTAATCACCACCTGGGGGTGGGAGAAGGCGATCGAACATTCGCCTTCTCCTTCCCCTTCTTCGTCTGCGGAGCGGTGCGGCGAGAGGGTCGTCCTCCCGCTCACGCTCCGCCGCCTCCTTTTGCGACATAACATCCTCGCAAAAGGAGGCGACCGCGGTCCAGGCCTCCTCGCTCCCCAGCATACATTCGACCACGCTGGGGAGCGAGAGGTCCTGCCCAATAACCGCAATAAGACTGCGGCGCTGCTCACCCCAGGCCGGGCACGCCTCGAGGGTGTGTTGGGCCGTGTCCTCCGCAGCGCCGCAGTCATGGCACGCCGCGGTCTCCTCCCGCCCGATCCGGTGCAGGTGCGTTCCGAAACAGCCATGTCCGGACAACACCTGCACCAGACGGAACGAGAGGAAACCGTGCGACCGCTCGAGCCAGTCTCTCAAGACTGGGCCGAGCGCGTCCAAGGTCCGCCGGCCAAAGGCGGCGGAGGCGAGGTCTTCCGTCCAGTGGTGGACTATCGCGTCCCTCGCCTCCTGCCGCACGGCCTCCCGCTCTTGGTCGACGGGGCGCTCACCAAGCGCTTTGCGCCGCGCCGTCCATTCGTACACTCTGGCGAGCACCCACGCCTCCAACTCCCAAGGAGGGGTGCCGGCCAGAGCGCACGCCGCCGCGAAGCCCACCGACCGGTAGGCCCTCGCCACCCGCAGTGCAATGGCCCTTTGTGGCCTGCGGATGGCGGTCGCATTCTCCCTCCTATGGAGGGAGTCCGCCCAGATTGGGGCCCCATAGAGGGCCATGCTCCTCAGAATGCCGGCGTATAATTGCCGGCATCGCGCCTTGGGTCCCCCGAGGTTCGGGAGGAGCCATGAGAGGGCGTCCGCAGCTTTCAGCAGGCGCGTCGACAGCCCGCTGAAGTGCGGACCGAAGCGCCACCTGCTGTCAAGCATCAGGCCCAGATATTTCATCTGGGCCTTCACCTCTATCCGGACGCCCTCCACGACAATGTGGGCGTCAGGAGGGTAGCGCTGCCGAGGCCCGTGGAAGAACACGGCCTCGGTCTTGTGCAGCGCCACCTTCAACCCTAGACGGCGGATCCTCCCTGCCACTAAGGATCCGCCAGCCGAGGCCAGACAGGCCGCTTCCCTGAAATCCCTCCCCCGGGCAAGGAGGAGAGTGTCATCCGCGTAGCAGATGACACTCGTGCCCTGGAGGAGGATCCCCCGCAGGAGCCAATCGAAGCCGATGTTCCACAGGGGAGGCCCCAGTACCGACCCCTGCGGAACACCGGACTCTGCGCTGTATCTCCTGACCGAGCCCGACCTGTCCGCAAGGAGGATCTCGCGGTCCTCCAGGTAGCTGGCCAGGAGATCTCGCAAGTACTGGGGCACTCCGTGATACCGGAGTGCCTCCAGTATAGCCGAATGGGGGATGGAGTTGAAGGCGTTGGCTATGTCGAATGACACCGCCAACACTCCGTCCCCCGCCTCCGTCGCCTCCTTCACCTGGCCCTTGAGAAGGGTCAGCGCGTCGATGGTGGACCGGCCCTGTCGGAAACCGAACTGGGCGTCCGACAGGTCCGGCCCCACTCCCTGCAGATGGCTGTTAAGCCTGGCTGCGATGATCCCCTCGAACATCTTACCGGCCTCCTCGAGCAGAACGAGGGGCCGGTAAGCCGAGGGGGAGTCCGCCGGGCGTCCCTCTTTGCGGAGGAGGCAAAGTTTGCCCTCCTTCCAAGGTTT
This sequence comes from Mythimna lalbum, assembly GCA_949319445.1. NCBI lineage: Eukaryota > Metazoa > Arthropoda > Insecta > Lepidoptera > Noctuidae > Mythimna > Mythimna lalbum. The sequence continues at coordinate 15,619,125 of OX439371.1, read as the reverse complement.
CGGGAACCTCCCAGCCGTAAAACACGCGCTGAAGAGGTCCCGAAACCTCTCCTCCATTTGCGTGGCGGCGATGGCCACCACGCGTGCGGGAACGCCGTCTGGCCCTGGGGCCGTCTTCTTCCCGCTGAGGTGGAGTACCCCCGCGTAAAGCTCGCCAGCCGTAACCGGGGGAACCTCCTCCTCCGGTGAAGCGGCCCCCAACCTAACCTAACCTAACCTAACCTAACCTAACCTAACCTAACCTAACCTAACCTAACCTAACCTAACCTAACCTAACCTAACCTAACCTAACCTAACCTAACCTAACCTAACCTAACCTAACCACCCGCCCTACTCTGCCCTACCCTACCCTACCCTACTCGATATTGACACCTCTTTTGAGGAAATTTACTGACTCATCTTATTGACCCACTGATTCCCTCTTTACAGGGATCAGAACATTTGTTTTTAAAACCTATTTGATTGTAAAGATATTTTAATTATTTATTAATTGTTATTGACACCTCTTTTGAGGAATTACTTTGACTAATTTATTTTTATTGACATTTTGATCCCTCCTTTACAGGGATCAGAATAGTAGCTTATTTATTTGATTTTCATATTTCACCTCCACTACCATGTTCCTCTCCAGGACCCCGGCCAAGAAAGCCTCCACAGGACCTCATGTCTCTCCGTCGAACGTGGCTCTCTCCATCACTTTCGAGGGGGACGTTTCCCCTCCCAGTACTTCAACTCAGGCCTCTAGTGTGAGGCGAAGCATTGGCGAGTGGGAAAACGGGACAATGGCCGATTCTCAGCCTCTCCCGTCAGCCGCCGCGAACCCATCAAAGAAAGCTGCCCCGACCGTGACGGCTTCCCAGAAGGCTGCAAAGCGCGCCTCTTCCCAGCCGGACAGCAAGGCTGTGGCGCGCCGAACCTCTACTGAGGCACAGGGAGCGTCACCGGGGACAAGCCAGCTGCAGCCGAGCAAACCCACCGATCGGGTGACCGAGGCTCGCAACTGCCTTCTGCGCGCGAAGTCGCACCTTGGCGATTCGCGCAATCTGAGGGCAGACTTGAAAGCCGGGATCACCCAATCGGTGGAACGGCTGTACCAGCTCGTGAAAGAGGGGGCGGCGGCTGCTACACAAGTAAGGGGGGCTGAGCTGGCAAGGGAGGAGGTTGCTAAGGCCACACCTCCGCCAGAAGCACCCAAGAGCCTCCCGGAGGTTAACTTGCTGCTGGCTTCACTAGCGGAGCATAGCGCGCTGGTGAAGGAGAGCAGCGAGAAGATGGGGAAGCTGCGGCAAGCGATGGAGAGGCAGGGAGAAATAATAGAAAAGGCGGTCACTTACGCGAGTGTAGCTGCGGGTCCACCGAAAAGGCAGACCCCAGGAAGGACCGCACTGCACTCCGTAGTGGTGACGTCTAAAGACGAGGGGGTTACTGGAGACGAGGTCTTACGGAGAATCAGAGAGGCAGTAAAGGCCAAAGAGGGAGGAGTAGAAGTAGAGACGGTACGAAAGGCAAAGGATCGCAAGATTGTCATGGGCTGTAGGTCGGCAGAGGACAGAAACAGGGTGAAAGAGAGGATCCGAAGGTCAGGAGACCACCTCGTCGTCGAGGACGTGAAAAACAAGGACCCATTGTTGATATTCCGTGGCGTCCTCCGCATACACTCTGACGAGGAATTGCTGGAGGCGCTGCGGAATCAAAACCGGGATGTCTTTCGCGGCCTCGATAACGAGGAAAGTCGAATGACAATCAAATTTAAGAAGAGTGCGCGGAACCCCCAAACCAACAATGTGGTTGTCAGCACGTCCCCTGCTGTCTGGAACAGGATGCTTGAAAAGGGAAAAGCGCGTATAGATCTCCAGACCGTCTTCGTCGAGGACCAGTCGCCACTGGTCCAGTGCACCAGGTGTCTGGGCTACGGGCATAGTCGGCGGCTCTGTAAAGAACCTGCCGACTTATGCAGTCATTGCGGAGGCCCACACCTTCGATCAGAATGTGACCAGTGGCTGAAGGCAGAAACACCAAAGTGCCACAACTGCGTCAAGGCGAAGATGGGGAGAATTGACCACAACGCGTTCGACCTTGAGTGCCCTGTTCGAGTCAGGTGGGACCGGCTGGCACGCGCATCCGTCGCCTACTGCTAAGGTGGTCCCGGTGGACACAATGCCGCACAAGATGCTCCAGGTAAATCTTCAGAGGAAGAAATTGGCAACCCAAGAGCTTATGCTTGAGGCCGAGAAGCGCAAAGTCACCTTAGCGCTGATCCAGGAACCCTATGTGGGCAGCGCGAGGAGGATGAGCGGGACCAGAGGAGTCCGAATTTACCAGCGCACCGGCCAAGGAGAAGGGACTGTCAAAGCGGCCATAGCGGTGTTTGATCCAAACATCACCGTCAGACAGTACCCAGAACTCACCACGAACAACATCGTCGTGGTGGGGATCCAAACCGGTGTCGGGAGACTGACTCTGGTCTCGTTCTACTTCGAGCCAGACCAGCCCTTAGGGCCATACCTGGACAGCCTAAGGAAGGTGGAAAGCGAGACCGGCCCGCATAAGCTCATCATGGGAGGAGATGCCAACGCCTGGAGCATCTGGTGGGGCAGCAGTGAGACCAACGGCAGAGGCGACGAGATGCTGGGAGCTCTCGATCAGCTTGGACTGCAGGTACTTAATAGAGGGGAAACTCCAACCTTCGACGTAGTTCGTGGTGGCAGACGCTACACGAGCTGCGTCGACGTCACAGCCTGCACGGCGGATATGCTGACGGTGACCGACGGCTGGCGAGTCGTTGATGACCTGACGGGATCGGACCACAACGGAATTGAGTTTAGCGTACACCTTAAAAAGTCTTTAGGTATCACGGTCAACCGGACTACCAGGATCTACAACACCCGAAAAGCGAATTGGGCGCGGTTTCGTAAAAAACTGCGTCAAATTATGCTAGGGAACAATATAACCGTAAGTCTGTTCGATGAAATCGACAGCGTGGACGATATAGACCTGGTAGTCGAGGGACTTACAACGGCAGTGCAGGACGCCTGTACATCCGTGATACCCAAAAAGAAGGGTAGGGAGACGCTGACCGTGCCGTGGTGGTCTGATGAGCTCGCCAGTTTAAAGAGGAAAGTGGTCACCATGAAGCGGAGGATCCGCTGTGCAGCGCCAGTCCGGAGACCAAAGGTTGTGGAGGAGTACTTGAAACAGAAAGAAGAGTACGAGAATGCAATAGTCCAAGCTAAGATCGAGAGCTGGAAGGGGTTCTGCGAAAAGCAGGATCGCGAGGGCCTGTGGGAAGGTATATACCGGGTGATCCGTAGGACGGAGAAGAGGAAGGAGGATCTGCCGATGGTAAGGGACGGCAGGACCCTAGACCCAGAGGCCTCGGCGAGGTATCTAGCACAGGTATTCTACCCGGAAGACCGTTCGGAGGGGGATAACGAGGAGCACAAAAGGGTGCGGCAAAGAGCAGACGAGGTGAACAGAGGGAACGAAGATGAACCTTCGGACCCTCCCTTCACACTCGACGAGCTGGAGCGAGCAGTCTCCTCGTTCAACCCCAAAAAAGCCCCCGGTTCCGACGGTCTGACGGCGGACATATGGGGCCACACGATCCGTCAAGACCCAGACCTAGTTCTGCGCTTGGTAAACAAGTGCCTGGCGCATGGATACTTTCCACGGTCCTGGAAAGAGGCAACTGTCGTCGTGCTCCGCAAGCCCGCAAAAGATGACTACACCACCCCAAAATCTTACAGGCCAATTGGACTTTTGCCTGTTCTCGGCAAGGTCTTCGAGAAGATGCTCGTGGCCCGACTCAAGTTTTACCTACTACCCAGGATGAGTACTCGCCAGTACGGCTTCATGCCCCAGCGAAACACCGAAGACTCCCTCTATACGCTAATGGGGCACATTCGTGGCAGACTCAACGCAAAGAGGCTTGTCACGATTGTGTCCCTGGATATTGAGGGGGCCTTCGATAGCGCTTGGTGGCCAGCCATACGAGTCCGTCTGGCTGAGGAAAAGTGTCCTGTGAACTTGAGGCGGGTCATAGACAGTTACTTGTCCGAGAGGGTGGTGAAGGTCAGGTATGCGGGTGTGGAGCACGAATCCAGGACTGAGAAAGGATGCGTCCAGGGGTCTATCGGTGGTCCCATATTTTGGAACCTTGTGCTGGATCCTCTTATAAAGGCTCTGGAGGAAATGGGGGTCTACTGCCAGGCGTTTGCTGACGATATCGTCCTTGTGTTCGATGGGGAGACGGCTCTTGAAGTCCAAAGAGATGCCAATGTCGCCCTCGAGTACGTGCGAGCATGGGGTGTCACGAACAAGCTTCGGTTTGCGCCGCATAAGACAAAAGCAATGCTGGTCACGCGCAAACTGAAGCATGACACCCCATGTCTCAGAATGGGCGGGGTAGACATTGGCATGTCCGAGGAAATCAAACTGCTTGGTCTTACCATCGATCACAAATTGACTTTTAACACCCACGTCGCAAACGTCTGTGCCCGAGCCGTCGGCATTTACAAACGACTGTCGCGGGCCGCTAGGGTCAGTTGGGGTCTCCATCCAGAGGTTATCCGCTGCATCTATACGGCTGCAGTGGAGCCTATCGTCCTGTACGCGGCGAGCGCGTGGTCGCCGGCCGCCAACAAAGTCGGGTTGCAAAAGAAGCTGAACGCCGTCCAGAGGAGCTTCGCGCAGAAGTTGTGCCGAGCCTACCGCACGGTCTCCCTACACTCAGCACTGGTGCTGGCTGGGATACTCCCTCTTGATCTCCGAATCCGAGAGGCAGCCGCCCTTTACGAGGCCAAGAGAGGGGTACCTCATCCAGCGCTGGGAGACCGGGAGATCGAGCGAGTGGTATCGGCACTAAAGATGCCACATCCGGCTGAGCAGAGGGCTATTGCACTGCGACGCCTGGTAGACGAGGAACAATTTAATGAGCACCGCAATTACGCGGTGCGTATCTTCACAGACGGCAGCAAGATTGAGGGCAAAGTCGGTGCCGCACTGTCGGTGTGGACCGATAATGTGGAGGTAAAGGCCCTCAAGCTTGCTTTGCCGTCTTACAGCACCGTCTACCAGGCCGAGCTTCTCGCCCTCTGCAAAGCGACGAAAGAAGTCCTCCGAAGGACGGGGACGGCGTTCGCTATCTACAGCGACTCCATGGCAGCTCTCCAAACAGTCGTGAACCCCGAAGCCCTCCACGCCCTCGCAGTGGAAGCAAGGGACGCCATCCGCCGCAGTAACGCCCAGAATAAGAGCGTCTCCCTGTTCTGGGTGAAAGCTCATGCGGGGCTGGAGGGCAACGAGAGAGCCGACTTGCTCGCGAAGGAGGCTGCCCTGAAGTCGAAGCGGCAACCCGACTACGACAAGTGCCCGGTTTCATTCGTCAAGCGTATGATCCGAATGGAGACGCTGGACGAATGGAACCGGAGGTATTGCACAGGAGAAACGGCGGCCACGACGAAGATATTCTTCCCCTGTGCGATCGCTGCGTACAGGACGGTACGAAGGATGGAGATGACAAAGGAGCTGACCCAAGCCCTAACGGGACACGGCGGGTTCTCCGAGTACCTGACTCGCTTCAAGTGCAAGGAGAGTCCGGCGTGCGCCTGTGACCCTGACAAGCAGGAGACAGTCCTCCACCTCCTGACGGACTGCCCGGTGTATGCCAACCTAAGATACGACCTCGAAGCCAAGCTAGAAACTAAAACAGTCAAAGAAAACCTTAGCGTAATCATAGCAAATAAGAAGTATAGGGATATTTTTATACAGTTTATTACAAGAATAGTTACATCAGTAAACAAAAGAAACAAAAATTAATTGACCAATTGACCCTGATATAAACACAAATTTTACAAAATCCTATTTTTAACTGACTGAAATTATTATCTAACTAAATTATAACATCGTTTTAAACTATATACGGAATCATTTTACCTTGAATTTTACCAAATTTTAGCATTTTATGGAAATTATTATATTACTATTTTATTTTTATTTTATTTTATCTTGACTTATCTAAATGATTTATTAACGAAACTTTTATGACAGAATTTTAACAATAAGAAATTTATTAAGAAGGATTTTTACTATTTATTAAAATATTATTCATATTTGTATAATTGTATAATATATATATATATATATATATATATATATATCTATCACCGTAATTACAGTAATAAACTACAAAAGCGGAAACCAAATAGAACCTACAGCCTTTAAAACTACCCTGCGCAACCTGACGGCAGGGGAGCCTTTCGCATGGCAGGAGTGGTTTTTAGCCGGTAGGAGTCCGGCACTACCCAGAATGCCTTTCTGCAAGGCAGTCTGGGTGTCCATGATGGATTTCCCACTCCTGCCACAAACAAAAAAAAAAAAAAAAAAAAAAAACCTAACCTAACCTAACCAGTTCCCCCCCTGCTCTCGTGGCGGTCGGTTCGTTTTTAGTGCGCTCCGCGGTCGAAAAATCGTTCAAACGGGTTATTTTACGTTAAATAAGTAGTGTAATATATCAAAAGTTGCGCGCTCGCAAGGGCTATCCGTTGGTGCCAAAAGTTCTGAAATCCGACTATTTTCAGAGACACCAGACCCGAAAAACGGATTTTAACCTAAAATTTTACCATTCCTGACGCAACGCTGCCTGATTTTCAGCGGTAACCTATATTTTTCGAACTGCAGTTTGAAGTGTACTATAGCCAGCTACAATCAGGTGAAGTTTCGGATTTTTCCGGGCAAACCTCGACGAGCCACAAAGGAAAAACCGGAAACCACGTGGCCACGTGCTCCCGATTCCGGACGCCTGGAAATTTTTTACCTACTGGACATCGCGTAAAACACCAAGACCAGCCAGCCGACACCTCGATCGTCGAAATCGGAGCACCCCTCTGGAAAATAGAAGACTTCAAAGGTACGACGAACTTTGAACCCATTCAGAGCTGAAACAAGATCGGTGACGTCACTTTTTCTGGACTTCAAAAAATCATTTACTCCCCGGACAACAAGTGTGCAAAAACTTAGAATTTTCCGACTGGTAGTTTTTGAACTACGAATTATTTAGCAAATAGGGTTAAAACTGTGACGTCACGTTGAATCGGAAACACCCCTGACGTTCTGCTCCCGGCAGTACCCGTAGGAAAACTACCTCCCAAGAAGAAAACTCTTCGAGGCCAACCCCCTATGACGCGAAGCTTCTTCACTAGGAGCCATTTTCAGAAAATTGTCAGCCACCCCCAACTTTGGCAGGCTCCCAAGGGAAGTGCAGCCAACGGAGGACCCTCGCACTGGTGAAGCAGCAAAGACCGGTTCATCTTCAGTGGAACAAAAAACTTAGTTTGTATATAGGATTAAGATTAGATTTATTATAGATTTTAAGGTGGAACAAGGGTCCCGGACGGCATTACCAAATAAGTTTGTACACCCCCTGGAGCCTCAGGGGAGCGAGATATCGAAAAAATAACATCAAATCGGATGTCTCTGCGACAAGCGATCATAAGGTCGACCTCCTTGTGGGCACCCTGAAAAACCACCCCCGGTGAGATTTTTTGGAAAAATTGGAAAAATTTTGGGTTCCTAGATTTCCAAAAGGGGAAATAGGTAGCTTGTCAGAAAATTTGGCTCGTGATCTGCACCCTCGCATTTTTTGCCGTTTCGATATCTCGTTCCTAAGGGCGAAACAAAGCAAAAGTAGTTGACAAAAGACTACCCTTATGTTTAGGGACGTATAAGAAATCGACAAATAGACCCACCCCCGTGGGATCCGAGGGACTTGACGGCCCAACTCTTACACTGTTAATGGGATTTTCCTCTGGAGAAATCAGACAATAGGGGAAGTTTTACCAGCTCTTCAAAGGTACCCATTCGAGCCGTTTGACGGCAAAGAGATAAGATTGTTTAGGTATTTTTCCCCAAAAATTTTTCAGAAAATACCTCGTAGCTCGTAAACCGTGCGTCCTAGCTCAAAAATACCGAAATTTTTCCACCCCCCTCCCTAACCTACCCCCCTTGCTCCGCAAACCCTAACCCTTAAACTACCCCACCCCCTGCACCCAACCCCTAGGTCTTCAACCCCCTACCCCTAAAAATTAACTTTCGTTTTCTGGACTTAGAAAAGTTTTAGTAAAAAATTTTTTGCACTTCTATCTTATTTGATTTCTGGCTTAACTTAAATTGTATAAAGCTACATATATTAAAGCGATATTATAGGGGACGTTTGAGGGTTGCAACCCCTAAGCTTAATTGTGTTATATCTTGCGAACGGAGAGAGCTAGAGCTGCGGGGCTTTTTCCATATTATAGAGAACAGTCTGAAGAATTTTTGGATAGAGTCTAAGGACTCTACATAGAGCCAAAACATTTTTTGTATTTTTTGTGTATTTCCACCTGTAATAGTTTAAAGTAGACTAAAAATCCACTCCACACGGTAGAGTTGACTCTACCTTCGACGGATAAAGTGTTGGTCTGCTTCCGCCATACACACAAGATTTGTTAAATTATTATTTTAGTATCTAAATTAAAGTATATCAGCGACTCTACATAGAGATAAATTTCATTTTACTTTTGTATCTTTAAAATTTTTTATTGCGTTTGTTTTAATCGAGGGCAGGTCGAATATGCTGCACGACAAAAAGTGACCAAAATAGAGTTGACTCTATCCACGACCGTCAAGTGGCGGCCTGCTTTCTTTTATACATACTTAAATTTATACCTGTTGGACTTTATTGGAGTAGTAAAGCGACTCTACATAGACTCTATCTTACAATTAGTTCGAAATTTTATTCATAACTGTGAGTCCATCGGGATCAGACTAAATACACTACACGGCACATAGTGACCATAGTAGAGTTGACTCTACCCAAAACCGACAAAGTGAAGGTTCGCTTTGCTTTATAAACTTGAGCATATTGTTAGTATAGGACATTAAGTGGAGTGGTTAAACGACTCTACATAGAGTAAAATTTTGTTGTATGTTTCGTTAGTGACTAGAGTCAGAGACTCATTATTTACAATTTTATATTTATTTAAATCTTTGTTCATTTATTATTTTTATTCATCTGTGTAATCTTTTTGCGGCTATAACAAAGGGGCAACTTTTTACAACTTATACAATATTACGTCCCTCCGCATCATATTCCCAAAAATGTTTGGGCACCGCACGCCAGTTAAAAAGCCAGAAAACAATAGGTCACCCCCAAAAGAGGCCGTTCGCAAAAGCATAGACAGGTGGGAAGCCGTTATGCCAAACGAGGAGCCAACTGCCAAAACGAGTAGCCAAACCATAAGGGCCAGCGCGACAACGCAGGCAGACCCTGCAGCAGCAAAAATAAAGGTGGCGATAAAACCTGTGCCATCTGCAATGGGAACTGATCCCATACAGGGAAAGTCGGCTGTCGCGCGCAGGGCGTCAGTGGGAAACGAGGAGTCCCCCACAAAGCGCTACGCCAGTAGAGCGGCGGAAGCGGCTGCCTGCCTGAATAAGGCAAAGGCCCACTTAAGGAACTCAAGGAACCTTAAGACCGAAATAAAAGAGGGGGTCGAGAAGGCACTCGCACGGCTCTTAGAATTAGTCAAGGAGTCCGAGGCGGAGCTCAAAATGAAGGGAATCACAATGGAGGGAGATCTGGCGGAGGGGAGAATGGGAGTACGTGTTGCTCCACCTCCTGACTCCGCTCACTCTCCTTCCCCTACCTCCGGAGAAAGCCTACTCATGGAACGTTTAGTGGAACACACTAACTTGATAAGGGAAAGCGGAAGAAAAATGGAGGAGCTGAAGGCTACAATTGAAAGGCATGCCGAGAAAATAGAAAAGGCAGAAGCACCAACCTACGCCGGGGTGACCGCGGCCCGGAGTGACGGGGCGCTGCAAAATCGTACGTTGCACTCGGTCGCGGTTGCTTCGACCGTGGAGACCGAAACCGGAGAGGAGGTGCTCGAAAAAGTTAGAAGGGCTATAGACGCCAAAGAGGGATGGGTAAAGGTGGAAAGGGTAAGGAAAGCCAAAAATAGGAAAATAATAATGGGCTTTGGGTCAAAGGAGGAACGGGACAAGGTTAAAGAAAGAATAGGGAAAGAGGGGGGTAGCCTCACAATCGAGGACGTGGAAAACAAGGACCCGCTGGTCAGGCTTGGGGATGTCCTATCAGTAAATACTGATGAGGACATCCTCAAGGCTTTCCGGAATCAGAACGGGGCTGTTTTCCACGGTCTCGGTGAAGGGGAAGATAGGATAGCAGTAAAATATAGAAGAAGAGCTAGGAACCCTCACACCAGCCACGTAATTATAAGCGTTTCGCCCAGTATCTGGAGGCGGGTGACGGAGAGAGGCTATGTCTACATAGATCTCCAGCGGGTCAGAGCAGAAGACCAGACTCCATTAGTCCAGTGCACGCGCTGCCTGGGGTACGGCCACGGCAGAAAATACTGCCAGGAGACTACAGATGCCTGCAGTCACTGTGGCGGTCCACACCTGAGAACGGAGTGCGCGGACTGGCTAGCTGGGGAGCCACCTGCCTGCAGGAACTGCGGAAAGGCGAAATTGACGCAGTTGGAGCACAATGCCTTCAGCTCTGGGTGCCCTGTGCGCCGCCGGTGGGAAGAATTGGCCCGGTCGACCGTCGCATACTGCTAACGCCAACGTGGTCACTACTACATATAGCTATATGCAAGCGAACCTCCAACGAAAAAGGCTTGCAACAATCGAGTTGCTGCTCGAGGCACAAAAACAGGGGGTAGCCGTAGCCTTGTTGCAAGAGCCATATGTAGGGGGGAGTAGGACAATGAAGGGCCACAGGGGAGCAAGGATCTTCCAGAGCACTGAAGATGGGGAGGGGACCGTAAAGGCTGCAATTGCTGTCTTTGACGGTAACCTCAACATAATACAGTACCCAAAACTCACCACAAACAATATAGCTGTGGTGGGTATCCAGACCAGTGCCTGGGAGATCACTTTGGTCTCCATATACTTTGAGCCGGACAAACCGGTGGAGCCCCATTTAGACCACCTCAAGGATATAGTGGCCAAAAATGGCTCAAAGCCCATAATCGTTGGAGGCGACGCAAACGCAAAAAGCACTTGGTGGGGCAGCTCGACGGTCGACCGCAGGGGGGAAGAGGTTTGCGGCACTCTCGGTGAGCTCGGGCTGCACATTCTAAATGCAGGAGATACTCCTACCTTCGACACCATAAGGGGAGGACAGCGTTACAGCAGCTATGTCGATATAACAGCTTGTTCGGCAAATATCCTCGACAAGGTAGCAGACTGGAAAGTCGTTGAGGGTCTCAGCAGCTCCGACCATAACGGCATCGTCTTCAAAATTACACAAAATTGTTCAAAAGGGTTAAGGGTAGAAAGAACAACTAGAAAGTTTAATACAAAAAAGGCCAACTGGCCTGAGTTTCATGCGAAACTCACCCAGTTGAGCCAAGAGCACAAAATTACAAAAGAGGATATAGGAAAAATAAATTACATAGAACAATTAGATAAAACAGTAGATAAGTATACAGACATAATAACTAAAGCATGCAAAGCATCAATGCCAACCAAAAAACAAAAAGAGAAACTTACCTTGCCGTGGTGGTCGGAGAAGCTTGAAAAACTGAAAAAAGCGGTAGCTACCCATAAAAGGAGGATCAGATGTGCTGCTCCAGTCCGTAGATCCATGGTCGTCGAAGCGTACCTGCAACTGAAAAAAGAGTATGAGTCGGAGGCGGCCAGAGCTCAAACCGAGAGCTGGAAGGAGTTTTGCCGCAAACAGGATAGGGAGGGCGTGTGGGAGGGGATTTATAGGATTATAGGTAGGACAACGAGTAGGGTGGAGGACCCGCCACTGGTAAGGGATGGGGAAGTGCTGGACGCGGAAGGTTCCGCTAGATACATAGCGGAGACTCTGTACCCAGAAGACCACCCAGCAGCAGATGACCCTCACCACAGCCGCGTCAGATCGGAGGCGGAAAGTGTAAATGAAGGTGAAAATGGTGAGCCATGTGACCCTCCATTCACTATAGCCGAATTGATGACGTCTAGCGATTCCTTCAACCCGAAGAAGGCTCCGGGAATGGATGGCCTCACTGCCGACATTTGCAACCGTGCGATCAGCAAAGATCCCGAAATTTTCCTGGCTATCATAAACAGATGCCTCGCTCTTAACCACTTCCCGAAAGTATGGAAAGAGGCAACCGTGGTTGTACTACGGAAGCCAGGAAAAACGGACTACTCAACACCTAAGGCGTACCGTCCAATCGGATTGTTACCGGTACTCGGAAAAATCTACGAGAAGATGTTGGTGGCCCGACTCAGGTTTTACATAGCACCGAGGATGAGTACTCGCCAGTACGGATTCATGCCACAAAGGAGTACCGAAGACTCCCTCTATACCCTTATGCAAAAAATACGCTTTAAGCTGAAACAAAAGAAAATAATAACATTAATATCGCTGGATATAGAGGGAGCCTTCGACAATGCCTGGTGGCCAGCCATAAGAGTCCGACTGGCAGAGGAAAAGTGTCCGGTTAACCTGAGAAAGGTCATCGACAGCTATCTGCGTGACAGGAAAGTACGAGTAAGGTACGCCGATGCTGAGCATCTGAGAAGCACGGAGAAGGGTTGCGTGCAGGGCTCCATTGGAGGCCCCATTCTCTGGAATCTTATACTGGATCCCCTCCTCAAAGACCTCGAGAGTAGAGGCATATACGCTCAGGCTTTCGCTGATGACGTGATCCTGGTCTTCGATGGTGACACGGCTTTGGAAATTGAGAGACAGGCGAATGTCGCCCTCGGACATGTTCGGGCGTGGGGCGTGGAAAACAAGTTAAACTTCGCACCACACAAGACCAGTGCGATGGTCATAACAAAAAAGTTAAAGTACGACACCCCACGTCTGAGCATGGGCGGGGTCGATATCGCTATGTCCAGGAAAATTAAAGTACTGGGTGTCACCATCGACGACGGGCTCACGTTTAACGAGCACGTTACCGACGTATGCCGCAGGGCTATTGGTGTTCACAAGCAGCTGTGCAGGGCTGCAAAAGTAAATTGGGGTCTAAATCCGGAGGTAGTAAAAACTATATATGTGGCTGCGGTGGAACCAATAATTCTGTACGCTGCCAGTGCATGGGCGGATGCCGCTAACAAACTGGGAACGATCAAACAGCTAGGCGTCGTGCAGCGGGGAATAGCGCAGAAGATGTGCAAGGCGTACCGAACTGTCTCACTAAATTCGGTACTCCTACTAGCCGGGATACTCCCCCTGGATCTTAGAATCCATGAGGCGGCATCGCTGTACAAAGCCAAGAAAGGAGAACCACTGGCCATATTGGGAGACAAGGAGGTGGAACGCATGACTTCTGCTTTGGAATCCCCGCATCCCGCGGAGCGAAGCGACTTGAAAATCGTAAGCCTGGTGAACCGGGAGGATGTTGACGCCAACTCCGACCATCAGGTTAAAATATATACTGATGGAAGTAAAATTGGGGGGCGTGTTGGTGCGGCACTGTCCATATGGAACAGAGAGGCCGAGACGCGCGCCCTCAAGTTGGCGTTACCAGTATACTGTACGGTTTACCAGGCTGAGCTACTCGCGATATGCCGGGCAACGCGGGAAATTAGGAAAAACACGGCGCCTACCTTCGGGATCTTTAGCGACTCCATGGCGGCTCTATTGACAGTGAAAAACCCTAGTTGCCTTCATCCCCTGGCGGTGGAGGCCAGAGAGAACATTACAGCTGCAACTCTCCAGAACAAGGTAATATCCCTGTTCTGGATAAAGGCCCACGCGGGGTTAGAAGGCAACGAAAGAGCGGATCAGCTGGCAAAAGAGGCCGCCATGAACCTAAAGAAAAAACCGGACTATGATCTGTGCCCGATTTCATTCGTCAAGCGCCATATACGTATGGCAACGCTTGACGAATGGAATCGGAGATACAAGTCCGGCCAAACCGCAAAAATCACCAAGATCTTTTTCCCAGATGCAGTGGCAGCGTACAGAACTATCAAAAAGATAACCATCACAAACATTAGGACACAGGTAATGACAGGGCACGGTGGATTCTCCGAGTACCTGAATCGCTTCAAGTGCAAGGAGAGTCCATCGTGCATCTGCGACCCAATTGAGGAAGAAAGCGTGCCACATTTGCTTCTGGAATGCCCTGTACACGCTGTAGAAAGGCATGAAATAGAACAGGCGTTGCAAATAAAATTAGACCAGGAAACTGTAGGGGAAGTGATGCGAGGTAAATATAGGGAAGAATTTCTAAACTACTGCACAAAGATTGCACAGAAAGTAATAAGCAGAAATAAAACAGCTTAAGCAAATATGCTTGTAGTATATTTAGTAATATATATATAAAGCATAGAAATAAGAATAAAATGTTATTAAAGTAAGCACTAGAATAAGTAGAAATAGAGAAGATATTATTAAGATTATAAATGTATAGAAAAATGACTAGACTAAGAAAAACTGTAAAAGAAATAAAATAAAGAATTCGAGTTATTTCCCCCTACACTTAAATAAAGAAAGAACAAATATGGAAACATAGTAGATAGACAGAGTAGACTCAGAATGGGAATCCCACCCAGAACTAGGAATGAAAGATGATGAATGCAGAAAGACAAAGTATGCGGCATGAAAGTACGAGAAGGACAAAAGCGAGAACTGGAGTGATATAGAGAATTAGGCTTAGTAATTTAGAATCGCTAGGAATAAACTCCGATAATGTTGGAGGTAGGAAAAAAAAAAAAAAAAAAAAAAAAAAAAAAAAAAAAAAAAAAAAAAAAAAAAAAAAAAACCTAACCTAACCTAACCTAACCTTTTTTTTTTTTTTTTTTTTTTTTTACGCTGGGAAAAATGCGTTACGCATACCCTCCCTCGGGGGAGGGAGGGGTATGTGGGACTCCCCGGTCAGAGCCGGTATACCCACTAAACGACCCAGCGGCGCTCCCGCATCGTATGTGAGTGGCGGAGGACTGGGCAGCTGGCAGAGCCTTTACGTCCAGTCCTTCGCCGACGATCGCCCGCCTTGATGGCGGGCCCTACACGCCCCTCTCAACAAGGAGGGGCCCGGGAATGCCGCGAGCGCTCGGCCATTCCCGCCCGACGGTGGTGGTGATCAGTGCAATGCGGGCTAAGGCGCCCCCGCGCCTGTCGCCCGCTAATCACCACCTGGGGGTGGGAGAAGGCGATCGAACATTCGCCTTCTCCTTCCCCTTCTTCGTCTACGGAGCGGTGCGGCGAGAGGGTCGTCCTCCCGCGCACGCTCCGCCGCCTCCTTTTGCGACATAACGTCCTCGCAAAAGGAGGCGACCGCGGTCCAGGCCTCCTCGCTCCCCAGCATACATTCGACCACGCTGGGGAGCGAGAGGTCCTGCCCAATAACCGCAATAAGACTGCGGCGCTGCTCACCCCAGGCCGGGCACGCCTCGAGGGTGTGTTGGGCCGTGTCCTCCGCAGCGCCGCAGTCATGGCACGCCGCGGTCTCCTCCCGCCCGATCCGGTGCAGGTGCGTTCCGAAACAGCCATGTCCGGACAACACCTGCACCAGACGGAACGAGAGGAAACCGTGCGACCGCTCGAGCCAGTCCCTCAAGACTGGGCCGAGCGCGTCCAAGGTCCGCCGGCCAAAGGCGGCGGAGGCGAGGTCCTCCGTCCAGTGGTGGACTATCGCCTCGCCTCCTGCCGCACGGCCTCCCGCTCTTGGTCGACGGGGCGCTCACCAAGCGCTTTGCGCCGCGCCGTCCATTCGTACACTCTGGCGAGCACCCACGCCTCCAACTCCCAGGGAGGGGTGCCGGCCAGAGCGCACGCCGCCGCGAAGCCCACCGACCGGTAGGCCCTCGCCACCCGCAGTGCAATGGCCCTTTGTGGCCTGCGGATGGCGGTCGCATTCTCCCTCCTATGGAGGGAGTCCGCCCAGATTGGGGCCCCATAGAGGGCCATGCTCCTGAGAATGCCGGCGTATAATTGCCGGCATCTCGCCTTGGGTCCCCCGAGGTTCGGGAGGAGCCATGAGAGGGCGTCCGCAGCTTTCAGCAGGCGCGTCGACAGCCCGCTGAAGTGCGGACCGAAGCGCCACCTGCTGTCAAGCATCAGGCCCAGATATTTCATCTGGGCCTTCACCTCTATCCGGACGCCCTCCACGACAATGTGGGCGTCAGGAGGGTAGCGCTGCCGAGGCCCGTGGAAGAACACGGCCTCGGTCTTGTGCAGCGCTACCTTCAACCCTAGACGGCGGATCCTCCCTGCCACTAAGGATCCGCCAGCCGAGGCCAGACAGGCCGCCTCCCTGAAATCCCTCCCCCGGGCAATGAGGAGAGTGTCATCCGCGTAGCAGATGACACTCGTGCCCTGGAGGAGGATCCCCCGCAGGAGCCAATCGAAGCCGATGTTCCACAGGGGAGGCCCCAGTACCGACCCCTGCGGAACACCGGACTCTGCGCTGTATCTCCTGACCGAGCCCGACCTGTCCGCAAGGAGGACCTCGCGGTCCTCCAGGTAGCTGGCCAGGAGATCTCGTAAGTACTGGGGCACTCCGTGATACGGGAGTGCCTCCAATATAGCCGAATGGGGGATGGAGTTGAAGGCGTTGGCTATGTCGAATGACACCGCCAACACTCCGTCCCCCGCCTCCGTCGCCTCCTTCACCTGGCCCTTGAGAAGGGTCAGCGCGTCGATGGTGGACCGGCCCTGTCGGAAACCGAACTGGGCGTCCGACAGGTCCGGCCCCACTCCCTGCAGATGGCTGTTAAGCCTGGCGGCGATGATCCCCTCGAACATCTTACCGGCCTCCTCGAGCAGAACGAGGGGCCGGTAAGCCGAGGGGGAGTCCGCCGGGCGTCCCTCCTTGCGGAGGAGGCAAAGCTTGCCCTCCTTCCAAAGTTTCGGGAACCTCCCAGCCGTAAAACACGCGCTGAAGAGGTCCCGAAACCTTTCCTCTATTTGCGTGGCGGCGATGGCCACCACGCGTGCGGGAACGCCGTCTGGCCCTGGGGCCGTCTTCTTCCCGCTGAGGTGAAGTACACCCGCGTACAGCTCGCCAGCCGTCACCGCGGGAACCTCCTCCTCCGGTGAAGCGGCTCCCTCTGGAGGGTCCATCGTTGGCGGGGTGAAGTTGGTCCTGCGTGGAAACAGGGACCGGACCACCCCATCCAACAATGCCGGCTCGAGGGTCTCCGTTAATGGGGGACCATGTGGGCGCAGTTTGCTGCGCGCCGCCTTGTATGGTCTCCCATACGGATCCCTGTCGAGACCCTCCAGCATTTCGGCTCTCGCCGCGTCCTTGGCAGCGCCTATTGCCGACTTGAGGACCTTCCTCGCCTCCCGGAAAGAGGCGTAGAGGCGGTCCTCCTCGGCCTGGTTTCGGGCGCTGCGTCGGCGGCTCCGCATGTAGGCCCGCCTGGCCGCCACACTAGCGGCGCGGAGCCCCGCCAATTCCTCCGACCACCAATAGACGGCGCGTCGGGGAGGCGGACGGCGAGACCGAGGCATGCTGGCGTTGCACACCTCGGTCAGGGACTCCCGCAGCTGGGCTGCTGCAGCGTCCACGTCTTGTACCTCAACAGGGGGCGAGAGCCAGTCCTGGAGGAAGGCTGCCTCCTGGGCTGCCTCCCGGTCCAGGCGGGTCAGAGCCCACCGCGGGAAGGGAGATTGGCCAGAGCGGACAGCCTCCCGCGGGCCCCGAGTGGAGATGTCGAACCGCACATAGCGGTGGTCCGACAAGGTCTCCACCATCTCCACCCGCCAGTTTTCAATGCGCGCGGCCAGTACGGGGGTGGCGAACGAGACGTCCACCACCGATCCTCCCCGTTGCCGCACGCACGTGTGGACCGCCCCCCTGTTGAGGAGGGACACACCGCACGAAGTCGCCCAAAACTCGACGGCACGTCCCCGGACGTTGCACGTGGCGGCTTGGTTGCCCCAAGCCGCCGACTTGGCATTCAGGTCGCCCAACACGACGACCTGGCGCGGCGCCGCCCTCCCGACGACTGCGGTGAGGACTCCGAGAAAGTTCTCGAAATCCTCGAGAGGGCGGTTAGGGGAGAAATAAACCCCCACAACAGCTATATCTCCCCACGCGGCGGCCACGTATCCCGGTCCCCTCTCTAAAAGCGAGAGGGGAGGGGAGTCCGAGGAAGACCGCGTCGCCAACGCCACCAAGTCGTCCCGGTCGCCCAGCCAATGGCCAGGGACCGAGTAAGGCTCGGCAACCACCGCCACGTCCACCAACCACTCAGCCATGATCTGCATCAGCAGATCCTGGGCAGCCCTGCAGTGGTTGGTGTTCGCCTGAAGGATGCGATGTCCGACTGTAGCCATCAATCGGACATCGCACCCCCCTCCGCAGCCGCAGACGTCGACGCTCCCGCCTCAAGAACGGGAACGGCGGTAGTAGCGGCAGGCCGGATCGTGGCCTGCGCTTTTCCCTTCTTAGGGGGAGGATTACAATTCCTCCCCTTCATAACGTGACCCGCCGGGCGGCCACTGGCAGCGCAAACTGCGCAGTGCGGCGTGGCGGCCTGGCAGGTGATGGCTTTGTGGCCCTCCTTGCCACAGCGGTAACAACTGTCCGTCCTGTCTACCGTGGACGGACAGAGAGCCCGGGTGTGCCCAATGCCGAAGCACCTGTAGCACCGCAAGGGCTGCGCCACAAGTGCCCGGACTGCACCCGAGCTGAAACCGACGGCAAGCCGTCCTTTGTCAAGGACGGCTTTGGCAGCGGCGACTGGGCACTCAATACGCATGGTGCCCATGCCGCCGCGACCGGGCCTAATGTCCCGGCCTTGCACCGCTGTGGCGTCGCAGCCCCCAATGGCTGCGACCGCCGCCACCACCTCCTCCTTGGAGACTGAGTCGTCCAGGCCATTAACTTCCAAGGCTGCCAGCTTGACAGGTCTGGCAACCTTGGCCACGTCCGCAATTGCCTCCTGCAGTTTTGCCGCAAATAGATCAGCGTGGGCACCGCCGTCGGCCCCCGGGAACTCGAAGATTCGACCACCGGTCTGGGTCTTACGGCAAGTGACTTTGCCGATCCCCATTTGGGTGGGATCGGCGTTGGCTCGCGCCCGTAACAAGACGGACGCGTAGGTCTCCCCCTGTTCCGCAGCCTCCGCGGTGAGCGTCACCACGACGGCCGCGGACTTAGGAGGAGCCAACTTCCTCCTCGTGCCGGCGGAGGCCCCTTTGGCCGCTGGAGCTGGAGCAGCGGCAGCGGCCTTGGGGGCCGACTTTTTCCCCCCTTTCCCCTTCCCCTTTCCCTTGCCAGTCGCCCGCTGCGACTGGCTGGGAGGGGCGGTGGCGGGGACGGCAGGGTTTGTTGCCACTGCCTTTTTGGCCTTGCCCTTCCCCCTCCCAACCACCTCCGTCCACTGGTTGGATGGGGTGGTGGAAGGGAGGAGGGCGTCCTCGGCGGAGGATGGCCCCGGCTCACTGCGCCTCTTGTCCGCCGCAAGCGGTGGTCGCAGGCGCTTTTCCGGTAATAGCCGGTCCTCTATGCCTGCGATGCAGGCTCGCGTAAAGGCCCTCTCCTCCATCACAACCTTGCGGAGGATGTCCTCAAGGTTGGAGGGTGGGCCTTCTGCCACCGGTCTTGGCTCGGTCTGGCTTGTCCGGGCCGTGGCTTCAGCCAGCTTCTGGTGAAGCTGGCTGACCTCCTGCTGCAGGCGATCCACTTTCGCCTGCAGTTGTCGCGTCTCATCCGAAGCCTTGCGCTCCACCAACTCCGCGACGATGCTGCGCAAGCTCGCAGCCCTGCATTTAAGGGACTTTTGGAAAGTGCCCTTGAGGTTGGAGGACTTGGAAGCGACCTCTGCTATCTCCTCCGCGTCCTCCTCCGCCATCCGCTCCAGCTCGACCAAGGAGTGGTCGGCGTACAGAACGCGGGACGCTCCGTACCCGGCCTTGGCCCGGGCGACGCGCGCCCGTTGCTCCTTGGCCACAACCCGCTCTTCCAGGTCCTCCTGGAGTTGCGCCCGCCGAGCCAGGTTCAGCTGGCGTTCGGCGTCCGCGAGACCCACATCGTGGGTGTCCGCCGCCGTCGTCGCCTTCTTGGCCTTCGCCTTCTTCTTTGGTTCGATTACAGATCCCGAAGAGCCCTCAGACCCGTCCTTCAGGAAGGCCCGCTTCCGCGATCTGGAGTCGCCCTCCTCGGCTGCAATCGCGTCCGACAACCGCTCGATGGACTCGATGTCGGAGTCCGACATCTCGTCCGCCCTGCTGTAGAAGCTAGCCGCAGACGGCGCGCGGCTAGCCTCTGACGCCGAAGCGTCCTGTTGGCCCTGAGAAGGGCCTTTTGGTTGGCCCTGAGAAGGGCCTTTTGGTTGGCCCTGAGAAGGGCCTTTTTTAAGGAACCGCCCGGAGGCGTCCCGCGCTGGCTGTTTAGGCATAGCCCGCAAATAATCGTAGCACTCCAAACAATCAAATTATAACCCGCATAAAATAAAATAGTGATAGCTACGATGCACAGTGCACTTTGGCCGAGCCCAGCCTGCCACTCCGTTACGGTGGTCAGGACTGGGTCGTTTCCAGGGGACACGACGTGGACGTAAGCACTGTGGGGTGGTCCCCCAACCTAACCTAACCTTTTTTTTTTTTTTTTTTTTTTTTTTACGCTGGGAAAAATGCGTTACGCATACCCTCCCTCGGGGGAGGGAGGGGTATGTGGGACTCCCCGGTCAGAGCCGGTATACCCACTAAACGACCCAGCGGCGCTCCCGCATCGTCTGTGAGTGGCGAAGGACTGGGCAGCTGGCAGAGCCTTTACGTCCAGTCCTCCGCCGACGATCGCCCGCCTTGACGGCGGGCCCTACACGCCCCTCTCAGCAAGGAGGGGCCCGGGAATGCCGCGAGCGCTCGGCCATTCCCGCCCGACGGTGGTGGTGATCAGTGCAATGCGGGCGAAGGCGCCCCCGCGCCTGTCGCCCGCTAATCACCACCTGGGGGTGGGAGAAGGCGATCGAACATTCGCCTTCTCCTTCCCCTTCTTCGTCTGCGGAGCGGTGCGGCGAGAGGGTCGTCCTCCCGCGCACGCTCCGCCGCCTCCTTTTGCGACATAACATCCTCGCAAAAGGAGGCGACCGCAGTCCAAGAAAACAACCCAGCGGCATTCCCGCATCGTCTGATAGGAGGGGGACCGGGAGATCGGCGTAGCCTTGACGTCCAGTCCCCCTCGGGCGACGATCGCCCGCCTTAGTGGCGGGCCCCTCACGTCCTCCCCATGGGGGGAGGGTCGGGAATGTCCGGCGGAGGTGGCGTGGAGTGCAATGCGGGCGGAGGTGCCCCCGCGCCTGCCGCCCGCCCATCACCACCATGAGGAGGGAGAAGATTGCGTCTTCTCCGACCTCTTCTTCGCCTTCGGAGCGGCACAGCGAGAGGGTCGTCCTCGCGCTCGCGCTCCGCCGCCTCCTTCTGTGAAATGACGTCCTCACAGAAGGAGGCGACCGCAGCCCAAGCCTCCTCGCTCCCCAGCATGGAACGAACTACGCTGGGAAGCGAGAGGTCCTGGCCGATCTCCGCAATCAGACTGCGGCGCGGCTCAGCCCAGGCCGGGCAGACCTCGAGGGTGTGCTGCGCTGTGTCCTCAGCCGCGCCGCAGTCATGGCACGCCGGGGTTTCCTCCCTCCCGATCCTGTACAGGTGCGTGCCAAAGCAACCGTGCCCTGACAGCACCTGCACCAGACGAAAAGAGAGGAAACCGTGTGACCGCTCGAGCCAGTCTTGCAGCACTGGCCCGAGCGCGTCCAGGGTTCGACGGCCAAAGGTGGCGGTAGCGAGGTCGTCCGTCCAATGGACGACAATGGCGTCCTTCGCCTCCCGCCGTACTGCCTCCCGCTCCTCCATGACGGAGCGCTCTCCGAGCGCCTTTCGGCGCGCCGTCCACTCGTACACTCTGGCGAGCACCCATGCCTCGAGCTCCCAAGGAGGGGTGCCCGCCAGAGCGCACGCCGCAGAAAAGCCCACCGAGCGGTAGGCCCTCGCCACCCGCTGTGCAATGGCCCTTTGGGGCCTCCGGAGCGCAGTTGCGTTCTCCCTCCTGTGGAGTGAATCCGCCCAGATGGGGGCCCCGTATAGGGCCATGCTCCGCAGAATGCCGGCATATAAGCGCCGACATGTCGCACTGGGCCCCCCCAGGTTGGGGAGGAGCCACGAGAGGGCGTCGGCGGCCTTTAGCAGGCGCGTCGACAGCCCATTGAAATGTGGGCCGAAGCGCCACCTGCTATCCAGCACCAAGCCCAGATACTTCATCTGGGGCTGGACCCCCACTCTGATGCCCTCCACGACGATGTGGGCATCAGGAGGGCAGCGCTGCCGAGGCCCGTGGAAGAACACGGCCTCGGTCTTGTTCAGCGCCACCTTCAACCCCAGGAGGCGGATCCTACCTGCGACCAAGGACCCGCCAGCCGATGCCAGACAGGCAGCCTCCCTAAAGTTCCTCCCCCGGGCAGTGAGGAGAGTGTCATCCGCGTAGCAGATGACACTCGTGCCCGGGAGGAGTGCCCCCCGCAGGAGCCAATTGAACCCGATGTTCCACAGGGGTGGCCCCAGCACCGACCCCTGTGGAACACCGGACTCTACGCCGTATCGCCTCAGGCTGCCCGTTTTATCCACAAGGAGAACCTCCCTGTCCTCCAAGTAGTCGGCCAGCAGGCTCCTCAAGTACTGAGGCACTCCGTGATACCGGAGTGCTTCCAATATAGTCGAATGGGGGATGGAGTTGAAGGCGTTGGCTATGTCGAATGACACCGCCAACACTCCGTCCCCCGCCTCCGTCGCCTCCTTCACCTGGCCCTTGAGTAGGGTCAGCGCGTCGATGGTGGACCGGCCCTGTCGGAAACCGAACTGGACGTCCGAAAGGTCCGGCCCCACTCCCCGCAGGTGGCTATTAAGCCGGCAGGCGATGACCCCCTCGAACATTTTGCCGACCTCATCGAGAAGAACGATGGGCCGGTAAGCCGAGGGGGAATCTACCGGGCGTCCCTCTTTGCGGAGGAGGCACAGCTGCCCCTCCTTCCAAGGCTTCGGGAACCTTCCAGCAACAAAGCACGCGCTGAAAAGGTCCCGAAACCTATCCTCCATTTGAGTGGCAGCTATGGCCACCACCCTGGCGGGGACGCCGTCCGGTCCAGGGGCCGTCTTCTTAGCGCGGAGGCTAAGAACTCCCGCGTGGAACTCCTCCGCAGTCACTGGGGGGACAACTTCCTCCAGTGACGCCACACCTTGCGGAGGGTCCATCGTTGGTGGGGTGAAGTCGGTCCTGCGCGGGAACAGGGACCGGACCACTTCATCCAGCAGTGCCGGCTCAAGGGTCTCCGTCAGCGGGGGAGCCTGGGGACGCAGTTTGTTCCGCGCCGCCTTATATGGCTTCCCGTACGGATCCCTGTCGAGGGTTGCCAGCATCTCGGCCCTCGCCGAGTCCTTGGCAGCGCCAATAGCCGCCTTGAGGGCCGCTTTCGCCTCTCGGTACGAGGCGTAGAGGCGGTCCTCGTCTGCCCGATTACGATTACGGGCGCTGCGTCGGCGGCTCCGCGTGTAGGCTCGCCTGGCCGCCACACAGGCGGCCCGGAGCCCCTCCAGTTCCCCCGTCCACCAGTAGACGGCGCGACGGGGAGGCGGACGGCGGGAGCGAGGCATGCTTACATTACACACCTCGGTCAGGGATACCCTGAGCTGGACCGCTGCGGCGTCGACGTCAACGTCGACGTCCGGGGCCCCAACAGGGGGCGACAGCCAGTCCTGGAGGAAGGCCGCCTCTCTGGCTGCCTCCCGGTCCAGGCGAGTGAGAGCCCATCGGGGGAAGGGAGACCCGTTGGAGCGAGCACTCTGCCCCCGGGGATTTAGGGTGGAGATGTCGAACCGCACGTATCGGTGGTCCGACAGGGTCTCCACCATCTCCACCCGCCAGTTGACGATGCGTGCGGCCAACACGGGGGTGGCAAACGAGACGTCAACCACCGACCCTCCCTGTTGCCGCACACACGTGTGGACCACCCCCCTATTGAGGAGGGACACACCACATGACGCCGCCCAAAACTCGACGGCGCGCCCCCGGACGTCGCATGAGGCAGCCGGGTTGCCCCAGACCACCGACTTGGCGTTCAGGTCGCCCAACACTACGACCTGGCGCGGCGCCGCCCTCCCAACGACTGCGGTGAGGACCTCCAAAAAGTCTTCAAAGTCGGAGAGACGGCGGTTTGGGGAAAAGTAGACTCCAACGAGGGCCACATCCCCCCGCGCGGCGGCCACGTATCCCGGTCCCCTCTCTAAAAGCGAGAGGGGAGGGGAGTCTGAGGAAGACCGCGCCACTATAGCCACCAGGCCGTCCCGGTCGCCCATCCAATGTCCAGGGACCGAGTAAGGCTCGGCGACCACCGCCAAGTCCACCAACCACTCAGCCATGGTCTGCATCAGCAGATCCTGGGCTGCCCGGCAGTGGTTAATGTTCGCCTGGAGGATGTGATGTTCGATGACTCTATCCATCAATCGACATCACACCCTCCTCCGCAGCCGCAGAAGTTCCCGCCACGGGAACGACGATGCTAGCAGCAGGCCCGACCGGCGCCTGCGCTTTACCCTTCTTGGGGGGAGGATCACACATCCTCCCCTTCATTACGTGGCCAGCTGGGCGGCCACTGGCTGCACAGACTGCGCAGTGAGGCGTGGCGACCGTGCAGGAGGCGGCCTTGTGGCCGTCTTTGCCGCAGCGGTAGCAGGTGTCCGACCTGTCTACTGTGGACGGACAGAGGGCTCGGGTGTGGCCAATGCCGAAGCACCTGTAGCAGCGCAGAGGCGTGTCCACAAGTGCCCGGACCGCACCCGAGCTAAATCCAACGCAAAGCCGCCCCTTATCGAGGACGGCTTTGGCAGCGGCGACTGGGCACTCGAGCCGCATGGTGCCCATGCCGCCGCGACCGGGTCTGATTTCCCGACCTTTCACCGCTACGACGCTGCAGCCTCCAAGAGCTGCAACTGCCACCATCACCTCCTCTTTGGTGACCGAATCGTCGAGGTCAGTCACCTCTAATGCCGCCGTCTTCACCGGACGGGCCACCTTCGCATCGTCTGCAATGACCTCTTGCAGCTTGGCTGCGAAGAGGTCCGCGTTGGCGTTGCCCTCCGCCCCCGGGAACTCGAAAATTCGAGCCCCGGTTTGGGTCTTCCGGCAGGAGACTCTGCTGATCCCCAGTTGGGTGGGATCGGCATTTGCACGCGCCCGCATCAGTATGGACGCGTACGTCTCGCCCCGCTCCGCAGCTTCTGGCGTTAGCGTCACCACGACGGCTGCAGTCTTTGGGGGACTGAGCTTCCCCTTTTTCTTATTCCCTCCGGTCTGCGGCTGACTGGGGGTCGTGGAGGCGGGGGCAACAAGGGCGGCCGATGCCACCTTTTTGCCCTTTCCCTGCCCCTTCCCTTTTCCGGCCACCGGCGGCTGGCCGGGAGGCGCGGCAGCAGGGAGTGGGGTGGCGGGATGGCGGGTCTTTTTGCCCTTGCCCTTACCCTTCCCGACTACCTCGGTCCAACCCTCCTGGTTGCACGGAGTTGTGGAAGGGAGGAGGGCATCCTCCCCTTGCAAGGACGGGCCTGGCTCCTCTCGCCTCTTGTCTGCCGCAAGTGGCGGTCTCAAACGGTTCTCCGGCAGGAGCCGATCCTCAATGCCTGCTAGGCATGCTCTGGTGAAGGCCCTCTCCTCCATTACGACCTTGCGGATTATATCCTCAAGATTGGAGGAGGGAACCTCCACCGCAGGCGACGGTGTGGCCTGATTTGGTCGGGCGGTCGCGTCGGCCAGCTTCTGGTGAAGCTGGCTGACCTCCAACTGCAGGCGATCGACCCTCGCCTGCAGCTGCCGCGTTTCATCGGTGGCCTTTCTTTGCACCAATTCCGTAATAATGCCGCGCAAGCTGGCGGCTCTACTTTTAAGGGCCTTTTGAAAGGTCCCTTTTAAATTAGAGGACTTAGAGGAAACTTCAATTATTCCCTCTTCGTCCTCCTCCGCCATCTGCTCCAGCTCGGCCAAAGAGTGGTCCGCGTATGAAACGCGGGACGCGCCGTATCCGGATCTGGTCCGGGCAACACGAGCTCGTTGCTCTTTGGCAGCAACCCGCTCCTCCAGCTCTTGTTGGAGCTGTTCCCGCCGGGCCAGGTCCAACTTGCGTTGTGCCTCAGCCAGGCCCACGACGTGGGTATCCGCAGGCTTTTTGGCTTTTGGCTTTTTGGCCGAACCCGACGCCGAGGAACCCTCGGACCCCTCCTTTAAGAAAGCGCGCTTGCGCGACTCCGGCCGGGACTCGCCCGCGTCCGAGAGGACTACTGAGCTTTGACACTCATTGTCGGAGTCCTCCGAAAGCGCCAAACCACCAAAGAAGTTAGCCGCAGACGGCGGGCGGCTCTCTTCAGACGCCGAGGCGTCCAGTTGGCCCTGAGAAGGGCCTTGTGATTGGCCCTGAGAAGGGCCTTTTGGTTGGCCCTGAGAAGGGCCGTTTTTGAGTTTTTGGAAGCGCCCGAGGGCGCCCCGCGGGGGCTTCTTAGGCATAGCCTCCGCCGATCGCAACAACACACTCACACGATAAAACTTTGTTTGCAGCGATGCACAGTGCACTTTGGCCGAGCCCAGCCTGCCACTCCGTTACGGTGGTCAGGACTGGGTCGTTTCCAGGGGACACGACGTGGACGTAAGCACTGTGGGGTGGTCCCCCAACCTAACCTAACCTTTTTTTTTTTTTTTTTTTTTTTTTTTTTTTTTTTTTTTACGCTGGGAAAAATGCGTTACGCATACCCTCCCTTGGGGGAGGGAGGGGTATGTGGGACTCCCCGGTCGGAGCCGGTATACCCACTAAACGACCCAGCGGCGCTCCCGCATCGTCTGTGAGTGGCGGAGGACTGGGCAGCTGGCAGAGCCTTTACGTCCAGTCCTCCGCCGACGATCACCCGCCTTGACGGCGGGCCCTACACGCCCCTCTCAGCAAGGAGGGGCCCGGGAATGCCGCGAGCGCTCGGCCATTCCCGCCCGACGGTGGTGGTGATCTGTGCAATGCGGGCGAAGGCGCCCCCGCGCCTGTCGCCCGCTAATCACCACCTGGGGGTGGGAGAAGGCGATCGAACATTCGCCTTCTCCTTCCCCTTCTTCGTCTGCGGAGCGGTGCGGCGAGAGGGTCGTCCTCCCGCGCACGCTCCGCCGCCTCCTTTTGCGACATGACATCCTCGCAAAAGGAGGCGACCGCAGTCCAGGCCTCCTCGCTCCCCAGCATACATTCGACCACGCTGGGGAGCGAGAGGTCCTGCCCGATAACCGCAATTAGACTGCGGCGCTGCTCACCCCAGGCCGGGCACGCCTCGAGGGTGTGTTGGGCCGTGTCCTCCGCAGCGCCGCAGTCATGGCACGCCGCGGCTTCCTCCCGCCCGATCCGGTGCAGGTGCGTTCCGAAACAGCCATGTCCGGACAACACCTGCACCAGACGGAACGAGAGGAAACCGTGCGACCGCTCGAGCCAGTCTCTCAAGACTGGGCCGAGCGCGTCCAAAGTCCGCCGGCCAAAGGCGGCGGAGGCGAGGTCTTCCGTCCAGTGGTGGACTATCGCGTCCCTCGCCTCCCGCCGCACGGCCTCCCGCTCTTGGTCGACGGGGCGCTCACCAAGCGCTTTGCGCCGCGCCGTCCATTCGTACACTCTGGCGAGCACCCACGCCTCCAACTCCCAAGGAGGGGTGCCGGCCAGAGCGCACGCCGCCGCGAAGCCCACCGACCGGTAGGCCCTCGCCACCCGCAGTGCAATGGCCCTTTGTGGCCTGCGGATGGCAGTCGCATTCTCCCTCCTATGGAGGGAGTCCGCCCAGATTGGGGCCCCATAGAGGGCCATGCTCCTGAGAATGCCGGCGTATAATTGCCGGCATCTCGCCTTGGGTCCCCCGAGGTTCGGGAGGAGCCATGAGAGGGCGTCCGCAGCTTTCAGCAGGCGCGTCGACAGCCCGCTGAAGTGCGGACCGAAGCGCCACCTGCTGTCAAGCATCAGGCCCAGATATTTCATCTGGGCCTTCACCTCTATCCGGACGCCCTCCACGACAATGTGGGCGTCAGGAGGGTAGCGCTGCCGAGGCCCGTGGAAGAACACGGCCTCGGTCTTGTGCAGCGCTACCTTCAACCCTAGACGGCGGATCCTCCCTGCCACTAAGGATCCGCCAGCCGAGGCCAGACAGGCCGCTTCCCTGAAATCCCTCCCCCGGGCAAGGAGGAGAGTGTCATCCGCGTAGCAGATGACACTCGTGCCCAACCTAACCTAACCTAACCTAACCTAACCTAACCTTAGTAATGAAAAATACACAATTAAAACAATAATTATGATTTACAAAACCCAGCTTTGGCAGGAAGTGGCGTGCCTGGATAAAAAAAAAAAAAAAAAAAAAAAAAAAAAAAAAGACTTAACCTTACCTAACAATCTGCCAATCTATAAATCTCTCAAACTCTCAATCGGTAAATCTACCAATCTATGAGTCTACCAATTTTTCAATCTTTCAATTTCGCTTGTGTCATGGGGTCCCAGTTCGCGTCTCCTTTTTAAGGAAATTTCTCGCCGACTGATCGACACCTTGCGTTACCAGAGGGCTGGCTCGTTCTTCGCTCAAAGAATTAGCATTGCCATCCAACGTGGTATTGCTGCCAGTCTTCTGGGCACATTTCCGGATGACAGTGATGTGGAGGAGTATTTCGACGCCTGAGTGTACTTTGTGTTTTTGTATTTTATTTATGTACGTTATGTATATATTTAGGTTTTAGTATAAGTACGCAGTTTAAGTTTTTTTTTTATATACATATGTATGAAGGAATGATTGGGATGAACGTATTTGACAGTTGCTGTCATTTGCCAGCGGGTTAGAAAATTATCCCAAGGGAACATAATCCCTGGGTAAAAAGTTTTCATTGTGTTATTCTAGGACATGGTCTATCCATGTACGAAGTTTCACCGAAATCCGTCCGGTGGTTTTTACGTGAAAGAGTAACAAACATCCATACATCCATACATCCATACATCCATATATCCATACATCCATACATACAAACTTTTGCATTTATAATATTAGTAGGATAACACTGACTCATACAAACTTTATGGAAATGAAAAACCAACAGCCCCTGAAAAACTTCCCTGCGTAACCTGACGGCAAGGGGGCCTTTCGCATGGCAGGAGTGGTTTTTAGCTGGTAGGAGTCCGGCACTACCCAGACTGCCTCTCTGCAAGTCTGGATAGTGCCGGTAGTAATGATAGGTTTCCCACTCCTGCCACAAAAAACAAAAAAAAAAAATTAACGAGGTCGCCGTGACGTCTTTCTAATCACGCCTCAAAGAGGGGACTTACCGCCATGATTGTGATGGAAGATGGGTAGGTTTTTGGCATGGAACGCTACTTGTGTCGATAGTCTTATACGAAGATGATATGCTTTCTAGCTCGTTGTGTTGTGCTGGTGCTGCCATTGCGGCTATGGCGAACCTCAAGTGGCGGATATATAATAACCATGTTGGTAGTTATTTTTTTGAGCCATTCGGAGAATCGTGGGGTCCCCAGTGCTTACGAATTGCTTGTTTTGAGAACTTTCAAAACGATGTGTTGACATTTCGCGTGACCCAAGGGCTGGTTGACGATCGAACGTCTGGAGAAAACCGGGAAAAACTCGATATTAACTTAGTGCGTCAATAGAACATTATAAGCATAAGCCTACTGAAAGACCAGTTTTTAAATCTTGCCAAAGGAAATCGAGGACGAGATAACGATAGCGGTAGAGCAACCCCAGTAATTTTGAAAACTTTCAAACCTTGATCATTGAGTGGACACAAATACCAACTCACAGAATTAAATCCAGTTTTTTTTTATGCAATGCACTCTGCACTCTTAATTCCATATATTTTATTATTTACTTTGGATATCATCAACGTATCCCCACTGAGTGCTACACAAAGGCCTCGGTTCTCTGTCGCGCCTCTACTTACCTATGTACCGTCTAGCTAGAACAAAAGGTTTTTTTTCAGTCTCGGCTCGTCCAAATCCTAACTTTCAATTTAAATGTAAATGTCGAGTTCATAAAACTGTCATCAGTGAGTTCACAGTCAGTATCCGCCGCCGCGGAGCCACCGGCCCCCCCACGGGGGGATGCAGTATTCCCCCCACGGGGAGCTTTCTCGACGCTAATTTCCACGGAATATAAAACAATTTGTTCTGCTCACAAAAGGGCTCGGCGGGACTTCTGTTCACTATCCACTCGTATTAGCATAATAACTCACCGGACGTAGATTTTATAATAATACAAATAATATTCCAAACTGAAGGGACGTGTCCCGCAACGATCTTACAGGAATATCTCTGTTGAAATGTGTCAAAATAAATTAATGTTGTGTACCAGTAACGCCATCTAGTGTATACTTGTATTATTCTTCTTTATGAATGAAGTAGTCTTGTTGCAACAGCTAACGTTTTCATCAATCTGTCGCCTAGGGCCTACTGCTGTAAAAATTAATTATTTATGACACTCGTTTATTTGATAAATGAACCTAAAAAGCAATAACTTGTAAACAGACGTCTTGTGTGCATACCTCGTGCAACGTGTAGATCTAAATGTAGCTCCGAGACAATCAGAGTAGATTCACAGTTCGTCAACGTGAAACAGTTCGTTGTGATTGGCGCTCGGGAGGCACGGCTCGCGTCGCACCGCGGGTCATTAAGTTCTCGCGGCTTTCGCGCCGATCCCGAGGGATCACAATTATGACGAGACTCATCTTAATTTATTTAAAACGTCTTCGTTTGCGCACACTTTGTCATTCACCAACACAGAAGTATGTAGGTACTCGCAAACGAACACTTTTGTGACAATATTTCAAAACATTGGAACAGACAGACATTCATTCAGACAGAGGATAGGGAATCGTGGAAGCAACTACAGTGGTAAACTCGGTTACGTGGAAACTTGTAGGTACTATATGTTCAGTCGCTAGTTCACTAATTCGTAGTCTACCGAACTTAGCCATAATTTTGTGACTCAATGTAATCCGGATGTTTTTTTTTAAATGCCGAAACGAAGGCTCAATGCTGTGGGCACGCCACGATTATGGCGGTAAGTCCCCTCTTTGAAGCGTGGCTGGAAAGACCTCACGGCGTCCTTACCTTCCGCATGACGCAGGTCCTCACCGGACATGGCAAGTTCGGGAGGTTCCTGCATCGGATTCAGGCGGAAGAGACGCCCGGGTGTCGCCACTGTGCGCAACGCCCGGAGGACACGGTGAAGCACACCGTCGAGGTGTGCCCTGCCTGGGCGGAGCATCGCCGTGCCCTCGTGGGGGCGATTGGCGGCGGAGACCTCTCGCGCCGGGCTCTGGTCGAGGCCATGGTCCGGAGCGAGGAGGAAAGGCAGGAGGCCGCCTCCTTCTGCGCAGCAGTAATGCTTGCAAAGGAGGAGGCCGACCGCATCAGGCAACGGCGCCCTCGCCGCCGTCGCCGGGATTCCGATCCCGATTTCCGGCCACCATAGACGCAGGCTCGCGGACGGCGAGCTATGGGTAGCTCGCTGTCCGATCGTCCGGTAATGGACCGAGTCTAAGACGTCGACGGCGCGCACTGTTCCCGCGCGCCTCAAGGAGTTGTAAGCAGCAGGAGGGGCCCAGCTGGGTCGAAGCCTACTGGGGACAGGGTTGTCCGAAAGGGAGCTCGTGCCCCGGTATGAAGGCTAGAAGGAACGGCGCGGGGTTTTTAGTCAGTAAGAGTCTGACACTGTCTCCCACTCCACCCAAGATTCAATTCAAGTTTTCGTCAAAGATGATTTTCCCCGTCGAGAAAAAAAAAAAAAGGCTCAATGCTTTATTAGTAGATAAGTGGAAAACTGAAGATACGTTATTATATTATAACGTTTATGAAAGTGGGAAAAGACAAAAGGACAGACTAAATTGACAGATTATATATAGTTGACGCATACTGTACGCATTCTTGTGCCTACTCTTTATTAAAAACGTGATTGGTATTTTAGTTTATTACATGTTTTTTAATTACTCACTTGAATTTATAATGTTTTCATAAAACACATTGTCGGTTAATGACCTCTATTCTCACCTCTATTAATGGAACCTTCTGTAAATAAGACAGATTTTTTTATTTTTATTTATAAAGTTATCATGTAATCAGTCATGTAGACTATAAACAGATGAGATGTAGTCTGGATAGTTTGTAGGGTGCTGCCCCCTGCGGAGCCTGCCCTTCCTTAGGTATTGTCACAATATAGGTGACTTTTCTAGTCGAAGATATCTCGCCGTTTCTTCAGACGGCGAATACTCTCAGGAATAGTAAGCTGTCCTGCTAGCTGGTTTGGGTGCTTTTGGAGACGTGACTTGTAATTGGCACCATGGCAGTTGATCACTTCTTTAATCATTGGCACATTCAGGATTTCATGGATCTCCTCTGTTTTGATGAACTAGGGCGCATTCGATATCTGCTTGAGAATGTAATTTTGAGCCCTTTGTATGATCGTAGTATTGGAGTCGCATGCCGAACCCCACAGTTCAATGCCATAGGTCCAGATTGGCTTCAGCATAGTTTTGTAAATGAGAATCTTGTTATCGATTCCCAGTTTTGAATTTCTACCCAACAACCAGTAGAGACCTCTATATTTTAAGTTGACCTCATCTCTTTTGGTTTGTATATGTTTTTTCCAGGTGAGTCTGCGGTCCAGGTGTAATCCCAAGTACTTAACTGTATTTTGATGTGGAAGTTGGGTATCGTTAAGAGTAACTGGAGCACAGTTCTCTTTGCGAAGTGTAAAAGTAATGTGCACTAACTTTAACACATTGGCTGCGATTCTCCATTTACTCAACCATTTTTCCATTTTATGTAATCCTCTTTGCAGGAGTTCTGAAGCCCGAATGGGACATGAGCTTGAAGCTAGCAAGGCTGTATCATCTGCAAAGGTCGCAACTGTGATATCTGGGCTTTGTGATAGGTCAGATGTATACAGGGTGTACAAGACAGGCCCCAGAACAGACTCTTGTGGCACTCCTGCGGTGATATTATGGAAATCTGATGTGCAGTTGTTTTCTTTGACTTGAAATAGCCTGTTGGACATATATGATTTTAGAATTCCAAAATATGTATGTGGCAGAAGTGATTTCACCTTACATAACAGCCCCCTATGCCAAACCCGGTCAAAAGCCTGCTGTATGTCAAGGAAGGCTGATGAACAATATTCTTTTTTTTCAAATGATTTTCTAATGGCTCTGCACACTCTATGAACCTGTTCCGTAGTTGCATGTTCTTTCCGGAAGCCGAATTGATGGTCGGGAATGATGGACTTGTCTTTTAGGTCATCGGTAAGTCTACGCAGCAGTATTTTCTCAAATAGCTTGGACATAACTGGTAGTAAGCTAATGGGTCGGTAAGAAGTCACTTCATGGCTTGGTTTGCCATGTTTGTGCACCATTATGATCTGGGAGACTTTCCACAAATCTGGAAAGTAGCCCACACGGAGAATAGCGTTACATAGGGTGGTAAGATAGACTATTGCCTTACGTGGTAACTCTTCCAGAACTTTTTTATCAATGAGGTCAAACCCTGGGGCTTTGTTATTATCCATAGATCTGATAGTTCTGCAGACTTATTTAGGTGTCACTGGTTTCAGGGGTAAATCAAGTTGAAAGTCCTAGTCGAGGATAGAGTCTATATCAGATTCGTCTATGTGTGGGTTTGCATCATTTGGTCTAAAAACTTGGCTAAGATAATGTGCAAATGCGTCAGCCTTTTCCTGTGCAGTTTTAGCCCAGTTGCCTTCTTGTGTCCTAAGTGGAGGTTTGTGGTATAGGGGTCGATCAAGATTTTTACATGCCTTCCACAGGGAATAGTTAGTGGCTTTAGTAGGCGAAAGACCTTCTAAGTACGTCTCTAGGGCGACAGCATTTGCCTCTGATATCAGCGTTTTCAGCTCCCTGGTCGCTTTGTTGAGCGCTCTCTTGTCACTTGGATGTCTACTAGTATGCCATATTCGTCGAAGTCTTCTTTTTTCCTGTATATGCAATCGTATGCTTTCGGAGTAGACTTTACGTTGTTGTGGATGCTCATTTGCTTCCGGTGTGCAGAGCCAGCAACATTTTTGAATGGTAGTGGTTATCTTTTCAGTAGCTGCGTCAATGTCGTCCGTAGTTTTTAGGGCTATTTTAAGTTCTAGTCTCTCGTCAATTAACTCGCGAAAGTTATCCCAATCCGTGCGTTTGTTGTATAATTTTAGGTTCCCTTCAATATTAAGAACTGTAGTACCAATAGACAGTATTACCAGAACATGGTTTGTGTCAGTGTCTAGGCATGTTTTAATGTGGTAATATAACCTAGATAAACCCTTGGTGACAAAGAAGTCTATGACGTCTGGTAGTCTTGTTGGGTCCGTCGGCCAGTTAGTGGGTTCCGCCGTTGAGATTGTAATAAGTTTGTTTTTATCTAGGCTTTTCTTCAGTTCTCTGCCCCTTGTGTTTGTTAGTCGAGAGGCCCAATGCACATGCTTTGCATTCCAATCTCCTCCGACTATAAACCGTGGGCCTAGGGTATTGAAGAACTCGTTGTATTGCTCCTCTGTTATTTTGTGTTTCGGAGGGCTGTATATAGCTGAGACATTGAAAGTTCCATTCCGGTCTTCTATTGCAATAGTTGTTGCTTGCATGTAGGCTTTTTTAAACTGTGGTTGTTCATAATGTTTAATGCTAGATCTAACAATAATGGCCGATCCTGCATGTGCAGTACCATCTGGGTGATTAGTAGCGTAAATATTGTAATTTTGTATACTACTACTACTGTTTTCGGTGAAATGAGTTAACTAAGGTAAGAGACTAGAAGTACGTCTATGTTATGCGATTGTAGTAAAATCTGAACTTCCTCCTTGTTTGGAGATAATCCATCAAGGTTCCAGGCTGCAATCTTGAGAGAAGTCATTTTGAATCTCTGGACACCAATGTTGTTATGAGACTGATTAGGGTACTCATTTGTTGAAGGATGATATCTAGTTTTTCTGCTTGTTTTAAGAACATCTGCTCAATTATATGGTTTGATGAAGGGATTTCTGCTCCTTTGCAAATTAAGTTGGATTTTAAAACCTCGGCATAGCTTTCTGTTTTATTGGAGTATATATTCGATCTAACTTTTTCGGTGTTAGGCTTTGGTGGAAGTTGGCTAGAACTGGTAGAAATTGGCTCATCTATTTTCGACTTTTTATTCATAGTGTTTAAGCGTGGTCTTGCATTAAATTTTCTGGCATAAATTTCTCTGTATACTTCGCAGCCCTTGAAGTTTGCCGGGTGGGCACCGAGACAGAGAGCGCATGTTGCTGGAGTGTCGCGGTCGGTTTTTGGACATTCAGATGTTCTATGGGATTCTGCACACTTCACGCACCGATATGGTCTCATGCAAAAGTTTTTAGAGTGACCATATTGCTGGCACCTCTGGCATTGTACAACTGTTTTCCGTTTTCGTGGGTCTTCTATAGTGACGGATTGGTGGTAAATATATTTAATATTTTTCATAGCTTTGTTGTTGGGCCCTTGTTGTATGTTAATAAAGAACGTAGAAGTTGGTTTCTTATTGGGTCCATACTTTGCGTTTATTATTTCCCCGATCACTGTGTTGCCTGTCTCTTCTATTGCATCCTTTATTTCACTGATTGGCGTGGTAGGGTGAATATTTCTTATTACAATCCTGTAAGGTCGTTTGTCTTTACTATTGAAAGTGTGTTCAATTAATCCTTTTTGTCTTACAATCTCTATAATATTTTTATATGCATCTACTGTTGCGCAATTAATCCTTACTTGATTTTTGTTTGTTATCTTATAAACAAAATCTACTCTGTCTACAACTCTTTCGAGGAGTTCAGAGAGTTTGTTGATATCCTCGATGCCGTAGAGAATTATTGGTGGAGGTTTGGAGATTTTTTTGTTGCATTATTTTGAGTGGTGTTGTCTTCATTTTCATCAACCGGTAGTCCACTAAATTGGTTATTGGTAATTAACCTATCAGGGGATGGAGACGATACTTTTTTCCTTTTGGCGTTTCTTAGTACTGTGCTCTTTGCCATGTTGGAGGCGTGATTTCTGGTGTAGAGTTCAGTATTTCAGCTGTAAGAGTATCTACGTTTTGAGTGATGGTCGGTCCAGTCTCAACTTGCTTAGAACTGTCTGTTTTGGAGCTAAGTGATAAACTCCTGGGCCTGGACATGAAAAGACTTGGATGAAAGGCTTGTTGGACAAACTTTTTTTTGCTTGTATTGGAAGTTGTAAGATCCATATGATGCAGCACATTGCTCCCCCCAGAATACGCGGAGCAGCCTGAGCTAGGCTCAGGGAGGGATTCTCCGGCACGGCCGGTACCCTCCTGGGGTAATTCTATTTTTTGTTCTGCAGACATGGTTGTATCGGGACACTGATGGCAAGTATTTCCCATATACTTGCATCCGTTTCTTTTTGAGGGTATTTAAGCCTCAGGGCTTACGGTAGCCTGGTAGGGTTAATTTAATAGCTGAGTCGCATCGTGCAGCTACCGACCAGTGCATAAGAAGTTGTCACACTCCAACCAGACACGACACTACACGACGCAGCTAATCGCCGCCCTTACTCGGCGTTGACGTCTTTTTAAAGCCGCCTGGATGTTGATAATACCAAGGTTTTGGTAGGTATTTGACGTCGTTCGCGGCTTACCCTCCTCTTTTCTCATCCGGGCTTGGGACCGGCAATGGCAGAGTCAAAAAATAAGACAGATAACTATTTATTTATACTTGTATATCTGAGACGCTGGATAAATGGAATACCTACCTTATTAAGTGAGACAATGCCTAGTGAAAATTCACCCGCGGCTAATTATTAGCGCATCTTTGTATGCTTTTTTTGATCGAAATAATGAAACAACATGAAATAATATTATAGCACATATTTAACCATAATTTGAGTAGTAGCTAGTTATTTTTTTAAGCTAATTTGGGTGTATTATGTTTGTTAAATCAAGAGTTAAACATGACTCTATGTTCCCTTGGGATAATTTTCTGCTACCACGTGGGCGAAGCCGCTGGGAGCAGCTAGTAATTTAATGAATTTACAAATCTTTGAAATGAAAAATTAGCGCAACATTACCATCTTTAAAAAGTATTTTGGGCCTGTTCTAATTATGTTTCACTTTCTTAGTTTTTAAGTCACAATTTCATCAAAATTCTCTTACTTTTGTTTTAGTAAATGTTTTTTTCACAATAACTAAGCATCGTAGATATATCATATTTAGATTTTTTTGATGCCAAAAGTTCAATAAAGCAAATAATAGAAAAGATAAAATCTATATCACCATAATTTAACAAACATATTTTTTTAAAGATGTCCAAAAAATGAATATAAAAACTAAAACTGCAAGAGAAATTCCTCTCCCCTATGCCCCCGCTCACCAGCCCGGATGGGAGTGACCTAGTAGACCAAGCCCACATTGATATGGTAGACGCTGAAGTCGAACGTAGAGCCTCCCTCCCTCCAGCTGAAGACCCCGATAATCCTCTAGCCCCCGTCACTCCACACAAGGTGGAGGATATCGTCAAAAGGCTTCAGCCCCGGAAAGCCCCTGGAGCGAATAGAGTATTCAAACTCTTCCCCCCCAGCTCATAATAATAATGACCGCCATCTTCAATGGCGCATTAAGCAATAATATATTCCTCCAAGCATGGAAGCAGGCCACCGTTATCGGTATCCCCAAGCCAGGCAAGCCCCAGTCTGACCCTACCAGCTACCGTCCCATCAGTCTCCTCAACGTTCTCGGTAAGATCTATGAGAGGCTTATTCATAAGCGACTCAAAGATTTTTCCGAAACCGGGGGGTCTCATCCCCAACGAGCAATTCGGGTTCCAAACTGAACACTCGTGCATCCATCAAATCCAACGCATCGTGGAGCATATAAGCGTTAGTTTCCAACGTCACTCGATGACAGGCGTCTTGTATTTCGACATAGCGAAAGCATTCGACAAGGTTTGGCACAATGGCTTACTGTACAAGCTATACCAACTGGGTGTGCCAGATTGTCTCGTGCTCATCATGCAAGACTTTCTATCGAATCGTATGTTTCGTAATTGAATTGAGGGAGCTCTGTGCTTTCCTCACCCCATTAGAGCAGGAGTCCCTCAAGGCTCCGTAGTATCCCTTCTAGCCTTCACGCTGTTCACCAGCGACAGTCGCTGACAACACGGCTATTTACTACACTTTTCGTGACCCCAGAGTTATCGCTAGTAATCTCCAAACATCCGCAAACATTTTGGGCAAATGGTTCCGGAAATGGAGTATTGAGGTTGACCCTGATAAGAGTCAACCGGTTCTCTATTCGAGACCGTTGAAATCCGTCCCCCCTTCCCCTCCGATCACCATGTACGGCAAGCCAATCCCCTGGGTGAGTGAGTGTGGGAGTGACCTTGGAGAGATCCTCGACGAGCACTTGACCTTCGCTGAGCACATAAAGCAGGCTCGTTCGCGAGCTGCCTTTGCTCAAGCTAGACACCACTACCTGCTGACTGCCCGCAGCAAATTGTCACGCAAATGCAAGTTGCGCCTTTTTACGGCAGTCATCCGCCCGATCATGACGTATGTCTTTGCAATATTCGCACATGCCAAGGCCCGTCACCTCCACCGGATGCAGACCATCCAAAACCGTATCCTCCGAAAGATCCTCGGTGCCCCTTTTATATCCGAAATGAGAATCTACATCTAGATCTCAAAATTCCCACCATCCAGCAGTTCATAAAACGCCTGTGCAAGTGGTTCTTTGATACTGCTGTGAAGCACCGCAACCCCCTTACTGCATCGGCAGCCCGATATGAACCCTCCCGCATGTCCAAGATTCGCCGGCCTAGGCATACTCTTGTCACCCCTGACGACCCCATTACCCTGCTCCAAGAGAGCCGTAGGTAAACCAGTACAGTGAGAAGACACTACAAGCCGCCTTCTTTCGAGCCAGCCCGCGCCGCTGAGCCAGTACTCTAAAACTTCCCTATAATAATAATGTATATATATTTTTGCTCAATCCAGCCCGTCCCTTTGCTGCCTGCCCCCAGCGATGCCCTAAGCCAAGGCTCGTACCTCACAGGGGGCGCCCTTAGCGTAGTCGCTTAGTTTTAAGTTGTATAGTAAGCCCTGGCTGGAGGCTTTGATTCTATATCAGGGCCACCACAGGCAAGTCCGGTTAAGCAGATGACAACCTCCTAGGTTGACCTGCGAGTTGATCATACATAAAAAAAAAAAAATCCTCAACGGCCGGAGCGTAAAAACGTGTGATCCACGCCGAATTTACGATGTTCCTGTTGCTCTAACGTTGCTCTTACTCCAACATAGGTTGCGATTGAATGTTGCTGTGATTTATATATATAAAAATACGCTTGTAGTTATTCGTTGGCGAAGGTGTATCATTTCTGAAGGAGCATAGGTATATTGTTAACTAACATTTTGTGTATTATTGACTTTTTCCCGATAGCTTCTTGACAATAAATAAATGTAGACTTGTTTTTGTGTTATATATTCATATTTCATCATCATCATTTCAGCCGAAAGACGTCTACTGTTAGACATAGGCCTCCCCCAAGTGTCACTATAACAACCGGCCCTGTGCTTCTCACAGTCAGTCCAGGTCCACTTTGTGGGAAGCCTTTCATCGCTACGTCTTCTAGTACGTGGTTACCGTTCCAAAATCTTTCATCCCCATCGACGAAATTATGTCTCTACCTCACACCCCGCTGCAAAAAGATGTATTCCGAGATCCTCAAGTAGCGTCTTTGTACAAACCTTTCAGCACTTGGATGTACCGATAGTCAATCCGGCACCAATGCAGAGACTGCAGTACAGCTCAGGTCTCACTCAAATAAAAGGCTTACTCACAATCCTCAAACGTGATTTTCGGAATCCGGCTTGTTCAGGAGACTGAAAATTGTCGAACCTGCGTGCGAGACGGTTTATGATGACTCAGGAGAGTAGCTTGTACACATGGCTCAGAAGTGAGATAGGCCTGTAATTTTTAAGCAAGAAATTGTGGCTCTTCTTAAAAAGAGTACTCGGCTCCATGCTCGTGGCGTTAATCCCTCGAGTATGACGGAATCAAATAGTTTCTGAAGGGCCTTAGGGATCGGTTTCCCACCCGTCTTCAGGAGTTCGGCAGTAATTCCGTCCTTAGCCGAAGCCATGTTGTTTTTGCAGCTTCAGAGCTGACTTCAAAGTCGTAAAGGCTGATCTCCGGGATATTTTCGGTATAGCGTCAATGTAGTTTTTGCGTCATTTGCTAAATTTGCAGCGTGTTTGTCCCAGAAGCTCCGGCTTGACTTATATGACTCTGCTATTATTAGTCTTCAATCTTGTGAATTAGCTCTGCCTAATAGATAGATCTTCTGTAAAAACTTCTAGACAAAAACATTAAACATATACTGGATACAAACACGACTTGACGTGTAGGGGTTTGTGTTTCCTGATAGCTACAACTTAGGGGTCTTTAAGTCAAGAGTGAATAGGTTACTTCTAGGCAAGCGTGTTCCATCGTCGACCACATCGTCGCTTACCATCAGGTGGGATGGTGGTCAAACGCAAGCTCATCAATAATGAAAAAAAAAGGCGTGTCAAAATAGACTGAACGACTTGTTACTAATTTAGTAACAAGTTTCGGTTTACGATTTTGTTGGCTATGTCCGATCTATTGGTAGTATATATTTAATGTCTTTTGTTTACGTCCTTTTCCCAGATCTGCTGAATATAAACACAAAATTTCATGAGAATCGATTCAGCTGTTTAGGAGGAGTTTGCCAACAAACTCTGTAACATGAGAATTTTATATATTAGATAATTAACGTGATATTAAAAATTCGTTGAGCTATAAGTAACATAAACAACAGGGGTGTATACGGGGTCCCAATCAACATCTGTCGGGACCCAAGCCAACCTCACCTGCACGTGGTACACCCTGCTGAAAAACGGACGAGGCTATGGCGACCCGCCAACCCGCACTGGACCAGCGTGGCGGGTTATGGTCCAAACCCCCCCAAATGAGTAGCAACATAAGGCACAGGCCCCAAGTGCCCGGCGACTCCACCGGTTGTGCTGACGTGACGCTGGACGGGCGTAGGCGCAACCCTGGGGTCAGGGGTGCTAAAAATCTCCGGGCGAGAACGTCTAACCGTCGACGACTGGACCTGGCAACGTTTAACGTACGCACACTCCGGTCCGACGAGAAGATCACCGAACTGGAGGAAGAGTTGAGCGGGTTACGATGGAGTATTGTGGGATTATCTGAAGTCCGAAGACAGGGGGAGGACACGATAATCCTCGAATCCGGTAACCTGCTCTATTTCCGGGAGGGTGACCAGCAGTCCCAAGGTGGTGTCGGGTTTATTGTTCACAGGTCCCTCGTGAACAATGTGGTGAGGATCGAGAATGTGTCGGCCAGGGTGGCGTATCTTATACTCAGAATATCATCAAGATATTCGCTGAAGGTCATACAGGTTTACGCCCCGACCTCGGCACACCCCGACGACGAAGTGGAGTCTATGTATGAGGATATATCCAGAGTCATGCATGGCTCTAAGACTCACTTCACCGTGGTCATGGGGGACTTTAATGCGAAACTGGGCAAACGAGACGGTGATGAGCTGCGAGTGGGGCAATTTGGATTTGGACATCGGAACCGCCGGGGACACCTACTGGCTAGTTTTATGGAGAAGGAGAGCCTCTACATGATGAACTCCTTCTTCAGAAAGCGTGAGCACAGGAAGTGGACGTGGCTAAGCCCTGATGGTGTAACTAAAAATGAGATTGACTTCATCATGTCGACGAAGAAGCAAATATTCAATGATGTCTCTGTGATCAATACGGTGAAAACCGGGAGTGATCACCGTATGGTAAGAGGCACATTGAATATTAATGTCAGGCTTGAAAGATCTCGACTGATGAAGTCTACGCTCCGTCCTGCACAGATCCAGATCCAAAACTCCGAGAGCTTTCAGCTCGAACTTCAAAATCGTTTCGAGTGCCTAGAAAGCTCCGTGGACAAATATAATGATGGGTTCGTGGAAGCTGTCCATACAGTCGGGTCGCAGTTCTTTAAGACTCGTACAAGTAAGACCAAAAGGCTTACAGATCAAACTCTCGAGCTCATGAAGAAGAGGCGTGAAATAACTTTGCAGTCTTCAGATGACGTGTGCACGTACCAGCGGCTCAATAAACGGATCTCGAAGTCTCTGAAACGCGACCTTCGCAGATTTAATACCGAGAGGATTAAAGACGCGATTGAGCGGAATAAGGGCTCCAAAGTATTTGCACGGGATCTGTCTATTGGGCAGAGCCAGCTCACGAAACTGAAGACCGATGATGGTAGAGTTATATCCGCCAAATCGGAGCTTCTGGGAGAGATCGAGGCTTTTTATGGACAGTTATACACGTCAGTCTCCAAACCCGATACAAGTCTAGCAAACGACGCAAGAGCTAGATTGACTCGACACTACACTGAAGATATCCCGGACGTCAGCCTGTACGAGATTAGGATGGCTCTGAAGCACTTGAAGAACAACAAGGCGTCGGGTGAGGACAGAATTACGGCTGAGCTCCTGAAGGCGGGTGGAAAACCGGTCTTAAAGGCCCTTTAGAAGTTATTCAATTCCGTCATACTCGAGGGAAAAACGCCGCAGGCATGGAGCAGAGGTGTGGTGGTACTTTTCTTTAAGGAGGGTGACCACCCCCTGCTTAAGAATTACAGGCCCATCTCATTTCTGAGCCATGTCTACAAGCTGTTTTCAATGGTCATCACGAACCGTCTCGCGCGCAGGTTTGACGACTTTCAGCCTCCCGAACAAGCCGGATTCTGAAAAGGTTTCAGCACCGTAGACCACATTCATATGCTGCGGCAGGTTATACAGAAGACCGAGGAGTATAACCTGCCTCTTTGCCTAGCGTTTGTGGACTACGAGAAAGCCTTTGATTCGATTGAGACTTGGGCGGTGCTGCAGTCTCTCCAACGGTGCCAAATTGACTATCGGTACATCGAGATACTGAAGTGTTTGTACGAAAACGCCACTATGTCAGTCCGACTACAGGACCAGATCTCGAAACCTATCCTTTTGCAGCGGGGTGTGAGGCAGGGAGACGTCATTTCTCCGAAACTGTTCACCGCCGCAATGGAAGATGTCTTCAAGGTTCTGGACTGGAATGGACTAGGCATTAATGTCAATGGCGAGTACATCACTCACCTTTGGTTTGCTGACGACATAGTAGTCATGGCTGAGACTTTGGAGGAGCTCAGCACAATGCTCAATGACCTCAGTAGAGCTTCCGAAAGAGTGGGTCTTAAAATGAACATGGATAAAACCAAAAACATGATTAACAACCATGTAGCGCCCACTCCTATCAAGATCGGAGACTCTACACTCGAAGTTGTGGAAGATTACGTCTACCTCGGACAGACAGTCCAGTTAGGTAGGTCGAACTTCGAGAAAGAGGTCAACCGTCGAATCCAGCTCGGCTGGGCAGCGTTCGGGAAGCTACGCGGTGTTTTCTCGTCCGACATACCACAGTGTCTCAAGACGAAAGTCTATGATCAGTGCGTGTTGCCAGTGATGACATATGGCTCCGAAACGTGGTCGCTCACAATGGGCCTCATCAGAAGGCTTAAAGTCACCCAAAGGGCAATGGAAAGGGCTATGCTCGGGGTTACCTTGCGTGATCGAATCAAAAATGAAGACATCCGCAGGAGAACTAAGGTTGCCGACATAGCGCAAAGAATTGCCAAACTTAAGTGGCAATGGGCAGGGCACATTACTCGCAGAACAGATGGCCGTTGGGGCCGAAAGGTTCTGGAGTGGCGACCACGTACCGGAAGACGCAACGTTGGAAGGCCTCCAACAAGGTGGTCTGATGACCTGGTGAAGGTTGCGGGGAGCCGATGGATGCGAGACGCGCAGGAACGTTCGTTGTGGCGACGCTTGGGGGAGGCCTATGTCCAGCAGTGGACGTGTATCGGCTGAAATGATGATGATGATGATAAGTAACATTAACAGCCTTCTAACCTAACCTGTCCGTGTCGGGGTAGCATTAGATCATCTTACCTGCTTCCCTGCTTTTGTCTTTTACATACATTACCAGCTGCGTATTCAGTATTGTATAGAATACCTATAAATAATATTTACATAATTATTACCTACACGTTTTAGGTATTCTATACAATAACATTACCTAGTTATTTATTACATAAATTGCCGATAACATATAATAAAACAGTAAAATGGTTGATCTGCAACCATGCAACAATTCTCTCTCATATTCTTTTTTACATATACTTTCCTTGGATATGTTTTTATCGAGAACGTAATATTGTTGTTGAGTGTTAGTTAAGCTTAGTGTTGTGTCGATGATTATGATGATGATGGCAACACTCTAATGGGTTTATTATTTGCATCATCTGTATTGTATATTACTTGAATAAATTCAGAAAAAAAAAATTGAAAAAAAAACCCCATGTATGAGAGTTAATAAAGTAGGTGTTGAATGAAACGGCAAATAATTAGGTAATAAAACATTCGTGTGATATTAATAAAACCGAACCATATTGATACCCCTCATTACGCAACAGTTTCATAGATAACTATTGAACAATATAGTCTAGTCAAATTAGACCAAATAATAGGAGTTAGGTTACAATAATTCGCACAAAGCTGAAAATTGGTAGGATTGTTCAAAACACCATCATAAATGAAATCTAAAAAGTCCTCATCGATCCGACACCTGGAAAAAAAAACATTCGAGGTCAAAGGTCACAAAAATGAGAATTTCGTGATTTTCAGCAAAATGGTAAGTTTTATCATAAAATTCGCTCA
This sequence comes from Mythimna lalbum, assembly GCA_949319445.1. Classification (NCBI taxonomy): domain Eukaryota; kingdom Metazoa; phylum Arthropoda; class Insecta; order Lepidoptera; family Noctuidae; genus Mythimna; species Mythimna lalbum. The sequence continues at coordinate 15,574,289 of OX439371.1, read as the reverse complement.
GGGGCCAGGGTTATCCGAAAGGAACTCGAGCCCCGGTATGAAGGCTAGAAGGAACGGGGTGGGGTTTTTATAGTCAGTAAGAGTCTGACACTATCTCCCGTTCCACACAAGAGCGGGGGTTGTCATAAGATGATTTTTGTCCAAAGAAAAAAAAAGGTCGATTAGCTGATAATGCCTAAGGCATTAAGTCCGCCTTTGTACAATTCTTGTGCATGAAGCTTTAAATAAATAATACTCAGAGATGGTGGTCAAACGCGAGCCTATCAATAATAATAAAAAAAAAATTATAAATAAAAAAAAAATACTTAGTAGAGCAACTTTGCGACCAACGTGTCTTTTGTTTTGTTACCCGTGTCAAATATTACGCTAGATACGAGTAGAATACATACGGGGACTGTGGAGAGCTCGAGGGGGGGGGGGGGGGAGACTGGCTGCACGTGATTCTTATATTGTGCCAAAAAAGACGAGAGCCTACAGATTCATTGTATATAGTGTTAATAAGTCATCGCCCCAGTCGAAGGTGCAGGAGTTGCAGCCTGCGCAGTAGTAGTTCAGTGCTCGCGGCGGCAGTGTGAGTGTGTCAGTCAGGTGTAGCGCGTGTGGGGCTGCGGGCGCTACACAAAGCATTCGAAGCAACTTTTTATTGGAAAAGTTTAACAGCAAGACGGCGTCCGCCGTGGGCAACTAAAAAGAGATGCGTTGATGAAGTTTTTTAATCAACGAAGCTTACCAAACCGTTTGAATCTGTAGGATCCGCGTCACAGCCAGCGCCTCCGCGACAACACTGTCACGTCTCAAAACACCGAGCCACGAAACATTCCCACGCCCAATACATACTACAATAAATGATATACAGACTATTGTATCATGGGCATTTGCCCGAATTATTAATAAAGAATTTGCATGCAAATTTGATTAATGGAAATCGAGTGATTTACTCGTATACCTGTACAAAGTTATTTCAGCGATTATTTCGATTGCAAGCCACCTTCACGCGTTCTTATTAAATAATGTATATTAATAACTTTTCAATAATATTACAGCAGAATAATGCACTGTAAACAAGCGTGTAAAATAGTTATAGCTGGGTTCAAAAACAAACTTCATTTACGGAGAATAATAGTGTAACATTACGCTACGTTTTATTTGTTGCGTAGGTGTTATTATACGAATATACGTGTAATGATATATTAAATTCAAATTCCAAATCATTTATTTCAAATTGACCAAATGTAGGCATTACTGAGACATGTAGTCATGCAAATTTCACTAGAGTAAAAATATTAAATAGTTTTTTATGAATTTCTTGATGATGTTTTAAAAAAAAGTAAATATACCCGTGTATAGTTTATTTTTTACTTTTAATTTGGTATACATTATTTATACATATTTACAATGAAATAAAGGTTATTGAAGTTTAAACGTTTTTATTTTTTGCTGAAAAGTTGTAACGTTGTACATTAACTTTCAACGATCCTAATAAAATAAACTTGCACTGATCAACAAAATACTAACAGGAACCTTAGAACCTAATACTTAAATAATAAACAGATAACAAAACACTTTGTAGGTGATAAATATTAATAAAATAAGCTAAACATAATCTACAACTCTAAACACTTTATTTACATAAAAATATTGAAAACTCGACTAGTCATCGCATTACGTTTCCAACTCGCTAACTCGTTTCCCGTGTGGCGGTAGTCGCACATAAAAAAAATATTAAGATCCAGACATCTCGGTTTTCTGGCAGAGCGCAGATCATTCACAATCGGACATCTCAGCTGCAATACACGTTTCCACGCTCCTTACATACTTAGCATTCCAATTTAATTAGCGTGTATCAGTTTCCGTGATTTTGAATATTTAAATATCTTAGTTCGTTGTATTGACTTGATTCCGCCATCTCAATTCTACCATCGGACAACCCGACGTACAATGAGTATCCACCCATACGTTGTTGAAACCTCTACGGTCCGGACTAAGCGTTTCGCCTCGTCGTTTATACCGCGTACGTCGAAGGAATGGCACAATTTGCCTGCTGTGGTCTTCCCGTCCGATTATAATTTGGGTATCTTCAAGGCTAGAGTGAATAGGCTTTTAATAAACTAGTGCGCCTCACCATCAGAGATAGAGATTTTCTCGGTAGAGGAACCTACCGAGAAAATCAAATAGGACGCTTTTTTGCATGCCAAAAAGCAATACAAATTTAAGGCAACATTGCTCATTGCATAGAATGTATGCAGTATACAAAGAACACGATGAAGATATCGACCTGTTCTCTACATCTGTGCCCTCTGTAAAAAAATATTGCTACTCAATTGACAACAAAATTATTATATTATATTTAATGTATAATGTTAAATGTTAAATTCCGAATTCTGTTAGTTCAAATTTAATTTAATTTAATTTAATGTTCAAATTCAGTTTTTGTGTTTACTCTTCATTATTTATTCTGTGTTTTTATTTTAATTATTATTATAATCTGTTAAGCGTATAAATTAGTGCATGTAGTGCTCTTCTTTAAGTGATGGGGCACTTAGACGTAAGATTGTATTGTTTTTCTTTATAATTATGTAATAGTGTACTCATTGTTGAAGAGCCAAATAAATAAATAAATCAGAGATTGCATCACTGCTTACCATCAGGTGGGATCGCAGTCAAGCACTAGTTTATACGAATTAAAAAAAAAAAAATTACTGTTACGACTTGCGAGTGTAAAATACTATTTTAGTGTTAACCCCGTATTGGGTAAGTGTTGACAATTGCTTTTTTGCTTAATCATGCTGGATACGGCCATTACATGACTAGAATTTTATCACCCATTATTTTGTATCTGCTGTCAATATTTTAGTTCCATATTTTGTGTTTCACAGTGCTTGGCTTTAAGCGTAGTTATTTTCTTCTCCAGCTCCGATTCTGATTGTGACATGCACACATTCGCCATCGGTACATCCTCTGCCCTGCGCTTACTCTGTTGCGGTCACAATCGGACAAGGATAAGCCGGGAGACAAAGAAACTTATGCGACGACTGGAAAATTCCAGGGTCCAAGGTTGCGGTTCAAGCGCTTGTCCTGAGCTCCAACCACCATCATCCACCTGCGGGACGTCTTCCTGTTGGCGCCTAGTCCTCGGCCTCCAGCGTCTTCGTGACCTCTCCTGCTGCCAGGCCAGGATAGTACCTAGCGCCTACCTCCATAGTCGTCATTAACTTTTATTTAAAATGAAAACGGCCTTTATACCCTCGACCTTGAAAAGAAATGTTAATTAAGTAGAAAGTGCTGCGTCTTATTTCTCTAGAAAATAGTTAAATAACCGCAAACGCTACAAAGTTATCACTTTTCTTTATTCGGTACTCCACCGAATAAACGTGTAAGAGAAAAGTGATCTTCGATTTATCTATCATCAAAACTGGCGTCGCTTATGGCATTTTAGATTCCTGTCATCTACTATGAAGGTAAACACTGTAAAGCCTGCAACACATGTTGGCCGAGCGTTGCCGAGTGAAGACCAATACCAACATCTAGACAGTATATTTGCCTTGTCTCGCTATCGCTCAGTGTCGCTCGCCTAGTTGGTTGAGTAGAGACAAGCGCCAACGTGTATAGAGCTCATTTGGCGTAGCTTGTCACAACTCGTAGCCGTTCGCGGCCGCTCGCGATTTCTTGCCTCACTTCGGAGTGCTGTCGGTTTTTGCACAAATCAAAGTTGCTCGCGCGCGCTCTTCCAACATGTGGACGTCTCTTCAAAACTCGTCTATGTTGGCATTGGTTTCCTTCAATCTTGCTGAACGTGTAGGGAGAAGCGCTTGCCTTGTGTCAATCCTTACTAATGTAATAAAAGCGAAAGTGAGTTTGTTTGTTTGTATGTTTGTTACGTCTTCACGCCTAAATGGCAAAACCAATTTTGATGAATTTTGGTACAAAGATGGTTGGTACCCTGGAGACGGACAAAAGTGAGAAAAGAGGAAGAAAGAGTAAAGTACATTAATAGACGCGGGCGAAGCTGCGGGTAAAAGCTAGTTTGCCTCGCATTGGTCTAAGCTCGGCCAACATGTATTGCAGGCTTTACAATCAGTCTGCAGCCGCCGCTGCAAGGCGTGCAGCGTGTGACAATCGTGATGAATAACTTGTACTTAGTTGATACAATAATGTTTACGCTTGCATCGTAACCCGTTTGTCAGTTGAGATAAGGCGGTATCAGTCGCGGTTGATGACGACACATCAACTGACTGAACTTGACTGATTGGTTCAGTCGTTTGCTGTTGAGTGTCGTTATTACGCGGGAGTTTATCGTCTGTCGAGTGAGTGAAGCCAATGTTTGTCGCCATTTAGACAGGGACATACGTGTCTGTTTTTACGGATATGATTTGAAGACTACTTGTATGAGTACTTGTGCTACCAGGCTGTGGCAGTATTGATGTGATCTCATTGGTTTCTAATAAGACGCTGAGGAAAACAAGTAGGTCATGGTTCCGTAGTCAACTAGGAACCCGTATAGTTTCGCCAAGTCTGGCGGTATGTCTGCCTGTCCATCCGCGGATAATCTCAGTGACTGTTAGCACTAGAAAGCTGAAATTTGGTACCAATATGTGTATCAATCACGCCGACAAAGTGGTAAAATAAAAAGTGGGAAAAATGTTTTATTAGGGTACCCCTACACGTAAAATGGGGAGTGATATATTATTTCATTTCAACCCTAACGTGTGATATATTGTTGGATTGGTATTTAAAAATGAATAGCGGTTTACTGAAATAATTTTTTGATAATATTAATATTTTCGAAATGTGTGTGTCCCGTCTAACTTTTGAACCATAAGTTGAAAGAAATCTCAAAACTAGAACGTTATAAAGACTTTCTAGGAAAATTATTTTAAACTTGATAGGTCGAACAGTTTTTGAAAATTTTTACAAAATAATTTTTGAAACTAAGTTTGTAATTTAATTGTAGGTATATACAAGCGTTTTTTTAACTTAATTCACATAATTTAATAATCCTGAACGTAACTTCTTTCAAATAAAAAAAAAAAAAAAAAATCGGTTAATATTCCACAACCACCACACAACGCCATCTAGTCCCAAGCTAAGCAGAGCATGTGTTACGGGTACCAGACAACTGATAAAAAATACTTATGTATTTCTATACATCCCTACTAATATTATAAATGCGAAAGTAACTCTGTCTGTCTGTCGTTACGCTTTAACGCAAAAACTACTGAACGGATTTAGATCAAATTTGGTAGGTAGGTAGAGGAGACACTGGAATAACACATAGGCTACCTATAATTCCACTGCTGAGCACGGGTCTCTGCCCGCGCGATATAAACTGTAGTCCACGCGGGCGAAGCCGCGGGCAAAAAGCTAGTACATAATATAGATCAATTACACCCAGACACAGAACAAAATTAAATGATCATGCTCGTCACATAAACATTTGTCCTGGGTAGGGTGGGAATCGAACCCACGACCTCCGGCATAGCAGTCAGGGCCACTAACCACTAGACCAATCGGCCAGTCACAATTATCTCAAGGCGCTACTATTTATTTCATGCATTTTGCGAGTATTACCTTATCACCTGCTGTTTTTTTTTATTTTAAAATTTACATCGCTCTACAAGTTTTATATGAAAAGTGAAGTGAAACCACCGGTTCAAAGGATTAAAACGATCAAAATTTAACGGTGTATATATACAGGTCGATGTAAGGTACAGCCCTCTGCAAACAAAATAAAAATTATAAATAAAATTATAGTTCTGCATTGCAATATTGGCAATAAAATCTATATGCAAAAATAATTAATAAATATTATATAATTATATAATAATAATATTTTTTTTTTTTTAGTTTAGTTTATTCAAAATTTGCTTACAATATTCATTACAAAAATTCTGCCAAACTGTGAAACAGTTTGTCGGCAGTAGTTCTCGTTTCACATTTCAACAAATCTTGTAAGACGTGATAATACACTTATGCTATGCTAACAACATACTAAATTAATAACCGAAACACCCACGAAATCAAACAATATCATGGATACAACCTGCGGGGCTTGTTATCAATCTACATGACTACGGACACAGTGACAGATAATGTTTTTTTAGTATTTTTTTAAGGTGGTGTTTAAGTTTAGCACATGATAACAAATTTGGGGGTAACTCATTCATAAACATCGGAGTAACATATTTCCTCGTGCGTTTGCCAAAGTAGTTCGTTACTTTAGGAACAGCAAGCATCTTTTGTTTAGATAGACGAGTTGGGTACATACGCCTGCGTTCCTTTTTGTAGTCATTATTATTGAATTGTTCAGACAATACGGTTAATTTAACTTTTTTATGAATCGGAAGCGTTTTACAAATTTTAAATATTTTGTCATAGTTTTTATTTATACTTTCTTTAGTTTTTTTGTCTAGAAGTACTTTTAATAATCTAATCTGCAAGATTTTAATTTTATTTAAGTGTGTAGGGAACGCAAGACCATATCCACCCAACCCGTAATCAATACACTCTATATGTATGTTAGTCTGTAAGGTATATATCTATGGGCCAAGATGCCTGATAATAAATGATTTATTATTATTATTATCTCTTTATTTATTTTTTATACATATAAAATTACATTTTTAAATATTTTTTAACAAAATCATATTAAAAAAAAAAACATTTAAAAATATAAAACTATAGTTTCCGCCGGTGTCGGGAGCAGGGTCCAAGCTACCGGTGGTTAGGGCTCCAGAGACAGGAACCTCCTCACAATGCGTGCCGTATCGAGGAGTACTGCCTTCTGTATCAGGCCCTTGATCCAACCGCGCAACGATAGCTTCGACAGATGGTCGTCGAAGCTTTTGGCTATAAGGCCATTGGCGGTCACGACAATCGGCACAATGATAGCTGAGTCCACATTCCACATGTCGACAACCTCGTGTGCTAAGTCGAGATATTTTATTTGTTTCTCTTTCTCAGCTTTCACGAGATTCTCGTCATGCGGGATGGTGACATCGACTATCATTGCGCGGCGCGCTAATCGGTCTATCACCACTATGTCCGGCTTATTGGCTACAATAGTCCGGTCAGTAATGATAGACCGATCCCAGTACAACGTGACATGGTCATTTTCAAGAACTGGGTCGGGCACATACTTGTAGTACGGTACCTCAGAATCCACTAGGTTGTATTTTAAAGCAAGTTGCTGGTGAAGAATCCTGGCTACTTGGTTATGCCTGTGCAAGTACTCGCCGTTAGCCAGACGAGAACAACCAGAGATAATATGTCTGATAGACTCACCCGGACGATGACATGCCCGACACACGTCAACCGTCCCGTCCTTCATAATATGTCTCCGGTAGTTGTTCGTCAAAATAACTTCGTCCATAATCGCACAGACAAAACCTTCAGTTTCTCCGAAGAGGTTGCTGAATCGTAACCAGGCCACGGACGCCAAAAAATCTACATCAGGCTCATGAAGAGCCCGAAAGAAGCGCCCGTGGAGCTCCTTGCCTTTCCATACTTCCTTGCGGTCATCAGTAGTTAGTACCACAGGTTTGCGCCAGTTCTCTTTAGCCATGGACAACGGGGTGAGTCCCTTGTCCACTGCGACCACATCGCGGTGCATACCCACGTCGGTTTTGAGAAAGTATTCTCTGAGGCTGCACACCTCGCGGTTGTGTAGAGTCTTTGCGTTCAAAAAGCCACGACCTCCACACTTCCGCGGGATGTACAGTCTCATCACCGAAGATCGTGGGTGATGCATCCGATTTGCGGTCAGCAATGTACGGACCCGCCTATCCAGAGCGTCTAACTCGGTCTGAGTCCATTTGAGTATGCCGAAAGAGTACATTAACACCGGCATGACCCAACCGTTGAAGGCGCGCACTTTATTTCCGCCTGATAGAAGGCTGTTTAATACCTTCTTCAGGCGGCCAAAGAAACGCTCCTTCAACGATTGCTTCATGTCAGTAACGTTAATGCCTAACGCTTCCGACATACCCAAATACTTATAGGTTTCGGTCGAGGAGAGGGATCTAAGGTGTATGGAATCCGAAAGTTGAACCCCCTCAGATTCCATAATCTCCCCTCGCTTTACATGCATGACTGCACATTTATCCACACCAAATTCCATCCTGATGGCACTACTGAAAGTTTCAGTTACCTTCAGTAGTTCCATTAGTCGTAACTTGTTGGGGGCAATGAGTTTCAGATCATCCATGTAAAGAAGGTGAGATAAAACCTGCCCACCTCTTCTCAACCGATAGCCCAACCCTGATTCCTCCAGCAATGTGCTTAGAGGATTCAGGGCTAAGCAAAACCAAAGTGGACTCAGACTGTCGCCCTGAAATATTCCCCGTTTAATCCATATAGGCTCATCGTCCCCCTGGATCGATCGACACCCTGGATAACGAAGGACTGTGTTCCATTCCCCCATACATGACTCAAGGAAGGTGCGTAGAGTTGCATCTATTTTATACAACTCCAACACCCTCATGAGCCATGTATGTGGAACAGAGTCATAGGCCTTCTTATAATCTATTTATTATTATTATTATTAATAACTGAGTCCGCCAGTGCATAATACAGTGTATACATCACTTTTCTGCTGACAACATATTTTAAATTTCTTAATTTACCCAATATGGAGCGCAACTTATTACACACATTGTTAACATGCAGATTCCATGTGAGTGTGTTACCTATAACTAATCCTAGGTACTTATATGAAGTAACAGTTTCTAAGCACCTGCATCCACACTGCTGCTTGTTGTTATGAAGACATTCGTACGTATGACCTTTCACTTCTATTCTCAGATTGTTTTTATTTTTGTGATATGGCGAGTGAATCAGCATGCACTTAGTTTTACCTATATTTATTATTATGCCATTATCATGAGCCCACTGAACAATACTATCGAAGTCATTTTGCATTGCTTGCTGTATTACATCAATATTGTTATGACTATAAACTAAGCATGTATCATCAGCATACATAAATGCTTTACATTTTTTCAATACATTAGACATGCTATTGACATGCATTATGTATCCTAATGGCCCATATACTGAACCGGTCGGAACACCGAATTTGATGTCACCCGGTACACTTTCAGCTCCATTTACACGTACGTTAAGTGATCGGTTTTCTAGGTACTTGCCAAACCATGCATTCATGGGGCCCCTTATGCCACATTCATTCATGGCCTGCAGCAAGCCGTCGTGGTCCAGAGTATCAAAGGCTTTTTTGAAGTCTATATATCGTCACCTTTATGGTAAACTTACGAAACTGCAAAAACCAAATTTTACAGGGGAGCGTTTTGAAACTTTAGATTGACGATATTTATTTTTAGGAAAGGGATGTAATAAATTTTGCGATAAATTTCAGTTTCAAAATCCGCCTGTTTTTATTTACCATGAATGGATTGTACATATATAACACGCGTCACAAATAAATGCATATTCGTTACTTTACACCTTCATACACGAGAGTTCAAAGGTATTATATTACGCTTTAGCAAACTTACGAAAGTGGTAGTTTCGTAATTTCATAAGAAAACTATTGAATAAATATTTTGGTAAACTTACGAAAGTGCCAATTTCGTAAGTTTGCTAAAGCGTAAAATAATACATTTGAACTCTAATGTATGAAGGTGTAAAGTAATGAAAATGCATTTATTTGTTATTCTTGTAGTATTAGAATAATATATTCGCGATATTATAATTATACTAATTATTCCTTTAAAATCCGATCGATGCGACGGGAATCCGATGGATGCGTGACGCACAGGACCGGTCGTTGTGGCGACGCTTGGGGGAGGCCTATGTCCAGCAGTGGACGTCTTTCGGCTGATATGATGATGATGATGATTCCTTTAAAATGCGTGATTTATCTCATAAGATAAATAATAGTAATAACAGGTTTCAGAAAAAAATCAAGTGAATTCATATAGAGTAAAAGCTCTTTATTGGCGGGGTATATGTTCCATAAATATGCCGAGAATACAGAAACCGTGAATACGGAATGGTAATTTATATGGGATTATAGGGGATACGTTCCTAGGTGACAAAAAAAAAAAACAAATTTATAAAAAAATAATTTAATTGAAGTTTTTTAACATTTTAGTTAATTATCTTAAGGCTTAAGCAATGGTTTGAAGAATTTTGTAATTTTTTCTTGCTGGGCACTTTTCAAAAGCTCCTTCAATTCAGACTGATACACAGCAGTCGCATTAGCAATTTGCCTATTAAAAATTAGACTTCGTTCCATAGACGGATCAATGTTCATAAAGAAATCGCAAAGCTCATTGGCCATTCAAACCTTCACTAAGATTTTTCAAATTAAATGTCACATTTCCAGTGCTTGTTGAAGCCTCTTCTTCAATGGGCTGTGAATTCAACATTTCCTCCAATCAAATCTTCATCTTGCGATTCAAGCAATTTCTGAATGTCACTTGATTCTATCTGTTCGAACCCATCTCTTCCTATTCCATTCGCGATTTCGGCTATGTTTGCAGTCAAAATTTGAGCTTGCACAGATTCTTCGTCATTTTCCGCAGTCAGAGCCGGCCACAGATTTTTCCAGCATGACTTCAATGTGTGTGGCTTCAGTTCTTCCAATGATTCTTTTATGTTTACGATGCATTTTGCTATGTCAAATTTCTTCCACCATTCCATAACATTCATATCAGGATTACATTCCATATTATCCAATATGATTTTGAAGCTTCGTCTAATGTAATATAGCTTAAGTGCTTGGATTATTCCTTGGTCCATAGGTTGAAGCAAAGCCGTCGTGTTGGGAGGTAAAAATGTCACTTTTATATTTGGATGCATAGTTTTTTTTTTGTCGACGGGGAAAATCATCTTTGACAAAACCCGCTCTTGGGTGGAGCGGGAGATAGTGTCAGACTCTTACTGACTAAAAACTCCGCGCCGTTTCTTCTAGCCTTCATACCGGGGCACGAGCTCCCTTTCGGACAACCCTGTGGGGTAGGCTTCGACCCATCTGGGCCCCCCCTGTTGCTGTCAACTCCTTGAGGCACGCGGGAACAGTGCGCGCCGTCGACGTCTTGGACTCGGTCCATTACCGGACGATTGGACAGCGAGCTACCCATGGCTCGCCGTCCGCGAGCCCACGTCTACGGTGGCTGGAAATCGGGATCGGAATCCCGGCAACGGCGGCGAGGGCGCCTTTGCCTGATGCGGTCGGCCTCCTCCTTTGCAAGCATTACTGCTTCGCAGAAGGAGGCGACCGCCTGCCATTCCTCCTCGCTCCGGACCATGGCCTCGACCAGGGCCCGGCGCGAGAGGTCTCCGCCGCCCACGAGGGCACGGCAATGCTCCGCCCAGGCAGGGCACACCTCGACGGTGTGCTCCACCGTGTCCTCAGGGCGTTGCGCGAACCTCCCGAACTTGCCATGTCCGGTGAGGACCTGCGTCATGCGGAAGGTAAGGACGCCGTGAGGTCTTTCCAGCCACGCCTCACAGAGGGGACTTACCGCCATAATCGTGGCGTGCCCGGATGCATAGTTTCAAGTTCGCGAGGATGACCTGGTGCATTGTCCAAAACTAAAAGCGCTTTAAAATCTAAATTCTGTTTTTTTAAATAAGTTTCAACTTCAGAAACAAAACAATTCCGGAACCAGACACAAAAAATAGCGCTTGTAACCCACGTTTTCTTATTAGCACGCCAAAACACTGGCAGCTTGTCCTTGTTTTGATTTTTTAAAGCCCGTGGATTAAACGATCTGTAAAGCATCAGTGGCTTAATGACACAATCTCCAGATGCATTAGAATATAGCAGCAGTGTAACCCTATCATTTGCTGCCTTAAATCCAGGAGCAGACTTTTCGCTTTTAGAAATGGACGTTTTGTTTGGCATTCTCTTCCAAAAAAGTGCAGTTTCGTCTGCATTAAACACTTGCTCAGGTTTGTATCCTCCATCAGCTACTAGTTTTGCAAATTCCTCTGGATATCGTCCGGCTGCAGCAGTATCTGCAGATGCTGCTTCTCCCACGATTTGATGTTATGCAATGATTGTCTCACCTTAAATTTATTGAACCAACCTTCCGATGCTTGAAATCCTCCATCTGTACATTCACCACTAAAACTACTATCAGGTTCTTTAAAATGAGCGTAAAGACGCTTTGCCTTCTCCCGGACCAACTACTCAGGGGCACCCTTTTTTGGTTGCGGTCTTCGATCCATAATGACAACGCCACTTCCATTTTTTCTATTGCTGGATCACGAACAATTTTCGCTGACAGTGAAGTTGAAGCTACAGACGACCTTATTTTATCTTCGGATTGAATAGCAAACAAAAGACGACGACACTACGTCTTCCCTGACGTTTGTTACAATTATTGTATTGTATTGACCGTTGCCTGATACTTTTAAATTCAATGACTATAATAAAATACTCTGTCTCGCTTTCACCAATACAACGTTCGGCAGTTGCGTTCCCGATTATGCATAACTTCGAACTAATATCGTTACTTTTTTATTATGTTTGCTATGTAATGTTTGATATTAATATTTCCTTGTATTTAGTATTACTTAAAACCTTGATTAATATGAAGCTACTAAAAATAATTAATTTCTTTCTTAATCAAATTACCAATTTAAATTTACGAAAATGCCCAATTCGTAAGTTTGCTACGAGACATTCCTTATAGACTCTTTTAAAAAAAACTCCCAAAAAACTTACGAAAATGCCCGATTCAGAAGTTTACTATGGGTTATTTGAACCTCTTTGTCAAACAAGGTACCAATGTAAATTAACGAAACTGCTCGATTCGTAAGTTTGCTATGGGTTACTTGAGTCTCTTAAAGAATATATTCTACCAATGTGAACTTACGAATCTTACATATTCGTATGTTTGCTGTGAGTCGCTAGATCGATTTATTAAAGTGTGCTATGATCTCAACTCACGAATATGACAGATTCGTAGGTTGACCGTGGTGCATTTTTTTCGGACTTCACGTTTTCAGCTACGCCAAAACAACGGATATCAGTTTCGTAAGTTTAGTATGGGTGTATCAACAAAAAAAGTTAGATTCGCACTATGACATTTCTGTAACCGTTAGAGATAGAATTTTGACAATTTTACACCATGTGTAGGACAACATAAGGTGTAGTTTTTAATGGAAATGTCAAATTCACAAAAACTTCAGATTCGTAAGTTTGCCGTAGAGGTGACGATATATATAACCATAACTATTTTTTTCTCTTCTAGACGATTATTGACTTCATCTGTGAATTTCTCCAGTGCAGTAGCGGTGCTTCTATTTGGCCTAAAACCGTGTTGAACATCGTTTAAAATATTATTATTTTCCAAAAAAGTGGAGAGCTGTTTGACTATAATTTTTTCGACTATTTTGTTTACTGTATTTAAAATTGCTATAGGTCTATAATTGCCATAATCCTGATGAGATCCCTGCTTATATATTGGCCTGACAATTGATTTTTTAAGTTCATTCGGATACTGAGATTTTTCAACGCTAATGTTAATAAAATGTGCTATTACGGGACTAATTTGCTCTTTAATTTGTTTAAGATCTGTAACTCTAATACCATCCGACCCCGGCGACTTACTGCAGTCCAATGTATCTATAGCACGTATAACATCCCTTGGTAGCACTTTTTGGAATCTAAAACTTATATCACAGTCATTTACATAGTTTTTTCGGTCTAAAAAATTGTGTTGACACTTATGTTCAATAATATCTATTTCTTTAGTAAAAGTTTCACAAAAGTTATTGCAAATATTCTGCAATGATTCACTTTTAAGCAAATGTTTCTCTATTATAGCATCTACTCCCATTTTAGACCTACCAAGCCAGTTGTTTACATTATTCCAAATCTTTCTCATGTCTCCTTTACAGCTAATTATAATTTGACGCCTGCTTTTATTTTTGGCTATATTAATAAGTTTCTGAGTTTTATTTCTGCACCTAGTATACTGTAATCTTTTATACCTAGTATACTGCACTGTTTGAATAGGTAATCTTTATTTTCTATAAGCATGCGTAATTTGTCAGTAACCCACGGCTGATTTTTGCGTTTAGGGCACACTAAGTTATCTAATTTGGAACTGTTATAAACATCGCCAAAAGTCGTGGACATTTTTGCGTATAACTCATTTGGTTCTTGTATCTGTAACAGCGATGACCAATCTATATTTTTTAGTTTATCGCTAATAGATTTGTTGTCGTACCTTATTTTACTGACACACGTTTTGTCTGTGGCTTTATCAATAACAGCTGAGATTCCCGTTAGATAGTGGTCGGCTACCTGACTAGTAAGTGTGTATGCATATACGTCGCTCGCCCCTCTACTTAAATTTCGCATGAAGACGTGGTCGATGCAGGACGCCACTCGCCGCTGACCGACAACCGCCTCCCGTGTTATGTCTTGAATCCCACAGTGAAGTCCCAAGTTTGATAACGTATTCAAATATAGATTTGCCGATGAATCCAGGTCATTTTCTAACAAGTTAATGTTGCAATCACCTACCAGTATAATGTTCGAATTAATTGGTAACTCTCGTATAACATTTTGAATTTCTTTAGTAAAAGTGCGTTTGTTTGTGTGTGGCGGCCTATAGACCACTAATAGATAAGTGTTATAAACATTCTTAGCTAGGTGACCGTGTAACAACTCGAATGTCGGGGTGTTACAGAATTATTGTGGATTAACCCTTCAGATACCGTCAATTAGAGACACAATAGTAAGACAATAGATGCGCGGCCACCGGTGGTCGCTTGGGGATTCATGAATTAAACTGAAGATTATTTTTTACATATACAAGTATACCTCCTCCGCGCTTTTTTCCCTGGTTTGCGAATATATATTGTAGCCATCAATTGCGTACAGTAAGGCCGCAAAAGTCCATAGGAACGCTAAAGATTATTTTGCTACGAACCGAGCGAGCGCGATACTTCCGTGCGTATGTGTGCGCGTGTATGAGTATCCACATTCAACAGATAACACACACTAAGGAACTGTCGTCGCACTGAGCTTAAAAACATCATTATTATTTGTCTGTGCCATTGAATACGCATCACACAGTCACAGAGGCGACTTGTTCTTACCATTGTATTGACAAAATTCGCGCAAATAAGTCATGTGCTGGTAGCCGTATGAACTAAGTGTTGGATTCGCAAATGAGGTAGCCCGAGTTCAAATCATGGTTGGTCCGTTGCGGTTATTTCTTACGTTGAAAATTCCCAATCTATATTAATATTGTTGTTTTTTATATTTCTATGAAAAATACTATTGCATTTTTTGCACTAAATTGTTGCAAATTACGAATATGATCTATTAACTACAAGAAGAATCACATTCGTTGTTTACATTATTTAGTTGTTTACATCTTATCGATGTTGTAAGGTGGAAATAAAAAGACGTGTTTAATAAAAATGTTTATTCTTTTTATTTACAAATTAAACATTTATGAGAATTGTGACGTCGAATTGTTACCTAGACAAAAAAGTTATCTTGTAACCGTTATCTATGTTACGTGTAAGATTGTTTGTTGGAAGTATACCCACTTAGACCATTCATAATATGAATAACGTAACAATGAAAGGATATTAAAATTTTAATAAAATAAAACTATAATTGTTTATATCCAGTTATTTATTGAAATGTGATATATGATTTAGACTTTGTAAACATTTTATTTTTATGTAATGTCACAATGAATGTTTTGAGGTCATAGCTTAATTGTTCATTTTCTTGACGAAAAGAAGATTGAAACTAAACCTCAATTTCTGTTAAAAGAACTTTAGTTCTCACAAGATAATCGTCATTAGATGAGAAAAATAAATTGAACTATTATGTTAAAACAGTGCGGGTAGAAGAATAAAAAACAAAATAGAATCATGATTATTGTCAACAAAATTGATAGCGAGTTCACTGCATTCTTAAGATAAGGCGATGGCACAAATTAAATGATATAGCTATTTTAAACGAAAGTAAACACAATATAATACAGTGTTTGTTAACGAATAATCACGGATATGTTAAAATAAAATGGCCTACTGATTTTACTAAAACTTAATATTTTGTATAACCCCCATTATTTTCGATACAGTCAAGTAGACGTTTGCGCATGGACCCAACAATATTACTGCATATTTTGCTCCCTCTAAAACTTTCCCACACTTCCATGCAATGGGTTTTTAATTGTTCCGTAGACCTCTCATTCCGCGAGTCCCACCTTTGCACCATCAAACCCCATAGATTTTCTATGGGGTTGAAGTCGGGTGATCGCGCTGGCCATGGAATAACAATTACTTCCGGGTGATTGTGAAACCACTCACGCACAGTACTCGCTCGGTGAATAGGACAATTGTCCTGGAAAAACGGAAATTCTGCTAACTCATCAGCTGGGTAAATGTTGCGCACAGTAGGTAGCATAATTGATTCTAACACTTCCACATAAGTTGAACTGTTTGCGCGTGGAGGAATGAAAGCCAGTTCTCCTGGTCCTGTTGCACTCATCCATCCCCACATATTAATTGTGATTCGACCTGATTCGGTGTTAGGAATGACGTTGTTATCACACCAGCGAGTGTTATTCTTTCGCCATAAGTGAAGCCTGCCCTTTTGACTGGATTTAAATGTTTTTTCATCTGAAAATACCGCAGTATTCCAGTCAAAATCTAAATAATTACGTGCGAAACGTAATCGTTCTTGTTTGTGCCTCTCTGTCAAGTACGGCTTTTTAGCTGGTTTTCTGTGATGCACGCCTTCAGCGTTAAGTGCACGGCGAACAGTATCCATCGAGGTGTCATATAATTCCGCAAAATGTCTCGTTGGTGCGAAATTTTCGTTTCGTATATGTCCACCATATGTCGTCGCTGCGCCTCGCTAATAAGCTTCGGTCTCCCACTTCTCTTTCGATTAGCAAGGCTACCTTCTTCCTCATATCTTTTTATCCAAAGACTTACAGTATTTTTCTAAAACAAAAAAAAAATATATATTAGGCAGCTATACCTACTTGACTTCATTTTCATTATATAAAATGTTAATAATCATAATTATTGAATATAATTTTAAAATAAAACTGCATTTATAAATCCAATAACCAACACAATAAACCCAAGGATTTATGTATTTCTCTTCTAAACCTCATAAAGATACGATGGATGGATTCATAAATGGCATACATTTTAATTAGAAGATTAATTTATAATAAAGTTACAATTCATTAATAACTATTATACTCACATTCAGTCCGGTTTCTTCAGATATTTGTGTTTTATTAAGACCACTTTTATGCAGCCCAATGATAGTCGCCCTCACTTCAATACTAATATTAGCCTGCATTTTGCGAATATTACAATATTGTTAACCAAACGTCACCAACCAACAACTACAACCAAACGACAGTTCATTTCGGTCAAGTTAAAACTCATGTCTACCTCGCAGAAATCTAATTCTTTATTTAGTTTTTTTGTGATCTACCTTTCTAACTCTAAGAAATGTGTGAACAAGTTAAAGAATAATTTAATATAATAATATGTAATGCTAATCCATAACTTCCAATCGGGTAAGAACTTACAAAAAGTCAACAATTGCGTGGGATTTGAACTTGCGGCATACTGATTTGCGCTTCAATCTGTGTGCTCTAGACCACTGGGCCATCTTGACTTATGCTAAGTTCATGAAATTGAGGATTACAATCAATTGTTGGCGATAACTTGAAAATAGAAGGTCGTAAGTCAAACTAAACGTCAAACTAATACGTTGTGAGAATTCTTATCGACTTTTGCTAGTGACCGTACATGGCTACTTCATCCTGTTTTATGTTGACCTCTGTGAGACACAATACATCTAGTTTATTCAAAACATTGTGTAGAAGTACCGTCAACTGATTGAAATGTTTTCTAATAGAACAGATATTGACGTGTATAATTTGTATTTTAGTTTCGCCAGTTGTTATGTAGTTAGTCCATTCTTTAATATCTGTGAATCTGATATTTTCGATATCCTGTAGTTGTGGTTGCAAATCAAAATTAACTGCCATAATGTGATTCATTATATAAAACACTATTGAACAATGCGATACGTATTAGATCATATTTTAATTCATGTGTATTTCAATATCACCTTCATTGCGAATATGATATATCTTTTTTTCATTATCATTCTTTTTAATAAGTATTTTAGCATCCTGGATCCATATATATTTATAGTTTTCTTTGAGTTTTGTTTTAGTTGCCCAAAATAGTTGCCGGTTTTGCCTAGTTATATGCTCATTTATGAAAATACGTGATGTGTCATTGTTGTGATATAACATGTGGTTTGTGAGTTGTGTTTTTCGACTTTTAAGCCATTCCGTTCTCGCTGCTTTTGTACGCATCGTCACAACTATAGGCCGGAGCTCTTTCTTTTCGGATCCTACCCTCCAGGCATTTTCAATTTCTGTTTTATCTAAATTCAAAATTTCTGCACATTTTTTTACAACATCAACAGTCTTTTCTCCTTCTAGCATCTTTAAATTCATTATTTCAATATTTTTAACCAATTCCTTCTGCTCAATGTAGCCAATACGTTCTTCTAGGGCCTTGTTACACTTTTCCAAATTGATGTTTCGTTGTATTAAATCCTTATATCTATTTTCCATTGCCTTGTTTTTTTCTATTGTTTCTTTTTTAAATGTTTCCATTTCATCATGTTTGGCGCTCAAAAACTGCAGTGTTTTCTCAAACTCGACGTTGTATTTTTTTAGGTCTCCTATCTCAGACTTAACAGCTGACACCTCCTTTTGAAGCAGCAAAAAGCGTGAGTCTTGGTCCTCCTTCATCGAATTTAAGAGAGAACTCATAGCTTTTACTTCCTTCTGAACAGATGTTAGTGTTACATACAGGTTCCTAGGAGAACAGCTTGATGTTTTCTGTCATTTAGATTCTTGGGAAATAGAAGAATCGCTGTCTGAATCTTCATTGGGTTTCGTCCTACCTTTTCGATTTCCCACCCAGTTTAATTTCGGCTTTTGTTTCTCTTTTGTATCCGAAGCCAATTTGTCTGAGGAATGAGGTTCCTCTACTTCCACAGGTTTAGTAGGAGTTCGTTGTACTTTCGGCATTATCGATCAGCTATCAATCCAATAAGTATACTCCAAATCGATCCCGCACTTAGCTCGTATTTAATAAAATCACACACGCAGGCGATACGTCCGCTCGTATGTACTGTCAACGAGAACTTATATATTATTATATATATAAGATATGTTATTGAGGATTTTCCAAATAAACCACAAATTGTTTCTCTGAAAATCAAAGTTTTGTTTATTTAATACGTCCTTACTATATTACAACGTTTAACTATGATCATTACACCTATAACTTACCTGAAAATCAAAGAAACGACATTTAAAGTTTACTAATATCGCCTCCTCAATTATATCCCTTTAATTTATCTCTTTACAATAGAATTTTTAACAATAAAATATGCAAAATAATCTAAATATCATCTGCCATTCAATCACACGTCACCCTGTTCCACAGAACATAAATTCCATTGACAACTTCAACGCGCGAAGCGCGGCAAATTTGAATTAATGAAATGTCATTTCATTACATGTATTATTATATATAATTAATGAAATGTCATTTCATTACATATATTATTATATATAATTAATGAAATATAGGTGTAATGATCATAGTTAAACGTTGTAATATAGTAAGGACGCATTAAATAAACAAAACTTTGATTTTCAGAGACACAATTTGTGGTTTATTTGGAAAATCCTCAATAACATATCTTATAAAACGACACTTTCGTCAACTAGAAAAAGATGGACCGGTTACAATTTGAGTTCACGATGATAACCTCAAATGATGGCAAATCTAACATATTGGCCATAACCTCAATAACTACAGAGGAAGGAAAATGTTATATTTTACCTGATGAACAGAAGCCAGTGATTCATCATACATATATTGTCAAAATGAACAGTTTCACAAAAATAAAAAATAGCATAAAGAAAAGGCATCGATGCAGAAAAATATGGATAAAAATGGATGAAGATCTTAAGAAAACATATATAGGTGAGGAAGGTAATATGCAATTTTTAGATCAATATTTAGAAGAAATGAACACAAAACAACCAATAGACAAAAACGACAATTTGCAAAATATCTTGGAAAAATTAATAGAAACAACTACAAAGAAAGAAAAACAACATAACCTAAAACATATTTCAGAGAAATTTATTATTGAAAAATTCACAAGTAAGAACCCTAACGCAATGCAGTGGATTGAGAATTTTGAAAAAGAGTGTGAGCGCTTTAATATATCAAAAGATGAAACAAAAAACAAAAATAGATATATTGAGGTTATTTTTAGAAAAATCTTGTTTGGATTGGTATAGCTCGATGGCCATAAAACTTACAATGAAGGCTGAATGGAAAGAATGGAAACACAAATTTCTAGAAACTTTTAAAAACAGAGGATGGGACATAGTCATATATGCTCTAGCATTCAGGTATAAAGAAGGACTACTAATTGATTATGCTATAAAAAAAGAGAGGCTTATACTAGATATAAACAAATCGATAGACTCCGTCGCTCTGGGGGACTTTAACGCCTGTCACCAGGACTGACTTTTCCCTTACCAGAAGACCGACCACGCTGGGAGAGAAGCACGAAACTTTGCGGTGTCGATGGGCCTTTCCCAGCTGGTGAAGCAAGCGACTAGGGTGCCTGATGTACCTGGTCATACTGCAAACTGTCTGGACCTTCTGCTGACCACCGACCCGGATAGATGTATCGTAACAGTTTCCTCACCACTTGGAACTTCGGATCACTGTCTGGTGAAGTCTGTATCGTCCTTCTCCCCTCTTGATTGCGACTCTCGTGGTGAACGGCGAATGTGGCGTTACAGGTCAGCAGATTGGGATGAGATGCGTCACTTTTTTGCGTCTTGGCAGCGGGTCTGCTTCTCTTCTGAAAATCCGTCGATCTGTGCGGATGCTGTATCCGATGTGATACGTCAAGCTATGGAGTATTTCATACTTTATAGTGATGTACCCATCGGAAGCTCAGCTCACCCATGGTTCAATGCTGATTGCGTTCAAGCTGAAGAGCATAAGCATTCGGCGTTTTTAACCTGGGTTGACGCTCGTGACCGCAAATCCCCGGATCTGAGCTCAAAGAAGAGAGCCTTTAACCGTGCTGCCAAGTCCTACAAAAAGGCACTAAAGAAGGCTCGCTTTGACCGCATTACCCATATTGGCACAAAGCTCTCTGCACAGGCATCCGGTAGTAGAGCGTTCTGGTCCCTTGCCAAATCGGTCGAAGCGAACTTCTGTCGGCCCACATTGCCTCCGCTGGTTAAACCTGACGGAACACTGGCTCATACGGCGAGAGAGAAAGCAGGTCTCTTTGCATCTCTCTTCGCCCATAATTCTCGTCTTGATACTGGCAGTGCTACTCCACCGACCCTACCTCACTGCGGCACTTCGATGCCCGAAGTTCGCATAAGGAACAAAGAAGTTCTGAGAGCACTGTGTCGTCTAGACGTGAACAAAGCTAGTGGACCAGATGGTATACCTGCGATTGTTCTCAAGGCTTGTGCGCCCGAGTTGTCTCCTGTATTGACGCGCTTGTATCGCCTCTCGTTTAGGACTGGGATAGTGCCCGAATCCTGGAAGCTTGCCAACGTGCAACCCGTGCCCAAAAAGGGCAGTCGTGCCGATCCTGCCAACTATCGGCCGATTTCGGTAACCTCCATACTCTGCAAGATTATGGAGCGTGTATTGAACTCGCGCCTCATGGCATACCTAGAACGTAACGATCTCCTCAGTGACCGGCAATACGGGTTTCGCCGCAATCGGTCTACTGGGGATCTACTAGCGCATGCCACCCACTTATGGGGCGAGGCCCTCGAGAAGAATGGGGAGACGATTGCGGTCTCTTTGGACGTCTCGAAGGCCTTCGACAGGGTATGGCATGCTAGTCTCTTAAGTAAGCTTCCGGCATATGGCATATCACCTGGTCTGATTAACTGGATAAAAGACTTCCTGAGAGAACGGTCTCTTCGTGTTGTTGTCGATGGATGCTCATCAGAGCCCATGTCGACTAATGCCGGAGTTCCTCAGGGGTCAGTTCTCTCTGCAACTCTTTTCCTGTTGCATATTAATGACCTGCTGATGCCCGGTATCTATGGGTATGCAGATGATAGCACAGTTGTAGAGAGATACCTGCCAGGTACTCGGACTAGTAAGGAACAAATCCGGTCCGAACGAGAGGCTATGGTAGAGCGTGTGAATATCTCACTTCAGGCAGTCTCCGAGTGGGGCGAAACCAATCTGGTGGGATTCAACGCCGCCAAAACACAGGCGTGTCTGTTCACCGCCAAAAGGAGCCCGTTCACCTCGGCTCCTACTTTTCAGAATGTAACATTGGATTGTACCGACCGCCTTCAGCTCTTGGGTGTTGAAATTTCCTCTGACCTCAATTTTGGGCGGTTCATTGAGTCCAAAGCCAAAGTTGCTGCTAGGAAACTAGGCGTTCTAGCAAAGGTCCGGCGGTACTTCACACCGGGACAGCTTTTAATGTTATACAAAGCACAGGTCCGATTGTGTGTGGAGTACTGCAGCCACATATGGGCTGGTGCTGCAAAGTGCCACCTGGCAGCTTTGGACTCGGTGGAAAGGCGTGCGAAGAGACTGATTGGTGATCCCGATATGGTTAAGTCCAATCTTCAAAGCCTTGAGCACAGGCGTAGGGTAGCCAGCCTTTCGGTGTTTTACAGGTTGCATTTTGGAGAGTGCGCGCAGGAATTGCATGACTTGATTCCGCCATCCCATTTCTACCACCGGACAAACCGACGTACGGCGAGTATCCACCCTTACGTTGTTGAAACCTCCACGGTCCGGACTAAGCGTTTCGCTTCTTCTTTTATACCGCGTACATCGAAGGACTGGAACAATTTGCCTGCTGCGGTCTTCCCGTCCGATTACAATCTGAGCGTCTTCAAGGCTAGAGTGAATAGGCTCTTAATAAACTAGTGCGCCTCAATATCAACGATTGCATCACCGCTTACCATCAGGTGGGATTGCAGTCAAGTACTAGTTTATATCAGATAAAAAAAAAAAAAAACTCCAAAACAATGATAGATCTTGTTGCAACGGGTTTACCAGGTTTTATCTTAAATAAGTTAAACAGGGATGAACTCAATGATACTACTGATTTGTTCAATGAGATAGAAGGTATAATGTACAAGAAAAACTCAACCACAATAAAGAGTGGTACATCCCTTAATAAAATAAAATATAAGGAGAAGAAGCCATGTAAGACTTGTGAATCTTTGGAAAAAGGAATTCGATATCATCCGGAGGAGACATGCTGGTTCAAGAAAAATAAGAATGAATCTGAAAAGGTTTTTAAACCCAGAAATGTAAACAACAACTCCATTATTGAAGTAGATATAAATACTGAGAAAAAAAACGAGTAAGTACACCATTAATCAAAATCAAGCTCTTATTAGAAAATAAACTAGAGGTGAGCGGCATTTATGATTCAGGTTCACAGATTTCTTTAATAAATTCAAAGCTGATTAAAGTGAAAGAAAAAAAGGACAATGTGAATATAGCATATATGAAAACGGTTAATGGTGTGAAAAAACAGATGGCTGTATTACAATAAAAATAAAAATATTCGATTTAGAAGAAGAGATGGAAGTATATATAGTGGATAATGAAGATTTCGAAGATTTTATAATCGGATTAGATATGATAAAGAAATTCAAACTAACCCAAAATGAGGACTTGCAGATAGAACAAAAGAAAACAACAAATAAAATAGATGAAATGTCTAAAGATAACAGATATGAAGAAAAGAATAAAAAAAACATTTGCAATAAATTTTAATGAACACATAGAAACAGAAGAATTTGTAAGTATCATAGACCATTTAGATAATAAAAAAAAAATTGGGATAGAGAAAATTATAAAGCAATATAAAACAATTTTTGCTAAAGACAAGTATGATATAGGATCAGTTAGAGATTATGAAGCCCACATAGATTTACAAGTAAATAGATACTGTAGTAAAAGACCATACAGATGTGCAATAGAGGATAAATTAGAAATCGAAGAGCAAATATCCAAGCTACTAAAGAATAATTTAATAGAAGAATCCTACAGTCCTTTCGCTGCTCCAGTGACATTGGCATTTAAAAAAGGAGAAAATAAAAAGTCCCGCTTATGTGTAGATTTCAGGGAACTAAACAAAATTGTTGTTCCACAAGCTCAACCTTTCCCATTAATAGAAGATTTGATTATCAAAACTAGAAACTGTAAGTATTTTACTACATTGGATATAAACTCAGCATTTTGGGCAATACCCCTACAGGTGGAAGATAGAAATAAAACAGGATTCGTCACACAAGATGGCCATTACCAGTGGACCTGCCTTCCATTTGGCTTGAAAACATCACCAGCAATTTACCAGAGAATTTTAAGCAATATTCTAAGAAAGCACAAGCTCACAGGATACTCCGTTAACTATATTGATGATATTTTGATATATTCGACCACCTTTGAAGAACATATAAGACACATAAGAAATGTATTAGAGGCAATAATACAAGAAGGCTTTAGATTGAAGCTTCAAAAATGTACCTTTGCTTCAGACTCAGTAAAGTACCTCGGCCATGTAATTCAGAACAATTCAGTAAGACCACTTAAAGACAATTTGATCTCGATAAGACATTTTCCAACTCCTAAGACACAAAAAAACATTAGACAATTTTTGGGAAAAATCAACTTTTACCATGAATACATACCAAGAAGCGCAATTATTTTAGACCCATTACATAATTTATTAAGAAAAAATGAAAAGTTTGTGTGGTCAGAGAAGTGTGAAGAATCATTTAATTAAATGAAAAAATATTTATGTTCCCAACCCGTGTTGGAAATATTCGACAAAGACTTACCAATAAAAATCTTTACAGATGCATCTTTAGAAGGTATCGGGGCAATATTAAAACAAACACAACTAGACGGTAAAGACAAACCGGTGGCATATTTTTCAAAAAAGCTAAATGAAACTCAAAAACGAAAAAAGGCTATATATTTGGAATGTTTTGCTATGAAAGAAGCAGTTAAATATTGGCAACACTGGCTAATTGGAAAAAAATACACTATTTACTCAGACCACAAACCTCTAGAGAACATGAATATTAAATGCAGAACAGATGAAGAATTGGGTGACCTCACATATTACCTATCTCATTATGACTTTACTGTAAAATATATACCTGGTAAAAAAAATGTAGAAGCAGACTGTTTGAGCAGAAACCCTGTATTAGAATCAGAAGATAACCAAGAGGAACTATTGAAAATAGTTAATTTAATACAAATAAAAGATATAGTTGAAGACCAAGAAAAAAATTAAATAATAAAAGAAAAGAAACAAAATCTACTACACAAAAATAATATCTATTATAAAAAAATAATGAAACAGACCACTCTGTTACAGGATTTGCACCAAAATATTTACTGGATGGTACAAATGTCAGTATTTTACCAAATGAAATTAAGACAATAGAAAAGGAAGACAAGTGGATGGCTGATAGAAAATTAGCATTAGAGAATACAATAAAATCCCATAAGTACAACAAGAAAATATTTGACAGAAATAGGAAGATGCAAGAGTTTGAGATAGGAGACAGTGTATATGTCGAAAATGGAAATAGACTGAATAGAAAAAAAATAGACGAATTAAAAATAGGCCCTTTCAAGATAATAGAAAAAATATCAAACTCCATTTATAAGATTGACACTGGCAACAGAAAAACAGAATCAACTTTATTCCATATAACAAAATTACAACCTGTCACAGCAGTAGATGAAGTAGAAGAAAACGAATATAAAGATAACTTGTAAGTGCATTGTGTAGATTATAGCCTATTGCTAGAAAATGGCTGCACGCACTACCCTGTGTTTTAATTATTTACAATTTACAATTTCTGCTCTTAGGGGGGGAGATGTAATGAAATGACATTTCATTAATTCAAATTTGCCGCGCTTCGCGCGTTGAAGTTGTCAATGGAATTTATGTTCTGTGGAACGGGGTGACGTGTGATTGAATGGCAGATGATGTTTAGATTATTTTGCATATTTTATTGTAAAAATTCTACTGTAAGGAGATGAAGTAAAGGGATATAATTGAGGAGGCGATATTAGTAAACTTTAAATGTCGTTTCTTTGATTTTCAGGTAAGTTATAGGTGTAATGACAATAGTTAAACGTTGTAATATAGTAAGGACGTATTAAATAAACAAAACTTTGATTTTCAGAGAAACAATTTGTGGTTTATTTGGAAAATCCTCAATAACATATCTTATATATATATTATATATATAATATATGTATGGTCTTTACTTATGAAATTGCCGTTCGTCAAAACAAAATTGGTCCATTTGCGTCAAATTGGCAAGGTAAAAAAGCTTGACAAATAGGTGCCCCACGAACTCAATAATCGCTAGCGCGAAGTACGCGTCGAGACGTGCCTTGCACTGCTCAACAGGCATACAAATGAAGGAATTTTGAACCGCATTGTTACCTGCGATGAAAAATGGATTCTGTTTGATAACCGCAAGCGCTCAGCAAGTTGGTTGGATCCTGGTTCAGCACCTAAACAATGCCCTAAACGAAAACTTACCCCTAGAAAAGTGATGGTCACTGTTTGGTGGTCTAGCGCCGGTGTGATTCATCACAGCTTCTTACCAAACGGGGTGAGCATTACTGCAGATGTGTACTGTGAAGAACAGAACACAATGATGGAGAAGCTGGCACATCTCCAAACAGCATTGGTCAATCGCTCGTCTCCGCTGCTCCTGCTCGACAACGCGCGACCTCATACTGCACAGCAGACGGTCTCCAAGTTGCAAGAATTGGGGTTGGAAGCTCTCCATCATCCGCCCTACTCACCAGACCTTGCGCCTACAGACTACTACTTTTTCCAGTATTTGGATAACTTCTTGGCGGGAAAAAAATTCAATACCCGAGAGGCAATACAAAATGCCTGTGAAGAATTTGTTGCCTCCCGTCCAGCTGATTTCTTTAAGAAGGGCATCGATAAACTGCCACTGCGTTGGCAAAGATGCATTGATTGCATGGGTGATTACTTCGATTAATACAAATAAAAAATACATGAAAAAAATTCGTTTAAATTTTTATTTACAGGGTCCTATTATTTACAGGGTTTTTTTGTAAAACACTATCAACCTTGCAGGACTGCAGTATTATTAACATCATAAACAAAAACTTTTGTTTTATGACTTTTTACTAAACATAACTCACGTTTACCAAAAGCAAACCTTTAAGATTTTGTTGTCCTTTCTAACACATTTCAATTCTGTATTTCGTTGTATCTATTTACAGTTCCCGCGCACTGTTCTCGTAGTAATAGTAAGCAGGTTTACGAAACATTGTAATCACACCTAGCAAGCATTCGCACCATTTCTGTGTACTCAACATTAGAATATTGATACACCATCATGTAAAAATAACTATGTCTGCAGTACCGAATCCCGCTACAAAAACACACAAGACGCAACGCAAGCGCATCGATCGACCGACTAGTGACGGTCACCCGTAGATAGGTCAAGTTCATGTTCAGCTACCCTCCGCTATTGTACTATTGCCTGCTTTGCATAGACTTCGTAATATTTAGAACGTTTAATTTAAATGTTTTTATTTTTGTATAAAAATCTGATGAACTAAAATATAATAAATATTGAAAAACAAAAGTGGTTATTTATGATGTTCTTAACACAGTCCTAAGAGGTTGCTAGTGTTTTACAAATAACCCTGTATATGAAAAATTAAAGGAAATGTCAGTTTTTCATTTCCCCGTAAGATGTCAAGTCCGCGGGTGGGCGGCGTGGCTCCGCAGCGCTCGGCTACTTTTAATTGTAAAACTTGAATCGTTGGTGGACTTTGCACGTTTAATCTCATCGCTACTAATTGACCGCCCCTCCCCGCCCCGCCCCGCCCCGTCCCGAGCATCCGCTCGTCTTCCTCAGAGTCACGGAATAGTATCATACAGTATTGTAACTCGGCCGCCTTGTTGAAATAAATGCCTACAGCCGCGCGGTACGTAAACATGCGATAGGGCTGCCCGCCTCCAGCATTCTAATTACGTTTGTCTAGTTTGTTTTCGTTTTTTTTTGTGATTGTTAATATACTTACTTTTATATAAACAAAATACTTTGTGGATTGAACAGGAAGTGTTCAATAAAAATGCGTGATGTTTTTTGATTGGTAGATTTAATTAAAATGCTTTTTTTTAGTATTATTCATACACATAGTACAATAAACCACTATTGTTAATAATAAAATACCACGTCTTTACTTTGAATTATACAAACTAACAATAATCGCGCGATAATTGTAAAAAAAACCGTCGTGACCGTTCGTCACTGCGGCACAGTTGCGACGGCCGCGACTGTCTACATGCCGAGACCATGCTACAACCGAGGCGCGTAGGTATAGCTCGCGTTTCATCCGTTTGTATGAAGTTGAAATACTGTATGATATTATTACCGTGTCAGAGTGGTCACTAATCGCTTTTTGTGTCACTTTGTGACGTGATAGGTGGTGAATCAACAATCTCTTTATACTCGTATTTGTTGTGTTTTATGACGATAATCATCAGAATATAGTAGTTCCTCCCCATTCTCCGCTTCCTCCCCTCTTTCCTCTTTTCCTTAATTATCAAATTGTAAAATAGAAATGATCAAAAATGACAAACTGTAAAAAACCATCAATGTCAAACTGTAAAAATGAATAAAAAGCACAATTGAAAATAAGAAAGAAATAAAAGGAAAAAAATAAAAAGTGGCAACAGTTATTGCAATGCGTACTGGAGCAGGTCAATCCCAAGCCTTTAGTCAATCAACATAGTCCGTTACAGTGTAAAAAGCTTTTTGGCAAAGTGTCAGCTTCACAAATGATTTGAATTTATTAAGGCTAAGCTTCCCCTCACACGGGCCTCAAAAGAACGCCGCCACAAAAAAACGCAAGAAGCGGCCAAAAGACAGCTGAAGCGCGTGACACCTTAAGTTCGGAGTCTAACCAGACTCAAAAAGTACGCAGGAATTTGTGTTTGTTCCTAGTATTAAAATTATAAATACCACTACTTTTTAAACATATCACAATCATTGTGACATAATGTATTTGACACAAGTCAGTGGCCATCCGGCGAATTACTGGAGCAGTTATGTTGTGCAAATAATGTGTAATATTCTGTTAGTGAGCCGTAAAATACTCCATAACGCAGAACAATACACCATCTTTAAAAAGGGGCCATAGTCTTAAAATTGTGTTTGGTAACCAGTCCACTCAAATTTCTCTTCATAAGGATAAAAGAGCACAAAGGACCTGCTTATTTCTAACGAAATTTCTTCCAGTAGACCTGTGACAGGACAGTTGGATAAGATACGTAGACACAGTGTGTATAAATCACAGAACACAGAAAAATAGTGGAAGTGCAATGCACCTAAATTACTATAGGAACCGCTGTCGCCAAACTCACACAAATAAACCGATAATCATATATAATACACTACAAAGTAACGATTCGTTTGATTTGTAGTTTTAAGTTTTGTCAAAACTCGCCCATATCACTGACTTGGAATAAACCCTGACGTTCTACAAATGAGATTTATTTTACAGTCACACAAAATTGGATTGAAGAGCTAGTTCCGCTATTCGACCATAGATGGCAGTTTTCTCAATAGTCGCAATTATAAGCTTAATTCTTTAAACATATGGTTGACATTTGCGTGATCGGTCAATATCCGCCGCTACTCAGCCAAAGCTGCACCACGTAGCACATTGAAATATTTATTGATATCGAAACATACCCGATATTTTGTTCAATTCGCAAAAATAAGATTTATTGGGGGTATATATTATATATTTATTTTGTACACAAATAGCTGTTCATTTTAAACCGTTAATAAATAGACAGACAGACAGACAGGTAAATATAAGTTTAAGTAAAAGAGCTGGTATGTATATTTTTTTTGGTGGGAAAATCATCCAATAACAACCCCCGCCTTGGGCGGAGTGGGAGATAGTGACAGACTTACTGGCTTAAAATCACTCCTGCTCCTTCTTTGCTAATTATTAGGGGCCCGGTGTAGTAGTAACTATTTTAGTAGTAACTTAGGGCTTATGTTTAACTGACCACCAGATATAGTAACATATAACAGACAAAAATAGTGAATGATCACCAAAATTAAAACAGCATTTTAAAGTAAAATTATAACCAAAGTTTTAACATCTCGCTTTCCTATTTAAGCAAAATGACTCGAAATAAATCATTTGCAACCCAAAAATAGTGAATGATCACCAAAATGAAAACAGCATTTTAAAGTAAAATTATAACCAAAGTTTTAACATCTCGC
Source organism: Mythimna lalbum (assembly GCA_949319445.1). Taxonomy (NCBI): domain Eukaryota; kingdom Metazoa; phylum Arthropoda; class Insecta; order Lepidoptera; family Noctuidae; genus Mythimna; species Mythimna lalbum. The sequence continues at coordinate 15,543,864 of OX439371.1, read as the reverse complement.
TTTCCTATTTAAGCAAAATGACTCCAAATAAATCATTTGCAACCCAAAAATAGTAAATGATCACCAAAATTAAAACAGCATTTTAAAGTAAAATTATAACCAAAGTCTTAACCTCTCGCTTTCCTATTTAAGCAAAATGACTCCAAATAAATCATTTGCAATCCAAAAATAGTAAATGATCACCAAAAATAGTAAATGATCACCAAAATTAAAACAGCATTTTAATGTCAAATTGTAACCAAAGTTTTTACATCTTGCTATCCTATTTAAGCGGATCGACTCCACGACCAAAAAACTGGGCAAGTGTGAGTCGGACTCGCGCACTGAGGGTTCCGTGCAAACTATAATTCCCGAATTGCAATTTTTGTTTTGTTTTATTAAATTAACTGTTTTCAGATTTATTACTATACCTGTGCTATAAGACCTTGCTTTGTGCCAAATTTCACGATTCTGGGTCAACGGGAAGTACCCTATGAATTTTGATCTTTAGGAGTATCGAAATATACGTTTTTTTTTGTGACATGAACGGTCGTATCTTTTTTATTCGTTAACTTAGTAGATTGATTTTTTTCTCAGCTTAAAGGGACCGCAGACCTGAGTATATGGTAATTTCAATGTGATTCCTCCACGCGTTTTTGAGATAAAGAGTCTTGACAGACAGACTGACGGACAACAAAGTGATCTTATAAGGGTTCCGTTTTTTCCTTTTGAGGTAAGGAATCTAAAAAATGAGCATTTCGTTTATTTAACCAAATGCTATGCCTAAGATAAAAAAATAGAACTTACAATTTCAATAATCTTTTTTTAAATACAATAGTAATCTAATTAACAGTTTAAAGATCTTAAAACTAAACTAATAATAAACATTTAAAAAATCTTAAGAAAAATCAGTCTTCTGTATTAATTTAGCATAAAATAGCAATAATTTACTGCACAATTAATGCTTTCGTAGCTTTGGCTGGTCGTCCTCTTTTGTGCTTCATGCCAATCGGAATAGCTCTGGCTTCTGTAGGTGGCTGGACGTTTTAAGCCAAATCGCCAATCCAACAAGATGCTTGCTAATGAGGGGATTGCAAACTGGAGACATAACTTAATATGGCATCATAATACTTTATTTGGTAATAAGGCCTACATTTTATGACAATCACAGTGGTTTATTTAGGCAGAAAAAAATGCATTAATTTGCTCGCTAAGATTTGGTGATCATTTACTATATTTGGTGGTCGTTTACTATATTTGGTGTTTGAATACAATTTGAGGTGCAGTTGTGACTAAAATAGGTTATACTAATGTAATTTTAGACTTTATTTTTCTGGTGTTAAGTTTTTTTTTTTTGGTTAAAGAACTAAGGGTATCAAAGCATTTTTTGGTGATCATTATATTTAATCCCGTAACTTAGCTGCACTACACAGGACAAGCCGCCAGGTAGTCAAAATACAAATGTCAAAACGTGCCTTTTATCTTTTGATAACACATCTTCTATATATATAAAAATCAATGCCACTTTTCGTTGTTATTTTAACTCAAGAACGGACTAACTTATCCAAACCAAATTTTTAGGCTTTGTTCGGACTATTTAGTAGATGGTTTATGTGAAGTTTGGTATGGTAGAGTAGGGTATAGTAGGGTAGAGTAGTGTAGAGTAGTGTCGAGTAGAGTAGGATAGAATAGGGTAGAGTAGGGAAGAGCGTGAGCGAAGCCGTGCGGGCAAAAGCTAGTCTTAAAATAAATTTAGTGAATGAATAAAGGCGACCATTACTTATATTGTAATGTAAAACTGAATGAACAATTAATCTAAATCTGTCAATAAATTCAATATTTGACTTTACCACATCACTAATTGAGTAGCGTAGAACTTGTGAGAATGTTCTATTGAATATGATACGAATTACGATACGAATCACCGCCATTTTTAAGATTCTTTCTCCTGCTATCATTCTTACACTCCAAAACGGAACAATACGGCATAGTTAAAGAAATACGAGTTTGTCGCGAGACTAGCAACTCCACGCGATGTTACGGCCCATTCACGACCTTAGCGCGGCGAGCGGCAGCATGAAAATGTTTGAAGCACGCCACGAGTCGCCGCTCATAGCGAAAATGCGCGTGGTTTTGTCAGAGCGAATAACTGCAGCGGCGCGCGGTGCGGCGAGCGGCGAGATCAAAAGTACAAGCGAATGAGCACGACGTCACGAAACAGAGCGGCGCGTTTGGCGGCGTGGATAGCGGTGTAGGTGTGACGGACTCGGCGGCGAACTCGTTTACAAAAAATTTTAGACGATTTTGTGGCGGTAATAGATACCGAGGCGCTTATTACTGAAATTTTAAATCGACCCCCTATATGGATGTCAAAACATCCCCAACATAAATATAAAAACGTTATAAAAAGGCTGTAGGAAGAAATAAAACAATGTTTTCCGGAATATGATGGTAAGTTTAATTTAAATTGATAACATAATAACGTAGTATCAGCTACCACAATTATATTGTCTGTACACAGAATGGATAATTTTGATAACGCCATAATTTTGAGCACGTCCCGACTACCTAAATACGTCCACCTCGGCCGCTGCCGCTCGCCGCTACTGAGGGTACGTGGCGTGTAAAAAGCACCTCTTGCCGCCGCCGCGCCGCCTGCCGCGCCGCGCGCCGCTAAGACCGAAGTTGTGAACGGGCCGTTAGAACGAGACTGGGGTCGATTTAGAGTAACAACGCTTAATTGTGGCAGGCGTGCCACGCCTACTTAGCACTTCCACTATTTTTCGTAGGTATAAATTAAAAAAATAAACAAAATATGTAATTATGTAAACATACCATAATTATCCAAATATAAAATATAATCCCACCAAAAACATTCTGTAAAAAACTAGCCAAGTCTCGATAGAGCTGCTTGTTTATCTCTAAAACGTAATGAAATCTAAACAAAGTCGTACCAAGTCTGAGGTTCCTTATTGCGATTTCTTTATTATTATAGTTAATGTTGTGTGATAACCCTGGCCCCAGTAGGCTTCGGCCCAGCTGGACCCCTCCTATTGCTGACAACTCCTTGAGGCCGCGGGAGCATCGCCGTCGAAGTCCTGGGCTCATGCATTACCATATCTCTAATACAGCTGAGACTAGCTGAGGGTTCTTCATCACATACTTCAGACCTTCAATTTTTAACATCAAATGATGCGGTTCACCAAGTTGAATATTTTTTGTAAAGGCGGTATGTCGATCTCTATAATAGTTTGGTTGGGCTCTTGTGTTTTCTAATCAGGGTCACCAGGTACTCCAGATCTTCGATTATCCTAGTTTTTATAGTTTTCCCTTTATGTGGCCATTAAACCCTAACTCCGTACCAAATTTCAGCTCTCTGAGTTTATGGGAAGTACTAGTTCTATTTTGATGATCATGAGTGAGTGAGTGTATGAGTTTCATAAATGCGAAACTTTGCTTTCGCTTAACTTCAGAACTAAATGACCTACAGACTTGAAATTTTGGATTTTAAGTATGTGATTATAGCTTACTGGGTGACGAAAATTTCTGAGTTCTAGTCTTATCCAAAGGTTCTCAAATAGGGGCCTGAAAATGCGACGAAATGGTTCCAGTAAAGGATGGTACGGCAGTGTTTGCTTCGCGCTCGACTTGGCGGGGGCACTGCCGTGCCCCCAGATAATAACAGTAAATAAATATAAATATGAATAGATACAATACTTACATTATAAAAAATACATATATCTATAATAAATATATCTTTACGAGATGGTAGAGAGGTAGTGTTCTTTGACTAGCTTTTTGAAGATTTTTTTTTCTTAAGGCATATATAATCGTAAGGATAAGATAATCGTATTTTGATAGTGCGCAGCGTTTGTTTTATCAAATGAAAATGTGCGAAAAACTCTCTTTGTATAAATGAGCCTTAAAGGACCTCTGGCGGTAAGTCCCCTCAGTTTAGGTCCACACTCACCACTTCCCACCACTGATCGCTCGGAGGGCACGGTGGAGTATAAGGTAGAGTTGTGTCCCGCTTGGGTAGAGTACTGCCGTGTTCAGCGGGAACGATTTCTCGGGCCGAGCCTTGGTACAGGTCATGGTCCGAAGCGAGGAGGAGTGGCAAGCGGACCTCCCACACCGCCCAAGCGACGGGGAAACCATTGGAAGATTTTCCCACCTTAAATAGAGGGTCTTCTACGTGTTGGTCTCTTTGTATGCCTTTCAAAGCTCTTGTTTAACTATCTCAAGACCCTTGACTCTGAGGTCCTGAGGTAGATGAACACAACAATAATAATAACAAGGCTTCGGTATTAGCTCACTGCATCAGTCTCACTTTCCACTGCACTTTGCACTGAGAACGCATAAAACTGCAAGTGATAGTATCCCTCGCACATTTCTCGTGCTTACACAGCGCGTGTGCACTTGTTGTAGTTGTGTGCGGCGAGTGTGGACTGGCGACAAAGTTTCGCGAATTATTTCCACATATTCCAATAAGCGTGTGATGGCGAAGATGCGGGTCTCCCGGGGCCGGAGAGAGGGTGCGCGGGACTATTTGGGTTCGTGTTTGAGCTCAATCAGGGCCGGCGCGCGCCCCTATTTGCATATCTTTTGTCGCATCGCTCTGCTAACGCAGCGATCCCGTACGCGGCGGCGGTGGGAACCTTTATCTGTCTGTCTGCCTGTCGATGAGTCGTTCAACGTAGTTACATTACACGCTGATCTCATCACGCTCGGAGAATATGTTGGAGCATACGGTGGAGGTGTGCCCTGCTTGGGCAGAGTATCGTCGTGTTCTCGTAGAGGCAATTGGCAGCAGCGACCGTTCGCGCTGGGCCCTAGTTCAGGCTACGGTCCGGAACGAGGAGGAATGACAGGTGGTTGCCTTCTCTTGCGAAGCAGTAGTGCTAGCGAAGAAGAAGGCTGCACGCTTGAGGGAACAATTAATGTCCTGAACGCCTCAGCCACCGAGATTCTGAACCCAACTATCAACCACAGTAAACACGGGCTTATGGACGTCGACCAATGGGTATTTTGTCGTTACCGTCCGGTAATTGATCGGACTGAGTCCAGTCGTCAACAGCGCTTAGTGATCCAACCGCTCCTCAAAAAGATTTCAGCAAACCGCCCAGCAGGGCTGATGCCCGCTAGCTAGGACCAAAGGCAATTTCTGAAAAGAAATCTCATAGTACTGGAACGTAAAAGGCAAATGAATAGCACAGGTGTAGTTTTTACAGTCAGTAAAAGTCTGACACGTCACGCAGTGGGAGGAGTCATTAAGTCTAAAATGCTCATCTGATCAAACGTTCCACAGCTCTTTGAAAGTAGGCATCTTTTGTGTGCGTCAGAATGGCTGGTGGTCTGTGGCGTTGGTCTATGCGAGTTGATTCAAAAATTGCTACATAATTGCTTATATTTGCTACATATAGTAAATAATTGCTACATAGGATATATATTTAGAAATACAATATTTTTTTTGACCAGCCATCCTGACGTTTGGTTGGCTGGTCAACCACTAGTTTAAAGTTAAGCATGCAGACTTTCCCAAAATGTATTGCGTCAATAATTGCTACATATTTACTTCATTTATCTAATTTAGTTGTAACTTCAAACATATGTTAAATAAAGGATCTAGCAATTATTTAAATTATCCCAAGGAAAAGTGCCAGATAAAATATTAAAGGCAATTACTTAGTTATGTAGGTGTCGGTTTAATCGTTTAGGCTCTGGTGTTATGGAGCGAGCCGAGTGCTGCAGTGACAAATCTCCACGTGTATCAAACGACGTTTTACAATACACTTACGAAGAAATACTTACTTTCTCTGGAAATTACGACTCATTTTTTTTCATTTTATACTGAAGAAAATGTTCCAAAGTTGATTTGAGTTTTGATTTAGATAGCAGCAGGCTATCACAAGTAAGTACATATTAACTTAATCACAATATCTGGTGACGGCGGTACCATCTAAAGAAATATCTTCATATCTTAAATTCAACCATTTTTTCACAAAATATAACACAAATAAGAAATAATATTTATAGACTTTATTCTCGCGTTTTTTATCTGCAGATAGTAGATAGTAGTAGCAATTATTGACGCAATACATTTTGGGAAAGTCTGCATGCTTAACTTTAAACTAGGGGTTGACCAGCCAACCAAACGTCAGGATGGCTGGTCAAAAAAAATATTGTATTTCTAAATATATATCCTATGTAGCAATTATTTACTATATGTAGCAAATATAAGCAATTATGTAGCAATTTTTGAATCAACTCGCATAGACCAACGCCACAGACCACCAGCCATTCTGACGCACACCATCTTTTCCAGCCATTTTAGTTACTCATAGTTTATGTGTAATTTTTTTGGTTTAATTAGGCAATTCGAATAGGTAAAGTATCGTAGTTCTGAAAACCGCTACAGAACTTGATCAATGAACACTGCACTGAAAAAAGCTAGAATGAATCACAAAAATATCTGGAATTTAATTTGAAATGTACCGACTCGTATTAGTCGAAACAAAACGAGTCATTCTCAGGTTACGCGCACTCATCATAGTTTTATTCTCGCTTTCGTGTATTTCAGGCCCGTCGTCCCTTCGAACCTAACCTGTTATCTAGTATTCTTTGGGTGTACTGCCCTAAATATTGTGATACTAAGGTCAAGGTCATTGACCTTGAGTGTTCTCACTATTTAATAAATTGGACCTTGAGTGTTCCTTGATGTTTCCTCACATTTATAAATATATTGAACCTATAAATGGTCAATGGCCTGATCCCTGAAGCTCTCTCACTTTGACCTTAAGGTTAATGCTTTTTCACTTTTTATAAATATGATTTTGACCCTAAGGTTAAGGTCACCTTGACCTTGAGCTTACTTACTTACTTGATTTTTCCCACATTTTATAATTTAACCTTGAGATCAAGGTCACATTCAATGTCCCTCGAGTTTTCCCCACCCTTCTACTCCCACATCCCACCAAATCCTGAATGCTTGATTTGGCTTTGTTTTTGGATGAAAAATTCCCAAATATTATTCATAGCAAAATTTTTCTAAGTGTTTTCCGAGTCTCGTTTGTCGATGAGTGCTCTAGCTCTATCAATTAGACGCTTGATCCTACACTGCAAAGCTGTTCATTAGCCGTGAGCAAGACGATATGCCGCTACACCATTGGTAATATTCCGCCCAAACTTAGGCTATCTTCGATTGTTCACGCGTATTAAAAATATAGCACTAGTGGGTGCTCTGAATTCCCGGTTGCCCAAAAATAGTTTGCATTTTTATAATTGCTAAACCATATTCAGTGTTTCGCAGTATGAACCACTTGCACTAACAACGGCGTCTTAGTTCTCTCATATATATACGAGCTATCTGAGATTAACTCAAACTGCGGTTATTGTGCCAATCTGTGCGATAATGGCAAGGCTTAACGCCCTCACTGACGACATGGTGATCTATTAAGTGCCCTAGTACATACGAGCTCGAGCAAGCTTCCAGCATAGTGGACGGAATTTTGCGACATTTTGTACCATACAGTTGGGCCAAGCTTATTGAATCAAATTACGAGTATTTATTCGGCAAATATGCCACCAAGGAGTTTTCTTTTTATATAGTCAAAAAGTTTTATTATTCAAATCCACGGGGAGCTAAACAAGATGCCATTTACCGAGTTACGAGTCGCGCGGCCAAACAGACTAACTAACGAAGCCGGACGACGCCAAATTGAATACGCAAGCTGAAAAAACTCTCCCGTCCACAGCGGCGCGCCGCACCGCACCGCGCCTACTCGCGTCGTGTCGCACGTCGAGTACTGCGCGAGTGTCGTAGCAAGCACCTGCACTAGCCGGCTGGGCGCTGGCCGGCTCTCAACCATTCAACACTAATACATTGTAACCAACACCCGCAGCGCTCCGCGTCGACTGCGCTCGCCTCCCACGGGATGTAATTATCGAGCTCCGCCACTTCTTTTTGGAGACGCTTTTTTGTGGAAATCTTATTGCTCGAGATAAGATTGAGAACGTTTCTATTGTTTTACGTAATGAATAAAAGGAAGCGGCCTGGATCCACAGAACGAAGCGGTGTGAACTAATGCGCTGCGAAGCGGTGGAGCAGTACAATTCATTCGTGCTAGTTCTATTTAATTATTCTTCACGAGAAATGCAATCGTGTAACGGAGACTTTTTAACAAAAATTAATTATCAAAAGATTTGGCAGTTATTCTAAATTGCAAAGATGCAACGTTGGCACGAGGTGTCTTTTGAACCCCATTAGTTACATAATGTAGTATATCCCGTTTTACAGAACGCTATTTGGTATCACGATCATTAAGTTAGAACTACATTAGACTGACGCACGCTGGCGATGCCTGATTTGTACGTAGAGTTGTATCACGTGAGCTCTAAGTTTAGTTGGCATACTAATGTATAAAATGTATGGAGTTTGACTGTAGTTCTACCTCACGTGTATGAGGTGTGTGAGAGGAGCATCGCGGTGCGGAGCGGTGTGAATACATGCAGAGCAGTGCAGATCGGTTCGGAACGCTGCGGAACGGTGCGGAGGGTTGCAAAGTGTTGCGGAGCGATCCAGAGCGGTACACAACAGTGGTGCGGCATAACTTAGTGCTTGCAAGAGTTGAGTCTTTATAAAAAAAATACGTTTGTCTGTTTTTTGTTGTTGTTAATCCGTCTTTAGTATGCAACGACACGCGGCTCCCGCGCCCGCTTTAATTAAATTGAGACCGCGACCGGCACTATGGCGAGCTAGTGCTGAGCACTGTGTCGCCAGTGCCACCACGAGTCCACGACACACCGGCACGGAGCGTCACACACGCGGCGTAAGGCGTGTGTCTCTTCGGAGTTTTTACAATTGTTAGGTTTTCATGGCTTGTGTTTGTGGCTTGTGACAGCTCTCTTCTTCGATCGGCAACCGTTGAGGTAAGACGCACAATTCGTCTCATGCGTATAACAACGTTAAGAAATATGTAACGTCATAATTTAAAAAGATTATTCATGGAGTTTCTTGCACGTTCTTCGTCATGAGATCTACACTTTGGAATGTGCCACAAGCATCACTTTTCAGACTAACTGACTTTTTAATTCGGTTATGCTCTACCCTACTCTACCTTACCCTACCCTACCCTACTCTTCTCTACACTGTATCTATGACGACACATAAGAACTACGAAGAAAATACGAAATCCTGCATCGCGCAATCAAAGTTCTCCGCGCGATTTGAACATAAACGACAGCCCGACATCATCAATTATTGGGCAGTAGCCTACCAGACTATAACACCTGTCTGGTCGGAGGATCCTCCCTTTTCAATGGAGGTTTGCGGGACTTTACTCTCTGTTCCGCATACCTTTCAAACACTACCCTAATTTTATTTTTTTAAATTAGTTTTCATTCCATAAAAACCTTCTCCTCACAATAAGAAATACAACAAAATAAGAAATTCGCAAAATCGGTTCAGCTGTTCTCGAGATTTGCGCTTTAGCTTGCGCAGCAACACATTTAGCGATTTATTTTTTATTATATCTATCTGATCCGGCAAACTTCTAGTCCTATCTAAGCTGTCAAAGGATAACGCCATCTACAGGCATTATCAAAACCAGCATAGGTACTTCTTTTCAAAATGACATTTAAAGTAGAGATGGCGTGTATTCGATTCTATATTTTCGTGATTTTTTTTTCCTAATTTTCTCACTTTCCCAGGACTTCCACGAATATTTCAAGACTAAAATTAGCCAAATCGGTTCTGACGTTCTTGAATTTTAGCGAGACTAACAGAATTGCAATTCATTTTTATTTATATAGCGGCCGGTGCCCGCGTTAGCGTCCCCGCACTCCGCTAGGCGTATCGACCTGAAGTTCAGAAGTCTGGTGGACCGGGATCAAGTTGACGCCAGTGCCAAACCGGAGGTGAGGATTTTCACCGACGGTAGCAAAATTGGGGGGCGTGTCGGCGCTGCGTTGTCCATATGGAACAGCGAGGCTGAAACACGTGCCCTCGAACTGGCGTTACCAAGCTACTGCACGGTGTACCAGGCGGAGCTCTTGGCGATATGCAGGGCTATATGTGTACTGGGGAAATCCGGAGGAGTACGGCGTCCAGCTTTGGCATCTATAGTGACTCGATGGCAGCCCTCATGACAGTGAAAAACCACAGTTGCCTTCATCCCCTGGCAGTGGAAGCGAGAGAGAATCTAACAGCTGTTTCTCTCCAGAACAAGTTAGTTGACTTGTTTTGGATCAAGGCTCACGCGCGGATTGAGAGTAACGAGAGGGAGGATCAGCTGGCAAAAGAGGCTGCCATCTTAAGCAAAAAGAAGCCGGAGAACGATCTCTGTCCTGTCTCATTCGTCAAGCGTTGCATTCGTTCGGCAGCATAATACGCAATAGCAGATACGCAATCGGTACGACAGCTTCTGTAACAAAGATGTTATTCCCAGGTGCGGTGGCGGCGTACAGGGTAATCAGGAAGCTACAAATAGACGGGATCCTGACACAGGTCATGACGGCGCACGGTGGATTCTCTGAATATTAGCATCGTTACAAGTGTAAGGAGAGTCCATCGTGCATCTGTGACCCTAATATTGTAGAATCAGTGTCGCATTTACTCATACACTGTCCTGCACATGCGTACGAAAGGAATGAACTGGAACAGGTACTAGACATACAACTGCACGAAGATAGCATAAGGGAAATAATGTCCAAAAAAAGCAGGAACAAATTCCTAAACTACTGCGTTGAAATAGCTAAAAAACTGATAAAAAGAAATAGAACTGATCGGTAACGTATGCAACCACTATATAATAAGTATATTAGTTATGCATATAAGAAATAATAGATAGTTGAATAAATATTGTGAAATTTATAAATTTAAAAAGGGAGTCAGACAGGGATGCATATTATCACCCATACTTTTTAATATATATGGAGAGTACATCATGAGGCGTGTTTGCAAAGACTGGGAAGGTGGAATCACGATTGGCGGGGTTAAATTACTAACCTGCGCTATGCCGACGACACCACACTTTTTGCGGCTACTGAGGAGGAGATGTCTGTATTACTGGAAGGATTAGAGCGGATCAGCATGGAACTGGGGCTCCATATAAACAGGGATAAAACAAAAGTCATGGTTGTGGACCGAAGTAAGTCCCTCACGCTGTCTGGCACTCTCAACCTGGACACAGTAGACGAGTTTGTTTACCTGGGCTCTACCATAACGAACAATGGCTCTTGTGAGCAGGACATAAGAAGACGTATTGGGATGGCAAAGAGCGCCATGTCACAGCTGAACCGCGTCTGGACCGACAGGAACATCTCGTGTAAGACCAAAAAAAAGCTTGTCACCACCCTCATTTTCTGCATTTTCCTGTACGGCGCAGAGACCTGGACCCTTAAAAAAGCTGACCGTTGCCGCATTGACGCTTTTGAGATGTGGTGTTGGAGGAAAATGCTAGGAATCCACTGGTCAGAGCACCGGACCAACGATTCCATATTAACCGAACTCAGGGCACCCATGAGACTCACCACAATATGCCAAAGAAGAATCTTTGATTTCTTTGGCCATATTGCCAGAAAGAGAGGTGATAACTTGGAAAAGTTGCTTCTGACGGAAAAAATTGATGGGAAAAGACCCAGGGGCAGGAGTCCATTACGTTGGTCAGACCAAATCCGTGCTACACTGGAGACCACAGTCTGCGACGCCATCCACATCGCCGAAGACAGGACAACATGGCGAAATATAGTCCATAAGAAGATTATTCGTCGAGGTCACGACCCTCAGCATTGAGGATAAACGACGCAAGGAGGAGGAAATATTGTGAATAGTAGTAAAAATTAGGAACTGAGAATAAGAAGAAACAGAAATGTAGAAATAGGTAAAACCAGCAATATAAAATGTACTTACCCTAGTATGTAAGAAAACCATAAAGATAAGAACAAAACTCACGAATGTATTTTTACCCTTATGAGAAAATGTAGAATGTAGAAAATTAAGAAAGCAATAAATATGTTAGATTAAGAAATATGTTAAATAGAAGTGTAAAGTAAGAAATAAACTGTACCGTAGTCTATAAGATGAATAAAAAACCTGTGAAAGTATTTTATTAACCCTCGACGTAAATAAAGAATAGCAAATGTCTGGGCATAGAAATAGTCAGGAAAGAATAGAATAGACAGAAAATGGGAGTCCCACCCATAAAAGACGGAAAGAGGAATGATGATAGAAAGAAACAGTATGCAGAATAAAAGTGCAAGAGGAAAGCAAGCGAGAACTGGTATGAAAGAGGATTAGATTACTAATAGACCCAGATTTTGTCCGGGGTAGAGAACGCAAAAAAAAACCTACTCTACCCTACCCTACTTACCCTGCTCTACCTTACTCTACCCTGCTCTACCCCACACTACCCTATACTACCCAATTTTTTTTTCAAAAAAACATAAAAATACGTGAAAGCCAAACTTCCATATATACAAACTTTTGCGTTTATATATTTTTTTAAATATTTTAACCAGACTGGCTGGTCAATTCTTGCCATCAGATTTTGAAAAATTATAAAATCTTTGGAAAAATTAAATTATTTGTTCAGTGTCAATTTGGTTGTCAGCTGAATTTTTTCAGTAAAGTCAGTGTGTTGGAGTAAAATGAAATATCTCCTGCTGGTCAAGGCTCTACAGGTCTCTACTAGCCCTGCCATGTGGACCATTTTTCGATTCTTCTGGTCTCTGGAAGCCTCTACCAGCCATGCGAAACCGGTCCGCCGCATATCTGCGAGCCTTTGAGAGCCGCATGGGGCCTTTTAGCTCAGCTGCTCTGTGACACCGCGTCTGCTGACTCTTTTCTACGTTACATTAAAATTAGTGCTACATCTCCTTTGGTGTCTGAGTTTGGTGTTAATTGTATCCCATCAAAAATATTCTGTAAAAAACTAGCCAAGTCTCGATGGAGCTGTTTGTTTATCTCTAAAAAGTAATGAAATCTAAACAAAGTCGTACCAAGTCTAAGGGTCCTTACTGCGATTTCTTTATTATTATAGTTAATGTTGTGTGACTTGGCCGTTGAACATTCTTTAGACGTTAGTGGGTACAAGTCAATTTGGTTTATACGTAGTGTTATATCTGTTGTAACTACCTATGTTTGTTAAGCGAGATAATAACCCATACTGGTATTGGAAATTGGACGCTAGTGTCTCATTTTAGGCTGTTGTTGATTGTGCAAATGTGTTGCACATTCAGCATTGACAATGCTGACTTCTGCTCTCTTCTTTTTGGAGCGTCAAATCGATCACTGATCTAACATAAAATAGACGTATAGACGTCTGTACTAGAAATATTTTTATACTGTTTGTTTCAGGCTCGCCTATACATAAGTACTATTGAAATACGCAGCTTTATCAAGCCTAAAATTGACTGGTTATTGAATCAACGTTTTCCAAGTGGCAATTTTCCATCTTCAATTGGTAGCAGTTCTGACGACACATTGGTCCAATGGTGTCATGGAGCAACTGGTTTTGTACCCTAGTGTACCTTTCAACGGCCAAGTCACACAACATTAACTATAATAATAAAGAAATCGCAGTAAGGACCCTTAGACTTAGTACGACTTTGTTTAGATTTCATTACTTTTTAGAGATAAACAAACAGCTCCATCGAGACTTGGCTAATTTTTTACAGAATGTTTTTGATGGTATTCCACTTCTTTTTGTAGAAACGTGGGCATATTGATTTATTTTATTAGATTTTCCTATTTGGCACATTTTTTTTTTCTTTTTGGGTGTAGTTTTTTTTTATTATTACAAATCTTTGTTTTCTTTTTTACCGGTTCTGATTCTTGTGGAGTAGCAACAGTTTTTCGTATTGTCCATTCGCGTTCATTATTTATTCTTTTCGACGGTTTAGACAGTTTGATTTCTGAAAGATCGGCGCGGTATTTACGCCTAAGGCGGTTGTATTCGGTGATTGCTGAAGCTTGAGCTTTTTACTCTTGAAGTCAACATTTTTGAGGTGCACCCCATGAAGATTGGTTACTCGTGAAAGCGCCACGTAGGCTTGGCCACAAGAGAATATGGAGGTGCCAATGTCCATGAGGGCATGTTTTAGACTTAAACCTTGGCTCTTGTGAATTGCTAGGGCATACGCCACACAGATTGGGAACTATTCTCTGTACACGTATGCCCGGGGTATGATCTCACATGTTGACTTAATAGGCAATAATTCGTGAATCAAATTATTAGCGAATTTTACTACCAATTGTTTAGACTTTGTTTGGTCTTCCGGGTCCCACCTCACTTTTTGTAAAACGCATATCGACCCATTCACTAAACCTAAAGTAACATCAATGTTTCTCCTAAGCATAACTTTAGCTCCCTCTTTAATGATTATAGTATCTTCCAGTCCATCAGTAATCGACGCATCATCTTCATATTTTTGTAAACACGCCCGGGCTTTCGTCATTTTGAAAAATCCAAGGAATCTTTAGTAACTAACTTTATCTCGAGGTGCAGAATCGCTTTTAACATAGCATTATTTAACTGCATACACATATTTCTAGTCAGTAGTGAACAAAGAGATTTAAAGAGATCCAAATGTTTAATGTCTTTGGTAGTGAAGTAGTGAACAAACAGCATCTTCTGGTTAATAAATATCTGCTAAATAAATAAAACAAAGTCGTATTAGTTCACTATTAATAAGACGAGAACAAGTACTAAAATATTGAAAACAAACAAGTCAAAAAATAACAGAAACTGCGTTTGGAAGAGTTTATCCGTTTACGCAATACAATCAACACCAAACTCAGACACCAAAGAAGATGTAGCACAAACTTTAATGTAACGTAGAAAAGAGTCAGCAGACGCGGTTCGGCGAGGTCCTTACAGCAGCTGAGTGAAAAAGCCCCATGCGGATCTTAAAGGCTCGCAGGAATGCGGCGGACCGGTTTCGCATGGCCGGTAGAGGCAACAAAGACCAGAAGAAACGAAAAAAAGTCCACATGGCGGGGCCAGTAAAGGCCTGTAGAGGCTTGCAGAGACTTGAGCAGCAGGAGATATCCACACGGGTTGGCGGACAGGTCTTGCACGAATGGTCGAGGCCTGTAGATACCGAAGCAGCAGAAGACGCCCTTCTCATAGCCGATTACAATATTTTACTTCATTTTATTCCAATCAGGGGTTCATTTTACTCCAACTCACTAACTGATGTTACTGAAAAAATTCAGCTGACAACTAGACTGACACTGAACTAATTATTTAATCTTTTAAAATCTGACGGCTAGAATTGACCAGCCAGTCTGGTTTAAATATTAAAAAAAAATATTATAAACACGAAAGTTTGTACATATGCCCCCCGATTACAATTATTATTTGTTTGTACGCTGTTATTTTTCCGGAGGGCAAAAATCATCCAATGACAACCCCCGCTCTTTGGTGGAGCGGGAGATAGTGGCAGACTCTTACCGACTAAAAACCCACCCCGTTCCTTCTAGCCTTCATACCGGGACTCGAGTTCCTTTCGGATAACCCTGGCCCCAGTAGGCTTCGGCCCAGCTGGGCCCCTCCTGTTGCTGACAACTCCTTGAGGCGCGCGGGAACAGCGCCATCGAAGTCCTGGGCTCATGCATTACCATGTCTCTAATACAGCTGAGACCAGCTGAGGGTTCTTCATCAGATACTTCAGACCTTCAATTTTTGACATCAAATAAAGCGGCCCAACAAGTGGAATATTTTTTGGAAAGGCGGTATGTCGATCTCTATAATAGTTTGGTTGGGCTCTTGTGTTTTCTAATCAGGGTCACCAGGTACTCTAGATCTTCGATTATCCTAGTTTTTATAGTTTTCCCTTTATGTGGCCTAAGTAAGTACTAGTTCTATTTTGATGATCATGAGTGAGTGAGTGTATGAGTTTCATAATTGCGAAACTTTGCTTTCGCTTAACTTCAGAACTAAATGACGTAGAGACTTGAAATTTTGGATTTTAAGTATGTGATTATAGCTTACTGGATGACGAAAATTTCTGCGTTCTAGTCTTATCCAGAGGTTCTCAAATAGGGGCCTGAAAATGCGGCAAAATGGTTCCAGTAAAGGATGGTACGGCAGTGTTTGCTTCGCACTCGACTTGGCGGGGGCACTACCGTGCCCCCCGATTAAATTGAGAAACTCTTCGAAACGCAGTTTGTGTTATTTTTTTGACGTGTTTCTTTTCTATATTTTAGTAGTCGTTCTTGTGTTATAAATAGTGAACTAATACGACTTTGTTTTTTTTTATTTAAGGTTATCCGAGATTTCGCATTTATTTTTTGTTGGCCAAACATGGAATGGTTGAACAAAGATTTTATATATCCTACTAGAGTAGACTAGATTGACTACGAAGAAATATTAAACTGTCTAAAGTGTTCTTTATTCTCATTAGCATTAAGTTCATGTGTGTTATTGACACGCAAAATGGAAAAATGGCCTGGAGCAAGACACTAAGATAAATCCTCTGTGTCCCTTTCTCACATACTACCAGAAAAAAATAAGAAACAGATGGTAGTTTTTAGATTGTGCCAGTTATCGTTAAATAGTCCGTGTTCATGCATTTTGATAGGTTTATGCAACATAAAATGAATTGCAACTAAATATTTTATTTCAAATATTGCTTCTTGAAATTTTATACGCATTCTTCTTGTATTTAATGATGATTTCATTTAGATATAGTAGCTATTCGTAGTAATTTTCAAATTATGAAAGGCAACATTTATGAGGTTTCAATTTGACAGAATTTGACATCAATAAACAATATGGCTAATGCTTCATAGGGCTAAAGTTGTATTTTTAATTGTTACAAGTTTTTATCTCAATGTTTAGTAAAGTATAAAGTGTGCAAGATGTTCAAAACGTTCCTGTGTAAAGTTTCGCAATAGTGATGAGTATCCTGGTTGTGGAATTTCAATTTATTTGGTAAGTTTTCTGTTTTGTTTACAAAATATTTATGTAGGGTGACAACAAACATCGTTTTGAATTTCATGCGGGAATTAAAACATATTGTTACGTACGTAGGTAATTAAATGCCGATTTACCAATAAAGAACTTTATTTACCACAAACAATAAATAATTAGTCCAGTCAACAATAATCCAAATCACAGTTAGCACTAGAGTTCCGTTATACTATCGCCTCGGTCGTTAGATAAAATCACTTCGCACACTTAGGTAGATCGCTCTTGATCGCAGTCGAAATCAGAACTGACTCACTACCGTTCGGGGGCTCGTATTTATACGCGGAGCAAAGAAAATTCTAGATACCGACGTCTCAGGATAGTTCCAGAACAATAGAGTCGCGTCGCGGGGCCATAAATCAATTTTATTGCTTTGTCCTTCGCGAGTCACTCACGCGAATTTCGACTCTATTGTGAATGTCGGAAAGTACCATTTCCCTTATCCACCTACGGATACCTACAGATTACATACCTACTAAATACTAGGTACAACAAGTACTTAAGACGGAATGTTCCAGATCTTGCCAGGCTAGGTAGGTACTTTGGTTCTAGAGCTTTCGAACAGTAATGCGTTTTAATTATTCGTTGCTACTCTTTAATTTGTCGGAGATATGACGTGTTGAAATTTTATCGGCGTAACAGTGCCCCCCTCTTAGTCATGCTCGTCCCGAGCATTATTAGATCCGTGATACGGCGCCAATCTGTCCACATGGATAACCTTAGGCTTCCCTCTTAACCCTTTCTTGATGCGGTAGGTTACATCGTTGATCCTTTTTAGTACGGTGTAAGGTCCCTCCCATCGAGCTTGAAGTTTCGGCGACTTCCCTTTTCGTCGAAGCGGGTTGTGGAGCCAAACCAGTGCACCTTCCTCAAATCCCTGGGCGTTGGCATTACGGTCGTATCTCGTTTTCATTTTAACGCTGGTGTTCATGCTATTCTCACGTACTCGTTTATGCACTTCGTCCAATTGATCTTGAAGGTCACTTACATAGTCCGTAACTGGCTTAGTCTTGTCAGGTGGCACGCCAGTTATGGCATCGACTGGAAGTCTCATTTCCCTGCCGAAATTCACTCTTGCTGGGGTATGTCCCGTGCTATCATGCACTGCCGATCGGTACGACATCAGAAATAGTGGAATATACCGGTCCCAGTCTTTCTGATGGTCATCGACAACCTTAGCCAGATGATTCTCCAGGGTTTGGTTAAACCTTTCCACCATTCCGTCCGACTGAGGATGCGCAGGTGTTGTGCGTGTCTTATAAATTCCCAGAAGAGTACACATTTCCTGGAACAGCGCAGATTCGAAGTTACGGCCTTGATCGGAATGGATTTCCAAAGGTGCGCCATACCGACATACTACTTCCTCGACCACCTTCTTCGCCACTGTCGTCGCTTCCTGATTGGGTATGGCGAAGACTTCGGGCCACTTTGTGAAGTAGTCTTGGATCACCACTATGTACTTGTTTCCGTCATCCGTAACTGGGAAAGGTCCAGCGACGTCGATGGCAATGCGTTCCCAGGGGGCTCCCACATTGTACAGCTGAAGCCTGCCCCTGCTTCTAGTCTGTGGTCCTTTCACAGATGCGCACGCTGTACATTTCCGACACCATTGCTCTATGTCATCTCTACAATTGAGCCAGTAATACCGCTGTCTCACTTTCAGTAGAGTTTTCTTAATTCCCAGGTGTCCTCCAGAAGCACCATCGTGTATCTCTTGTAACAGGGGGACCACTTCGCATCGTGGTACTATCACTTGTGTGGTCACCTCCTTGCCATCGTTCGATTCCCATTTCCTACAAAGCACATCATTTTCTAGGACTAAACTGTCCCACTGTGCCCAGTAGCTCTTTGTGACGGGACTATGTGACGATACTTCACTCCACTGAGGCCTAGTTCCGCTACGCTTCCAGTCCAGTATAGGTCGGATATCGTCATCTTCTTCCTGGGACTTCTTGAAGTTGCCTTCAGTCCTAATTAAATTCACGTGTTCTCGGGCTTCATTCTGTTGGCAGTGTCTACAGTCCTCATTGCACGGACGTCGCGACAAGGCGTCAGCATTATTATGCCCTTTTCCACTGCGATGTTCCGTCACAAAGTTGAACTCTTGCAGCTGCTCGAGCCATCTTGCGACTTGGCCCTCAGGGTTTTTAAATTGTAGAAGCCATTTTAATGCAGCGTGATCCGTCCTTAACGTAAACTCCCTTCCTATGAGGTACTTGTGGAAATGCTGCAAGGTTTTTACCACAGCCAGCAGTTCTCGTCGAGTCACGCAGTAGTTCCTTTCTGGCTTTGAAAGTGCCTTACTGAAGTATGCGATCACGACCTGTCTGTCACCTTGCACTTGTGACAACACGCCTCCAATTCCCGTGTTGCTGGCATCGGTATCAACGACAAATCTTCCGTCTCTGCTCGGATACCCCAGTATAGGCGCTTCACATAGCCGTTGTTTTAGCTCGTTGAATGCTGACTCACAGTTCTTGTCCCAGATAAAATCTCGTTTATCCTCCGTCAGCTGGTGTAACGGTTTTGCAATGTCCGAAAAACTCATAACAAACCGTCTGTAGTATGTGCACAACCCTAAAAATGCACGTACTTCTGTTTTGTTCCTTGGAACTGGCCACTGTTGGACAGCCTTTATCTTCTCAGGGTCGGTTCTCACCCCATCGGCGGAAATAACATGTCCCAAGTAGCTGACCTCCCTCTTGAACAGGGCACACTTCTTTGGGCTTAGTTTTAGGTTAGCCCCTCGTATCCTGGTGAACACTTTCTCCATGTTCCTTAGGTTTTCCTTAAAAGTGCGGCCCATTATAATGACGTCATCCAAATATACCAGACAGACGTCACCAAGAAGGCCCACCATGACTCTCTCCATGAGGCGTTCAAACGTCGCTGGAGCGTTGCACAACCCAAAAGGCATAACGTTAAATTGCCACAGGCCGTTGCCAATGCCCGTACTGAACGCTGTCTTTTCTTTGTCTTTCTCGCTGATTTCCACTTGCCAATAGCCACTTTTCAAATCAATGGTTGAAAACCACTTCATACCACTGAGCATATCCAGCGTATCGTCTATCCTCGGCAAGGGATAACTGTCCTTCTTCGTCACATTATTCAGCATTCTGTAGTCCACACAGAATCTTGTACTGCCGTCCTTCTTCTTCACCAGAACGACTGGAGAAGACCATGGGCTCGTAGAAGGCTCAATTATTCTGCTATCAGCCATGTCCTTTACCAATTCTGCTACCTCAGTTTCCTTAGCCCAGGGTATACGGCGCGGTCTCTGTTTAATTGGTCTAGCATCACCTGTATCTATCTCATGCTTGACGAGACCTGTTCTTCCGCAGTCTTTTCCCGTTGCAAAGATATCTCGAAACCGTAGCAGAAATTCCCTGGCTTGCTGTAGTTCCAAAGCCGATAAATTGCTCTTAGAATTTTCCAGAAGTTGCTGGATGTGATCAGGTTCACCTTTTATTGCGTCTTGTTTTACTGAAGATGTATTGATTTGCCGAAGATAATTCACTCCTTCACATCTCCCAACAACACTGTTTTTCTTCAGTTGGACCTCTTCTTTCCCAAGGTTCACAATCCTTACCTTGGATCTCCCTTTCGTCATTACTAATGTTCTCGCGGTGATGAGCTCCGGGTACCGGCCAGTATCCTCAACCAGAACACATCTTCGTTGCCTAATTTTCTTAGGAAATTTTACTTCGACTAAGGTTTCTGTTCTCGGAGCCAGTGTAACATTCTTTAAACAATACAGGTTGCATGAGTTATTTTCTCGCAGGAAAACTTCTTGATCTGGGAACTTCAATACTCCCTTTTTGATATCTAAAATACATCGATTATTCCGCAAGAAGTCGAGACCCAGTATGCAATCGTCCGTAATATTCGCAATTAACACAGGGTGGGTATACACTTGATCACCAATTTTTAACTCGATTTCTGTATCACCGAGGACGGAGACTGGCTGGCCGGTTGCTGTCTGAAGTTGGCAGGATGGAGACTTTCTTTGCCACGAGATGGTTCGTTTCAGCAACTCAGGTCTTACAATTGTTCGCGACGCTCCGGTGTCAACGGTAAAATTGCAAGTACTATGATTCAGCGTCCCTTCGATGATCAAACTATTTCCGTCGTGAACTTGATTGATGGTGATGGTTGGGGCCTTCACTTGACCAGCCAGCACCCGCCCCGCGGCCCTGGCGACTTTTAGTTTAACGACTCCTCGTTAACTTGAGTTCCGGAGTCCACACTTCCCCTCTTCCTCTTGGGGCAATCGGTACGAATGTGCCCTTTTTCCCCACACCCGTAGCACGTCGGAATATAGCGGGACTTTGTCGAGGAAGAAGCCACCACTTCTCGCTGACGTGGCTGCGTTGTAGGCGAGACCACCACTTCCCGAACTCTGTGCGTACGAGAATCTTGTCGTACGGCTTCCACTTCCAAAGCGTGTGCCATCGCACTCTTTAAAGTTTGGTGGTGTCCGAGTCGCACCGTAGCCCTGACTTCCGGATCCCGTAGGCCGTCGATGAATGCTTGCACCAGATTTACTTCCACCGTCTCTGGTGTCATCGACATGTATGCACGCCGGACCAGCCGTTCAACCTCGACTCCCCACTGCTGGAGGCTCTCGTTCGACCTCTGCGTTCTCTCGCGAAGCTGTGCGCGGAAAACATGCTCGAGGTGCTTGTCACCATAGCGAGTGTCCAGTCCCTCCATGAGACGCTCCAGTGTTCTGCCGTCCGGAGGAAGGTTCTCTAGGACCAGCAGAGCATCCCCTCTTAAAGCCAAAGTTAACGCCGCAAAAGACTGCTCATCATCCCAGCGGTTCGTCTTAACCAATGTTTCGAATTGGTATTTGAATGCCGTCCAGGAAGATGTGCCATCAAAACGCGGCACATCAAACTTTGCAGCCGATGCACAGTGGGTGTGCGATAGTGAGCCAACAGCAACGGGTTCGCGTGCTTCGAGCTTCACGAGTTTTTTGTTGATGTCCAGCAGTCGATCTTCATGGCCATCAATTTTTGTTTCGAGGCTATCAGCTCGGGCGGAAACCTCCTTGACCTCTAAGGTAAGGTTCTTTACCTTCTCGCCCAACGTGACGAGGCCGTGGTCGATTTTATCGAGGATCAGGTTCTGCTTAGCCTCTTGATCGCGGCGAGCGGCTTCCTGTTCGCGGCGAGCTTCTTCCTGGTTAGCCGCGATAAGATCCTGAAGCTTACGCTGGTTAGCCTCTTGTTCGCGGTGGGTAGTTTCTTGATTAGCCGCGATTAGGTCCTGAAGCTTACGCTGGTTAGCCTCATGTTCGCGGCGGGCAGCTTCCTGGTCGCGGCGGGCGGCTTCCATACTAGCTTGCATGGCGGCCAACACCGCAGCGAGGTTTAATTCCGAGGATGGTCCTGTTGGCACCTCAGCTGCTGCCGTTGCTCCCATACCAGCCTGGTCTTCCTCCTCCATACGATGACGCGCAGCATCCATCTCTGCTTGCCTCCTTGTCCGTGGTCGCTGTTCGTCGTCCTTCTGTGGTAACGGCATTCCACTTCTGACACCAGTTGTTACGTACGTAGGTAATTAAATGCCGATTTACCAATAAAGAACTTTATTTACCACAAACAATAAATAATTAATCCAGTCAACAATAATCCAAATCACAGTTAGCACTAGAGTTCCGTTATACTATCGCCTCGGTCGTTAGATAAAATCACTTCGCACACTTAGGTAGATCGCTCTTGATCGCAGTCGAAATCAGAACTGACTCACTACCGTTCGGGGGCTCGTATTTATACGCGGAGCAAAGAAAATTCTAGATACCGACGTCTCAGGATAGTTCCAGAACAATAGAGTCGCGTCGCGGGGCCATAAATCAATTTTATTGCTTTGTCCTTCGCGAGTCACTCACGCGAATTTCGACTCTATTGTGAATGTCGGAAAGTACCATTTCCCTTATCCACCTACGGATACCTACAGATTACATACCTACTAAATACTAGGTACAACAAGTACTTAAGACGGAATGTTCCAGATCTTGCCAGGCTAGGTAGGTACTTTGGTTCTAGAGCTTTCGAACAGTAATGCGTTTTAATTATTCGTTGCTACTCTTTAATTTGTCGGAGATATGACGTGTTGAAATTTTATCGGCGTAACAATATTATAGTTAATATGTCTGCCTGTAAAAATACATAGAGAAGGGGCATCATAAACTACTCAGAAGACGGACTGGGTGCTAAATTTTATAAAATTTGATTGTCTACTGTTCAAGTCTTATATTATTATAAGCAAATTTCTAAATATCTGAGGATCAATTTTTTTTTTTTAATAAATCAAGCGCGTCCCAATTTTACTAATTTTATTTTTTCTGTTGATCGGGCGCTACTACTACTAATTTTATTTTTTCTGTGGATCTTCGGCTGCTCTCATGACACAACGGAAAGCGGCGAGCAGCGGCGGCTAGAGGTGCGGCATGCGGGACGTGTCTTCGGCCCAATTCAGTATATAGTTATTTGTGACCAGTTCTTAAAACGACGCGCGTGCGCTCCAAAATCTTCTCCACACCGATATAGTACATTCGAGAATTATCATCATCATCATCATTTCAGCCGATACACGTCCACTGCTGGACATAGGCCTCCCCCAAGCGTCGCCACAACGAACGCTCCTGCGCGTCTCGCATCCATCGGCTTCCCGCAACCTTCACCAGGTCATCAGACCACCTTGTTGGAGGCCTTCCAACGTTGCGTCTTCCGGTACGCGGTCGCCACTCCAGAACCTTTCGGCCCCAACGGCCATCTGTTCTGCGAGCAATGTGCCCTGCCCATTGCCACTTAAGTTTGGCAATTCTTTGCGCTATGTCGGCAACCTTAGTTCTCCTGCGGATGTCTTCATTTTTGATTCGATCACGCAAGGTAACCCCGAGCATAGCCCTTTCCATTGCCCTTTGGGTGACTTTAAGCCTTCTGATGAGGCCCATTGTGAGCGACCACGTTTCGGAGCCATATGTCATCACTGGCAACACGCACTGATCATAGACTTTCGTCTTGAGACACTGTGGTATATTGGACGAGAAGACACCGCGTAGCTTCCCGAACGCCGCCCAGCCGAGTTGGATTCGACGGTTGACCTCTTTCTCGAAGTTCGACCTACCTAACTGGACTGTCTGTCCGAGGTAGACGTAATCTTCCACAACTTCGAGTGTAGAGTCTCCGATCTTGATAGGAGTAGGCGCTACATGGTTGTTAATCATGATTTTGGTTTTATCCATGTTCATTTTAAGACCCACTCTTTCGGAAGCTCTACTGAGGTCATTGAGCATTGTGCTGAGCTCCTCCATAGTCTCAGCCATGACTACTATGTCGTCAGCAAACCGAAGGTGAGTGATGTACTCGCCATTGACATTAATGCCTAGTCCACTCCAGTCCAGAACCTTGAAGACATCTTCCATTGCGGCGGTGAACAGTTTCGGAGAAATAACGTCTCCCTGCCTCACACCCCGCTGCAAAAGGATAGGTTTCGAGATCTGGTCCTGTAGTCGGACTGACATAGTGGCGTTTTCGTACAAACACTTCAGCACCTCGATGTACCGATAGTCAATTTGGCACCGTTGGAGAGACTGCAGCACCGCCCAAGTCTCAATCGAATCAAAGGCTTTCTCGTAGTCCACAAACGCTAGGCAAAGAGGCAGGTTATACTCCTCGGTCTTCTGTATAACCTGCCGCAGCGTATGAATGTGGTCTACGGTGCTGAAACCTTTTCGGAATCCGGCTTGTTCGGGAGGCTGGAAGTCGTCAAACCTGCGCGCGAGACGGTTCGTGATGACCCTTGAAAACAGCTTGTAGACATGGCTCAGAAGTGAGATGGGCCTGTAATTCTTAAGCAGGGTATTGTCACCCTTCTTGAAGAAAAGTACCACCACACCTCTGCTCCATGCCTGCGGCGTTTTTCCCTCGAGTATGACGGAATTGAATAACTTCTGAAGGGCCTTTAGGACCGGTTTTCCACCCGCCTTCAGGAGCTCAGCCGTAATTCCGTCCTCACCCGACGCCTTGTTGTTCTTCAACTGCTTCAGAGCCATCCTTATCTCGTACAGGCTGACGTCCGGGATATCTTCAGTGTAGTGTCGAGTCAATCTAGCTCTTGGGTCGTTTGCTAGATTTGTATCGGGTTTGGAGACTGACGTGTATAACTGTCCATAAAAAGCCTCGATCTCTCCCAGAAGCTCCGATTTGGCGGATATAACTCTGCCATCATTGGTCTTCAGTTTCGTGAGCTGGCTCTGCCCAATAGACAGATCCCGTGCAAATACTTTGGAGCCCTTATTTCGCTCAATCGCGTCTTTAATCCTCTCGGTATTAAATCTGCGAAGGTCGCGTTTCAGAGACTTCGAGATCCGTTTATTGAGCCGCCGGTACGTGCACACGTCATCTGAAGACTGCAAAGTTATTTCACGCCTCTTCTTCATGAGCTCGAGAGTTTGATCAGTAAGCCTTTTGGTCTTACTTGTACGAGTCTTAAAGAACTGCGACCCGACTGTATGGACAGCTTCCACGAACCCATCATTATATTTGTCCACGGAGCTTTCTAGGCAATCGAAACGATTTTGAAGTTCGAGCTGAAAGCTCTCGGAGTTTTGGATCTGGATCTGTGCAGGACGGAGCGTAGACTTCATCAGTCGAGATCTTTCAAGCCTGACATTAATATTCAATGTGCCTCTTACCATACGGTGATCACTCCCGGTTTTCACCGTATTGATCACAGAGACATCATTGAATATTTGCTTCTTCGTCGACATGATGAAGTCAATCTCATTTTTAGTTACACCATCAGGGCTTAGCCACGTCCACTTCCTGTGCTCACGCTTTCTGAAGAAGGAGTTCATCATGTAGAGGCTCTCCTTCTCCATAAAACTAGCCAGTAGGTGTCCCCGGCGGTTCCGATGTCCAAATCCAAATTGCCCCACTCGCAGCTCATCACCGTCTCGTTTGCCCAGTTTTGCATTAAAGTCCCCCATGACCACGGTGAAGTGAGTCTTAGAGCCATGCATGACTCTGGATATATCCTCATACATGGACTCCACTTCGTCGTCGGGGTGTGCCGAGGTCGGGGCGTAAACCTGTATGACCTTCAGCGAATATCTTGAAGATATTCTGAGTATAAGGTACGCCACCCTGGCCGACACACTCTCGATCCTCACCACATTGTTCACGAGGGACCTGTGGACAATAAACCCGACACCACCTTGGGACTGCTGGTCACCCTCCCGGAAATAGAGCAGGTTACCGGATTCGAGGATTATCGTGTCCTCCCCCTGTCTTCGGACTTCAGATAATCCCACAATACTCCATCGTAACCCGCTCAACTCTTCCTCCAGTTCGGTGATCTTCTCGTCGGACCTGAGTGTGCGTACGTTAAACGTTGCCAGGTCCAGTCGTCGACGGTTAGACGTTCTCGCCCGGAGATTTTTAGCACCCCTGACCCCAGGGTTGCGCCTACGCCCGTCCACGTCAGCACAACCGGTGGAGTCGCCGGGCACTTGGGGCCTGTGCCTTATATTACTAGTCATTGGGGGGGGGTTTGGACCATAACCCGCCACGCTGGTCCAGTGCGGGTTGGCGGGTCGAGAATTATATTCATTTTAAATATAATAGTCTACTGTCTTTAAGTTTAGTCCTTAGGTAAGTCGCACAAAATGCTGCACGTATGTGGCTTAACCGTTAACTACTAGTAATATATTATTTTTTATGTTTTGTTGTAGATTTCCAAGAAACGAGAACCATCAGAAACAGTGGCTTTGAAGTTGTGCCATTTAATTTTTTTTTTTCAGCAACAGTTTTATTTGTAGTCGCCTCATTAAGTCTGAAGATGTAAAGTTAAATCAACACTAAAACCTAATTCTATTCCATCTGTATACCCTTTTGTAAGTTCATCCGTTGTTAAAAATCCGTTCAGTAGTTTTTGAGTTGATTGCAAACAGATATAGACAAACGAACATAGTGGGGGACTTTTTTTGATATGGTAAAATCTCCAATAATTTATCCTGCTCTAAGGTAGAGCGCCTTACGCTCCATCTTAGAGCGGGACAAGTTATTTGAGGTTTATACTGAATAAATCTACCCGTGTTTTTCAGTTGCCCTTTGTGTTCCAGGACCATGGTTTCCCTTTCGGAAATTCGCTGTGACGCTACTGGGCATCGGCAATAATTAGTAGTAGTAGTTAGTATAAATAAATTTATAAACCAGTCGAGGATCATTTACTTAATGTATTATTTATTGTTTATTTGTTAGTTAATAAGTGCAATTTAACGTAATAAAAAATGTACAATTTGATGTCACGCATCAGTCTATTTTTAATAAAGTAAAAATAAAAGAATAACATTAGTTTTATTATAAACTAACTAGTTTTTCTTTCCGACAAACCTTATTCTGATAGGTGCAGCCGTTCTGAAGTGATCTTCTTACGTAGGTACACACACATTAGGCAAATTTTTATCAGTGTAGGTATTTCATACTCGCATAAGAGGATATTGCTATTATAATATATACGGACATCAGCTATTTCCTAGTAATTAAAGAGAAAACTCACAGTTCCCTTTTGGTAAGCATATTATACATATTAACTGTTTTTGAACTTGCATGTCTATTTTAATGTATCAAAAATATTTTTAACTAACTTTTGAGCAAAATTGTCCCGCAGTATGTAGCTAGTGTATGGACACACTAGTAGAACGAGATGACAGGACTCTTTCTGACTTTCCTTTTCGGGTACGCTTTTGAGGTTGTCGTAGTCAATCTAGTACTAGGATATATAAAATCTTTGTGGTTGAACGATAGGTAGAATGAATGACCGAATGATGGAATGATTGAACGAATGAAGCAATGATTGGGATAAACGTATTCGACACTTGCTGTCAAAGTATTTGACAGTTGATATCATTTGCCAGCGGGTTAGAAAATTATTACATCCACACATCCATACATACAAACTTTCGTATTTATAATATTAGTAGGATTATGTATATACGATATATATATACGAGTCCCGGATTTTTTTGTCAGATCGTAGTTGACTGGCGGCTAGTGAGGGCAGTCTGGGACAAGGTTGACACAATATATTATAAAGTGTGGCGGAGGCTGACTGCTGCACTAATACAAAATGCACTACACCATGTGTCTAAGAGTGACAGATGGTAGAAGTGGATATTCAAAAATTAGGTTTCAATATTGCACCCGTAAATGCGGAGGAAGATCTGTATGATTGGTCCGTCCAAACTGATTTTGTAAGTTTTTACCTGAGTGCATACCATCACTACAAGGATGATGTTTAAAAAATATTAGAATATTGAAAGCCGCCTACTCTTACTGTAAAGTGCACCTTTTAACATTAAAGGAAGTCGTCAAAGTAGGTAAATATGACGACTGACTGAGTCAGCGAAATCTTACGCTAATCTTATAAGAAGTTACGTGCATCAAGCGATCTAGCACAGAGAAGCTCGTGGAGGTTCCATTGTTATTTAATTCGTTATCCCATCCACTTTTTAACACGAAAAGTTATTTCAGTGGTTCCTTCTGAAATGAGTAAGTGCGCAACTTTATGCGGCAGATAATTAACTGCCGTAACTTTTAATTGTGAAACTGATATCAGTTTGAGGCGCGTCGCTGATTGCGAACCTTCGCCGGAATGCCGCACCCCGCACCCTCACCACGCCCGCGACAAGCCCGCGCGGCGTCTACCTGTGCATCAGCAGACAATCCATAATACCGCACCTGGGCCACCCGTCTCGACATTGATAGCAAAACTAGTACCTATCGCAAAGTTACCACCCAATAAAGCTTCCAACGCTGCGTCTTCCGGTACGCGGTCTCACTCCAGAACCTTTCAGCCCCAACGGCCATCTGTTCTGTGAGCAATGTGCCCTGCCCATCGCCACTTAAGTTTGGCAATTCTGTATGTCGGATACTTTAGTTCTCCTGCAGATGTCTTTATTCTTGATTCGATCACGCAAGGAAACCCCGAGCATAGCCCTTTCCATTGCTCTTTGGGTGACTTTAAACCTTCTGATACGGCTCATTCTGAGCGACCATTTTCGGAGCCATTAAGCAATTTGTTAACTTCAAGATAATCTATTAATCTGTTATTTATAATTTTCTCTAAAATTTTTGAGAGTCCTGTTAGTACTGAAATGGGTCTATCGTTTTAACATAGTTTTTTTCTCCCGCCTTCAGCATTGGCGTAACTACTGCTTTTTTAAGCAGCTTTAGGAATATGCCGTTATATAAACATGACTGTAAAATGTGGGTTAATGCAGGGGCAAGAAGGTGTTTAAACCTTTTCAATATATTATTTGAAATACTATCCCATTCCACAGCTCAGTCATCCTTTAACTCTGTTATTATTCTTAAAATTTAATTAACATTCATCATCATCATCATTTTAGCCGACAGACGTCCACTGTTGGACATAGGCCTCCCCCAAGCGTCGCCACAATGATCGATCCTGCGCGACTCGCATCCATCGGATTCCCGCAACCTTAACCAGGTCATCGGTCCACCTAATTAGTGTCTAATAAAACAAAAGACTTTGATGTTTTCGAAGGGGTGTTCACAGCCGATGTTTGGTGGGAAGAACTATTATAATTTAAGGATTTTACCCTCAAACTTTTGCCAACGTTAGGAAAATACTGGTTAACCTTCTTCGACTGGGTTTATCTCTGTTGACAGTAAGGGACGTGCGAGCAATACAAGCAAAAAAGCCCGGCTTGCGGTAAAATTTCATGACACCTAACATCTAAGTCATTGAACTTAATAAAATAATTATTTAAAATAAAATCTAAACTTTAAACTTCGCGCGTAATTGAAAATTCATTCATTAGTTACGATACGCTAATACAAGTTCTATGCAACTTACCCAGCGTTCCAAATCGAGATAAAAATGAATCGCGAATCCGACTAAATTAAATAGTCACAACATATAAGGACAATTGAATAATAATTGTGACGTTGCGCTTTGGTCGGGTTCGCGGTATGGTCACTTTTGTCCGCAATCCGAAACGCACGGGTGATGGAACGTAACAACGTTGCCATCTCCGATCTCGCTCTAACTCATAAGGCATTTACCGGGCTTGCTTTTCCATTTCACTTTTCCCTATAAAAACACAAAAAATTTGAGTTTGTGTGAGTAAATATTATAATGTGTGAAAACACTCGTCGAACAGTTTTAAGGTCAAAAATGCCAGGCTTCGGAAATTTTATCAATGAAATTTTTACGCATGTTGCGAAAGCGAGGCGCCCTCTATGACGCGCGTACTATAATCAGTTCAAATTTGCTTTAAGCGGTTATCGGATTATGTTTTGATTGTTTTTTTTAGTTTTCTGTCAATTTAAAGTGTTATAATTAGTTATTGCTGAAACTTACTTGGTTTTGAAGTGATTAAAGTTAAAGTATCTTTGAAATGAATTCGGAAACACATGCAATAATTGTTCCTTGTGAAGTTGTGACGGATTAAAATGTGTGGAAAAAATACTTAGCCAGGTAAAACCTTTGAGTTTTAAAGATAAATATGATCTCGAACTTCACCTAAACCTACCCCTGATTTGAATATTTCTCAGAAAACTAAATCACATAGTAGGCAATTTCATCGCTCAGTTTACAGTGGATTGTAGGTTGCTCGCATTTAAATAAATAATTATTCTGTTGGTGTTGCATATTTTTCTCAAAAGATAAGAATACTTGGAATACTTCAGGTAATGACTTAAATAATTTCGCTGGTGCCATGAAAATACATCAGAATTCTCAAAAGCACTTGAATTCAGTTATTTCGTTCTGCAGTTTTGGTAAAACGCGAATAGAAACTTCTATTTCTCGACAGTTAAGTGACGAAATTTCTAAGTACATTATGCGTGTAGAACACAATCGCGCTGTTTTTCAAAGATTAGTTGATGTGTGTTTCTTAGCGCTACAGGAACTTCCTTTTCGAGGTCACGAATTCACGATGAGTCTAAAACCTCATTAAAGGTAATTTCTCTTTTTCGACAGTTAAGTGTTATGTGTGTGATAAAGAACGAAAAGCTAATAAATGCTGTTTAAATTGTGAGTATTTGCCAATAATATTACATATCGTAAACAATTATTTTTAATGATGAATTTTTATTAAAAACTACGTACGGATTAATACATTCTTTTGTGCTCCATCTAGTGGATTTTTCTGAAATCAACTAGAATGTTTTGAGCGAGTTGCCAAAAATATCAATAGATGGCTCTTTTTCTTTTTTTTTTAAGCACCAATATATCTAGGGTCGGCAAACTAAAGCACATAAGTCAAAAAGTCAAACTTTTCAGGAACAATAAAAAACTTTTTAAAAATACAAAAATATGTGTTTTAATTAGATTAATGTAAAAAAGGATAGTTTATAAACATAGTTTGTTTGTGCCAGAGAGTAATTTAGTGCAAATATCATAATTTCCTATTTAAGTGACTTAAGTTATTCGGAACATAATATTAGTATGACTTATGTGTAAAGGTTTACTTAGTGAAATAATTTTGTTAGTATATAGCAACTAATAAAAAAAACATAATTACAAATGATATCAAGCCCATTAGATTATACATCGATAGCTTCTTCTTCCTCTTCTAAAATATCAGGATCGGTGTTACGTAAATTATCTAATGTAGGTAAATTTACATAAAATTCATGAAAGATATCTGGTATTAACGGTAAAAGATCCATTAGGTCTTTCTTTTTTTCTTTGGATATTGGCAATGGTTGCATAGATATAATGGGAATATTATCTGGAATGCTTGATCCTCTTCTTTTGAAATTAAAAATGAAAAATGGCGAATTTATACATAATGTATCCTTATAAGAAATAACCCCAAATTCTTTTTCATAACGCAGCCACCTTTTTTCCAACCACTTAAACTGGCGACCATCAGTGTCTTTATTTCTTGAAACCAAAGCACTTTTCAAGAGAGTAGAGAATTCATAAAAATCTTTATTTTTCATTTCTATAACCTTAAACTTTTTGCTGCTAGATCGAATTAATTGTATCCAGTCATGAGGGTGAAATATCTGTAATTCCGTTTTCTTTTTTTTTCATAGAACTAACATGAGAGTTCCTATTCTGTCCACCACAGGTGTCTGAATAAAAAGTAACGTGTTTGGTGTTAGCAGGAACGTGATTTTCTAAATGTTTATAAATACAGGAAGCTATTTGGTTTGCCCCACGAC
This sequence comes from Mythimna lalbum, assembly GCA_949319445.1. Taxonomy (NCBI): domain Eukaryota; kingdom Metazoa; phylum Arthropoda; class Insecta; order Lepidoptera; family Noctuidae; genus Mythimna; species Mythimna lalbum. The sequence goes on along the minus strand of OX439371.1, from coordinate 15,511,703 downwards.
CTGCAATGGCTTCGTGCCACACATAGCACACAGCTTGACCTGTTTTGTTGTCATGGACAGTAAGATTAAACGTCCATAGCTGCCGCTTATAAAAGGCTACAGACGAACTTAATGCAGGTGTAGGCAAACACTGCTGCAAATCAAAAGTGTACACCTGAAATTTGTCGTCATTTTTGCACAGTTGTGTGTCAGTTCTTTTCATTTCATATGCTTCATCAGCAATCGCTTTATGGTGTTCATGTTGTGCTAAAAGATTACTTTTTTCTAGATCTACTTGACATAATTGTATTTGCATCTGAAATTTGTCACATGTATAACACGTGTCGACACGAGGTTTTTTAAACGACAGTCCTAACTTATGAAATTCCTGGCTGTAGATTTTGATGGATGGTGGATTTTCTCTATTTTCGCAAAATAGTTCGTACATTTTCTGCATAGTCAAGTGAGATGGCAAATACTTTTTTGACGTACTCTTTCTAGTATAGTGGCTTTCATATGCTGGAAAAGACAAAATGTGCGACTGTATTTCTTGCCGTTTTTCGTCTGTAATTTTATGTTTTGGTACAGTTTTGCCACGTAAATCATCTGTTAGCGTTCCACCTGTAGAAGTTCTTTTTTTTAAAGCCACTGTTTTAATAAAGTTTTCACTTTCATTTAAAGTTTTTAATAAGCAACCTCGGCAAACAGGTTCACGTTTTCCATTTATACTAAAGGAATATTTGTATGTTTTCATACGATGTTTTTGTTTCTCAGGGTCAGTGGCACGTCTTCTCTGTGTAGATTTATCTTCAATTTCTATCAAAGATGACATGTATGCAGATCTCTTACTATAGGTCCTCATTTGCCAATATTCGGTAAATATCGCATGTCTATCGGCAAATGCTATGCGATCCATACACTTCATTCTGCATGGAGTTAGCTCTTTCATTGCTCGGTCGGGTATAACTTTTCCTTTCAGAGTGTTGTATGTTTGCCCTAAGTTACGTTTCATTTTCTTCTCCCTTTTCAAAATACGCACACTCTTTTTTGGTGACACTGTATGTTGCTCTGTACTTTCTTCACTATCTGATGAAGGCGTCATTCTTGGTAGTTGGTAATGTGGATCTTGCACAGAATCATCACTTGAAAAGTCGATCTCTGCTCTGGACATTACATTAATAACATGACCCGATGATGTCGAAGGCACAGGATCGTCTATAATACTTGCATTCTCTAAAGTATTGATTTGATTTTCAGTTCCTAAAAAAGAGATACATATTCTCAATATTAGGTACCCCAAACTATCAAATTATTACAATCGTAAATAAACCTAACTACATTGCTTTAAAATTGAAAATTTATCACAGATATTTGACAGTTTCTGGTAGGTTGATGTGCACTGATGAACATTGATGTGCAATGCACACACAAATTGCAAAAAATGCATTTTCACATAATAAAATCATAGACTCTAAAGTTAAACTTAATATTGTACCTTCATCTTCCTGTGGTTGCCTCGCTAACGCCATTTCAACTAATTTCTTTCCTCTTTGGATATCCATCACAATTAATAACACTTGAACACTCGCGACGAACTTCTTATGGCATAAGCAGTATGCGACTGATTGTACATCTAAAGTTACCCCACATCCAGACTTTGTTTACATCATAAATATTCCTGAAGTACCCTACTTAAGCATATAATAAATTCTTGATAAATCGCACCTTCTCACATAAGTCAAGTTGGTGCTCCAAATCATCAAGCACAATATTGTGTTCCTTTGAACATAAGTCAAGTTATGTTTTTTATTCCGTCATTGAATGTTTAAAGAGTGTAAGGTTGATAAAGTACGCCACTTGACACGCCATGAATTATTCGTTATCGACTTATGTGCTTTAGTCAGTTTGCGTATTAAATTATTTGAAGTTCAGAGACCCAATAAAAATAATATCGAATTTTTTGACTTATGTTCTTTAGTCCGCCGACCCTACATATATTTACTTAATTTTTAACAGTAAAAAAAATCAAATGTACCTATTAAAATCAGCATTACAGTAAGAAATTTTGTTTTTTCGGGATATTAGGTGTGGGTAGGTAGATGAGTCAAGATTCTTTGGCTTGCCCCCTCTAAAGGCACCTGGCACGCCACTGATAATTCGGGTGGAGGTTCAAGAATTTTGATCGAAAAGTATTTGTTTTAATAAATTTCCAATCAATGTTTTGTTCGGGTGTTTCGTTTTTAAGATGAAATGATCCAAACATAACCCACTCTGGTGCGTAGGGAAATAATGAGTTGGTAAAAGAGCATGAAATTTTGAATTGCGCGTAACCGCAACTATGCAATGCAATAACTGCAACACGGGTCTTCTTTAATAAAATTCGAAAAAGTACACATTTTATTTTCATGAACAATTCGAAATTCGAATTCAACAAACTTTTTTGTGGCCAGCATTCTAAAAAAAAAGTTTTTCCTGTGTGACAATACTTTTGACTTGACTACTACTACGAGTATATAGCTATAAAACATAAATAAGACTTTGTAACAGAACTTCAAACCCATCCATGTTGCGATTAATACTACAAGTATTTTGTATAAGCAGAGTAAGCGTATTTCCCCAGAAGGAAGAAGGAGTTTACAATCCTCTACATTACAGGTATCAGAAAAACCAATCAAATCAGCGTTTAGCTGACTGGTCATTATCAACTAGTAAATAGATTAATAAAAGATAAACTAACTCTAAGTACCTGTAACTAAGTGCTACTAAATAAACTATAGTAATAATATAGTTAACCTCAATGTATTTACGCAGTGAACAGTCTACGTCACTGGTTTGATGGTCACACTTCCTCTTGCAAACACTTGCACATCGCACATTAAGGCGAAGAAGATTTACTGCTGTACTCCTTGTGGGAATGACCAGTCTCTCCACAGTGGTTGCAAGTAGAATAAATATAAATCAATTTTATTTGTTAAATAAAAAAACAGCACAGAACATAGCATAAAGAAATAGGTAGGTTGTACAGATTAGTCAAAATTGTTGTCGAATTCCCGAGCTCCTAAACTAGGTACGCAGATCTGTATCTTAGGAGTCGGAGTTTTTGCGGCTGCTTTTTTACCGACTTCCCAAAAAGGAGGAGGTACTATGTTCGGCTGTTTGTATGTTTTTTGTCACCAAATTAGGATCTGATGATGGGATCTTGGAGAAATCGACGGATTGAAATTGAATTTTATAGGCTCACTTATTGTTTTTCGCATATTTTATGAAGTATCTTGTGTATTTGCATATGGTCGTCACCAGCTCAGGTAGCTAGGCTGATGATGGAAGGTACAAGTCCTTAACAGTAAGAAGTTACTCGAGTAGGTAAGAACTGTTGTTTTACCGACTTCCCAAAAAGGAGGAAAAACCTTCGGCTGTTTGTATGTTTTGTTTTTTGTATGTTTGTTCATCGAATACTTTGCCGAAAACGGATTTTCAAAATTATTCTTTTGTTCAAAAGAAGATAGTTTTGAGGTGGTCCTATTGTCACCAAATTAGGATCTGATGATGGAATCTTGGAGAAATCGAGGGCAACTCTCAAATTTTATATGCTCAATTATTGTTTTTCGTATATTTTATGAAGTGTCTTGTGTATTTGCGTATGGTCGTCATCATCTCAGATAGCTGGGCTGATGATGGAAGGTATAACTCCTCCTCCAACAGTAAGAAGTTACTCGAACACGCAAGGACTGTTTTAGTAAATTGTTTTGATGTTTGATAGGGCATTTGCCACATTTGGTTTCATGATCATCAAGTCATGACCTGATGCAGTCAGGATAGTCTGCAGAGTACCTAAGTCCTCGATAACTAACAGCAGATATGTCGAGTTTAGGCTCATTGAAAAGGGTTCGATGTGTGGATAAACGTACTGCTAATAAAGAACACCGAAGTACATAGAGACCTGATGCTGAAGCCATCAGAAAAAGTACAAACCTTGAAATTACAGCACCGTAGTCGTGTTTGGGCTCATTTTAAACAGGACTAAATTTTAAGTTCAATGTAATGTTGACATAAGTCTGGCCTGATGCTAAATCCGGGATTATCAGCATCTAGTCTAATGACTGATTGAAAGAAGAGGGGGAGAAGATATATCGAACTGATCTGATGATGAAGGAGAAAGGTAAATTAATGTAATCTAACCGTGTTTGGTTTGGGATTATTAGAACCGTTATGAGATGCGCTCTGACTATAAGGTATTTAAGTTTGAATGAGGGGTACTTTTTAGTGGATATACCATAACTAAAAAGTGTAAAATAAAAAAAAAACTTTAAAAAAAATATAACCGACTTCAATGTTAAAAAAACACTGAAAAGTACCAAATAACTTTAATTTTGGAAGTCGGTGTTAAATAACGAAGAGACTAAACTATTATAGAAACATTTAAGTTTAAGAGACCAGTACAACATTGATAAATCTTTCATTGCTCAAAAACGTGCCATCAGAACTATGGTACGATTAAAACAAGAAGAATCGTGTCGAGAGCATTTTATAAAATTAAAAATTTTGACTGTGCTTAGTTATATGTACCTAATGGTTTTGTTAACAAAACTGAACTTGGCTAAACATATTGACAAAGTCGAAACACATGTGGATAGAATTAAAAGAGAGAAAAGGAGAAGACTTGATCTGTCTTCAAATACACACACACGCACACACACACACACACACACATTTCGCATTAAGTTCGCCTTTGTACATTTGTGCATAAAGTATTAAATAAATAAATAAATAAATAAACACCCCACCTCAAAGTTGTCAGTCAGTTTTCTCAATTTAATGCAATAAAATTGTTTATCAATACTAAGTCGGTGACTTCTAATATGTATAATGTATTTTAAGTGGGTATAATAATTTTGACATTAGTGATAATTTATGAGAATCTTTTATTATTATTATTATTGTAACTGTGATAATAATTATGATAATGTAATGATTTTATTTATTTTGGAATTGGTTACGGTTGGTGGTATCTTCGCGTGACCAGAGCGCTGGGCTTTTCTTCGGTCAACGAATCAGTATTGCCATCCAGCGTGGCAAAGTTGCCATTGTTCTGGGCACTTTTCCCATTGACATCGATGTGGACGAATTTTTTGATGCCCTTTGAGTTTACGAAGAACGTCCCAACTATCTATGAATGTAGACATCTTGGGTCACCAAAGTAACTATGAACACAGCATTGAACAAATGGATTGTAAGGTAGATACTAATTCATAGTTAGATTATGACTTACAATTACTGCGGCTAATCATGGCGTCGAGCTGCTAAAATGAGGAATATTAAATGGCTTAGGAATATTAAGCGGCGTTACTTTAATTAGAGAGAGTGATAATGTGGCAACATCACGGAGATATCGAGAGTCGCACAGACGGACAGATTAATGAACCCCCCGAGGGTCGCTGATACTTTTAATATTCTTCGAGTGTAGACGAAGACGGAAACGATATTTGAAATTCTCAGCAGTTAAGTAAGTCGTTAATTTATTCAGGCAGCGGAACTGTTCGGGTCGCTCCATTACGAGGTGAGCTTCGACCTCGAGTCGAGCGAGACGTTACAGTTCATGCTACTTGCGTAACGTACGTCACGTGCAACATAATATACCCGCGGTCGCGGTCGGACGCAGGTGCGCATCACGTGGAAGTTCGATTTCTAACAGGTGGAGGCATAGTATTGTTATAACCCTTGTTGTATACATAACAAAACACTTGCAGTCTTATGGTGACGAGATGGATAACCACCCGGGTTAAACCTATTCTTCTTCTTAATCGGGCACTCTTGTCAGAGTGGTCGTGGCTGTTGATGAACAGGCCTGCGGCGTGCCGCCGTTGTTTGCCTCCAAGGCTGCGGCATGTCGAGCGATGTCTCTCCATTTCTGGCGGTTGTTGGCATTACGCGCATACTGTACTGCTGTCGACTGCGTAGCCCTGGTGATGAGATCGATCCATCGAGTTGGAGGTCGACCGCGGGCTCTCTTGCCTTTAACGCAATCGTGAACTACAAGTCTTTCCATCGAATCCTCGTTTCTGGAGATGTGCCCAAAGAACTTCAGTAAGTAGTAGGGTTAAACCTAAGAGTATGTACAACTCAGTGATTATCCATTTTAATCCAACTACTGCAGTATTGGGGGTTTAAGCCGGGTGCAAACTTTTTTTCTGATATTAACTGCTGTGCTTGACTATAATCTCACCTGATAGTAAGCAGTGATACAATCGTTGATGTGAGGCGCACTAGTTTATTAAGAGCCTATTCACTCTTAATATGGCAGAATTTTTAAACGTCGCGGTCCGTAGTACGGCTGTTGGCTACTTCCGTCATAGAAATTTCCACACACAATCGAATGAAATGTGCACCATCTAGAGGTTGCAGTCCCGCGGAATCGATATGCGGAATTATTCAATCCCGCATCTTTGAAATTATTTTATAAAATGAAATTGAAAGTACTTACAAGACTACTACGTACTTATATATTAATTTTCTGTTAATTAATTAAGTATAATTATTTAGTGATCTGTTTTCTTAGACTTATCTTTAAATTTTTGTCAACCTGTCAGGTATATATAGCATGTATGGCTTAACTATTGTCCGAATTTTCAATTAATAGTAAAATTGTCTTCTGATATTATAATTAAGTATATACATATTCCAATATAGTAAAGAAAATTAAAGTAAAATATTCCGCTTTATTGGTTCCAAATTATTAATAATTTAAGCGCTTATGATGAAAGTGATTTCAATAGCTGAATTCCTGAGTAACAAAATACTACAGATATAACATCGGCTGGTCTAAGGGTCAGCAAACTTAGAGTATTGTTCAAAGAAGGCCTCGTTATTCCCTGTTTGTTTACCACCCGATTGATTGCCTTCATTGTCGTCTCTTAATTGGTAGTCCTCATTATCACCTTCTGATTGATTGCCTTCATTACTTCCTACTGATTGATTGTCTTGATCATCGGCTTCAAATTGGTCGCCTTCTTCATCACCTCTTGATGGATTGCCTTTATCATCACCTCCTAATAGATTACCTTCATTATCACCCCCTGATTGATTACCTTCATTATCATCTCCTGATGGATTGCCTTCATTATCAGCTCCTGATTGATTGCCTTCATTATCACCCCCTGATTGATTGACTTCATCATCGCCTCCTGATTGATTAGCTTCATCATCACCTCCTGACAGATTGCCTTCATCACCACCTCCTAACGGATTGCCTTTATCACCACCTCCTGATTGATTACCTTCATTATCACCCCCTGATTGATTGCCTTCATCATCGCCTGCAAATTGGTTGCCTTCACCATCGCCTGCAAATTGCTTGCCTTCTTCATCACCTTCTGATGGATTGCTTTTATCACGACCTCCTGATTCAATAGCCCCTGATTGATTTCCTTCATTGTCACCTCCAAATTGGGTGCTTTCTTTATCATCTCCTGATGGATTACCTTCATCATCAGCTCCTGAATGATTTCCTTCATTATCACCCCCTAATTGATTGCCTTCATCATCGCCTCCTGATTGAATAGCTTTATTATCACCTTCTGATGGATTGCCTTCATCACCACTTGATTGATTACATTCATTCTCACCCCCTGATTGATTGCCTTCATTGTCGCCTCCAAATTGGGTGCTTACTTTATCATCTCCTGATGGATTTCTTTCATCATCAGCTCCTGATTGATTACCTTCATTATCACCCCCTGATTGATTGCCTTCATCATTGTCTCCTAATTGATTAGCTTTATCATCACCTCTTGACGGATTGTCTTCATCATAGCCTCCTGGTGGATTGCCATCGTCATCATCTCCTGATTGTGTGCCTTTTTCATCACCTTCTAATTTATTGCCTTCATCATCACCACCAAATTGATTTTCATCAATATTGTTTCCGCCTTCATTATTGTCTTTTTCATTATTATCCAGGTTCTCTCCACTGACTGCCTCTGTTTTGTCGGCGCCACTGCTTTCACCGTCATTGTTACCATCGGCACCATAACCGATGTAGTCTGTTAGTGCAGGATGCGCTTGCACGCAGCTCACCACCAATATCAGCACCAAAATTACCTGTTCAAATAATACCCAAGTCATATAAACTGTATTAAAACATAACAGCTGTCATCATTATTTAATTTCAGGCTGGCAGGTGCACTTGCGTTTTTGTAACACGATTTTTATTTGATTCTGTCCGGTTAACCATTAAGCTATCACTAATTTCCTTCTTTTATATCATTAACACAATCCATCCGTCTCTATTTTATCCGAGTTACCCTTGCCATATACATTATTATAAATAAATCTATCAATTTTGTTTGACACTTCATTCAACTAAACTCGATACTTGAAATAAATTACTATTTTGGTAAACCCATTCTTGTCACTATACATACCCATTTAATATACGTACTCATCTCCGAAAAGAAACCTTAAAGCTACGTTTACTATAAGAATTTCGTTAAACGCAACGCTTCTGTAGTGCTTCACGCTATCCTTTACTTAATAAACTAGTGCACCTCAGCATGAGAGATTGCATCACTGCTTACAATCAAGTGGGATCACAGTCAAGCACTATTTCTATCAATTAAAATAAACCCTACCAAGATATCAAAAACAAAAGCCGCTGTATGTAAAAAAATAAGTGATTTGTGAATAAAGACTGAAGACTTTTAACATTCTACATACACTTAAATAATGTCGGTTATCTAAAATGGATTTAAAAAATCTTTTCACTGGTTCATTAGGTAGTGTCAATTGATATGATAATTTCATTTCGTTAATATTAACAACAACATGATTTGGAATTGCCAATATACACAGATGTTTAAAAAAAAAAAGATAAACATGAAATATTTTTTTAAATACAACTCACCAAAAACCGCATTATGAATGGAAACTGTTGAAATAAAACGATCGAAACACAGGCCGTTATATTTATATAATTCGTCGGTAATGTGTTAACCACAAACACGCTGGTCCATAGAGATAACGACTCTATCGCTCGGCAGATAATTAGCGCGGTGTGGACGGTGCGAGTGCAACCGGGCCGTATCATATACCTATCAAATATACACATACAGGGCAGCTAGTTACATATATAAATAGATTCCTTTTTAGTACTAAAAAAAAATAATTAAAATCGATTAAGTAGTTTTCATTACAAACAAAAACAAAAAATATTAGTACTGAAGCAAAAAAAACACGCTATTCAATACACATGTGCAACCTAGTTGTTATCCAAAATAATACGAAGAATGCATTTGTGTGTGGGTGACGTCGCATGTCGTGTACTGCTCCGGAAAAATCAATCCGGGAGGTCTAACCTTCGGTCAACGGAAGTAGTCAAGGTCAGTGTGCGTGCTCCTAACATTTTGTTTAAAAATATAATATTATCGTGGTAAGTCCCTTCTTTGAGGCATGGCTGGAAAGACTTCGCGGCGTCCTCTCCTTCCGCATGACGCAGGTTCTAACCGACCACGGTCAGTACGAAGGACGAAGGTGTTGGGAGAGAAATGATACCACTGACAGCCCGAATAATACTCTCCATATTTTAGGATTACACATGATTATATAGGTTTGATGAGCACATACACATAGGTAGGGAATAATAGGTACAAGACATTAATTACACACTACAACGTGTGGAAGTGACACCTGGGTGTCACCACTGTAAATCGCCTGGAGGATACGGTGGAGCACACGGTAGAGGTGTACCCAAATTGGACAGATCAGACAGACAGGGCGATCGGCGGCATCGATCTTTTTTTTTTATTATTATTCATAGGCTCGCGTTTAACCACCATCTTACCTGATGGTAAGCGATAGTGTGGTGGACGATTGAGCACGCTTGCCTAGAATTAACCTATTCACTCTTGACTTAAAGACGGGGCAAGTTGTAGCTATCAGGAAATACAGACTCCGGCAGGGAATTCCACTCCTTGGCTGTACGCACAATAAATGTGTTCCCTTGTGCGTATGGATCGGATGTCAATCATGTACCGGTGACGCAACGCCGTACGTCTTATGGTGCGATGATGGAACGGACTTGGCGCAATTAGATCGTGCAATTCCAGTGCACACTCCCCGAAATGTAAACGATAGAAAACCGACAGACTAGCTTTGGAGTTTCGACTCTACAAGTGCATCATTGCCGATGATTCTCTTGGCTCGCCTCTCAATCGACTCCAGCACATCAAACTGGTATTTAGCAGATGAATCCCAAAGATGAGAACAGTTTTCCATACTCCATCGAACTTGGGCTTGATAAAGATTGAGCAGCTCTTCCGGTTTGAAGTACCGTCTTACCTTTGCTAAGATCCCTAATTTTTTGGCAGCCAGTTGAGCCTTTGCCTCCATGTATGAGTCGAGATCGAGAGTAGATGATAACGAAACCCCAAGAAGCTCAAGGTGGTCAGTTCAGCAGGAGCCGGGTGGAATTGACTCCGTTTAACAAAAAAAGACACGCCTGGGTTTTAGGTGCATTAAACTGGACCAGATTGGTATCGCCCCAATGGAAAACTGCCTTCAAGGACGAGTTCAAGCGTTCAACCGTTGCCTCTCGGAATGAATGGATCTGTGACCCACTAGCTTGTGCGTTAAACACGTATCTCTCAGCAACAGTGCTGTCGTCTGCATACCCAAAGATATCAGGTGTAAGTAGGTCATTTATATGCAGCAAAAACAGTGTTGCCGAGAGCACTGACCCCTGAGGAACTCCGGCATTAATATCCATTTGATCGGACGAGCAGCCATCAATAATCACTCGGATAGATCGATCTCTCAAGAAGTCCGCGATCCAATCACACAGACCAGTGAGTTAGACCGAAGGAAGGCAGCTAAGCAATAAGGCTTTCGTGCCAGACCCTATCGAAAGCCTTCAAGATATCAAGAGAGACGGCAAGCGCTTCCCCGTGCTTCTCGATGGCCTCGCTCCAGATGTGAATGGCATACGCTTGAAGATGACCGATAGACCGATTTTGGCGAAAACCGTAATGCCGGCCACTGAGGATGTCGTTAGCTTCAAGGTATGCCAGAAGCTTTCTGTTAAGCACCCGTTCCATACTCTTATAGAGAACGGACGTGACAGATATGGGTCGGTAGTTTGCTGGGTCAGTTCGACTGCCCTTCTTGGGCACAGGCTGCACGCTAGCTTCCTTCCAAGCAATCGGCACTTTTCCAGTTTCATATGAGAGGCAAAATAGGCGTGTCAAGAAATTCAAAAATTCAAAATCACTTATTTCAAATAGACCAAATGTAGGCACTTTTGAATAGTCAAATGTCGGTCAGTCCAAGAAAAGTGAAGCTAAATTGCACGTTCCAAAGCGTAGATCTCTATGGAGAAGAACGTGCAAGAAACTCCATGGACACTCTTTTAAATCATATTATGTGTTAAGAAGATCGGAGACAATTCAGGCGCACAAGTTTTAAGCACGACCGCTGGTATCCCGTCAGGACCGCTGGCTTTGTTTACGTCTAGGTTACGTAGCTCCCTACGGACATCCTTCTGATGGATGCGAATATCTGCCATAGTCGTCTCGCAACGCTCATGAAAGGTAGGAGGTCGCGCGTTACTAGAATCAAGACGTGAAGATTCAGCAAAAAGAGAGGCAAATAAATTAGATTTCTCCTCAGTGGTGTGGGCCAGCGACCCATCGGGTTTCAACAGCGGTGGTAGTGAGGGATGGCAGAAGTTCGATTCAACCGACTTAGCCAGGGACCAAAACGCTTTACTCCCTGCGGGGTATGAAGCAAGTTGGTTCCCGATTCGGCTTATGTGGTTAAACCGAGACCTCCGGAACACCTTCTTGCAGGACTTGGCAGCGCTGTTGAAGGCCTTCTTCTTTTGAGCCACGTCGCTTGCTTTGCGTACACGAGCGTCGGCCCAAGCTCGATATGGCGCGTGTTTAAGCGCGTCTGCGCGATCACACTCGGCGCCAAACTATGGATGAACTTGGCCAGATGTTATTACGTCAGAGAATGGAATGTAGTACTCCATCTCCTGTCGCAACACATCCGTCACAGCACCTGCGCACGACGAAGCATCTTCCGAAGAAAAGCAAGTGGGCTGCCAAGGATAGCATGCGAAGAAAGACCGCAAGCCATCCCAATCTGCTGACCTGTATCACCAAATCCGCCGTATGCTTCTCCGGCTGGGATCGGGCGGGGAGTAGACAGACACAGACTTCACCAGACAGTGGTCGGAGCTACCTAAAGGCGAACATATCGACACAGAGTAGCGATCTGGATCTGTTGTCAGCAGAAGCCAAGCAATTGGCTGTGTGTGACTCCACATCCGGCGCCCTCGTTGCCCCCTGGACCAGCTGGGTCAGATTTAATGCTAGCGCTAGCTTTCACATCTCACGACCAGCATGGTCTGTGGACTGGTACGGAAAAAGCCACTCTTGATGGTGGGCATTAAAATCCCCCATTTTTCACGCTGGTTCTTGGTACAGGCCGTGGTCCGAAGCGAGGAAGAGTGGCAGGCGGTCGCCTGCTCATGTGAAGCAGTAATGCTTAACAAAGGAGAAGGCCGCACGCGTGAGGCAACGTTCTTCACGCCCCAGTCGCCGCCGGGATTCCGATGCCGATTTCCGGCCACTGTAGGCGTGGGCTTGCGGACGACAAGCAAAGGGTACCGTAGAGGAAAGCGTAGGTTCGGGACCGTCTAGTAATTGTCCGGACCGAGCCCAATACGTCGACGGCGCATATTGTCCCATGCGTGCCTCAAGAAGTTGTCAGCAAAACGTAGGGGTCAAGCAGGGTCGAAGTCGAAGAATAATTTAAATAAATACATAATTTAAAAATGATGATAAAAATAAATAAAAATACCTAGCATAATTTAGTTAATTATAATAATACACATACATAAATTAATTTCAATGATAATAAAATGTATTAATAATGACGAAAATAAATAAATAAAATATACCAATACTTATACAGAGACATAATAATACAATAACATGCATACACAATTTAATTTAAATAGATAGGTAATTAAGTTACAGGATACATATATATATATATTTTAATAATGATGACAAGTTAGCCTTCGTCCTCTCTCCTAGCTTTGCTGTGCCCGACAGGGTCCATATTGATTCTTTTTTTTTATACCATCATAAACACATATGGAATGCAATAAAGTATTGAGTATTGAGTATTGAGTATTGAGTCTACTGGTGCCAAGGGTTTGTTTCTGGAAAGAAGATTCAGCTTCGGAACAAAAGGCAACAAAGTCAGTAAAAGTCTGATACTATCACCCGTTCCGCCCAAGAGCGGGGGATGTCATTGGATGATTTTCCAACACAAAAAAACAAGTGTGTTATTCCAAATTCGAAACATTAAGATTCTGCCAAGTAGAAGGAACCCAATTTAATAATATACTTAATCATAATAATTTACACTTAATAAAGAGGTAAAGCTTGATTTTTTTTTTTTAAATCATTTCAATCTTTTGTAGGATATTATTAATTTTTCCATTTGATTGTAATATCAGTGTTAATATAGTGATGCAAGTTCCAAAATAACCAGAGGCTCACACACTGCCTGGCTCCCTGTGGAATGGGAATGAAAGGCGTCATCCCGACACCATCGGTGCTTGGCACAAGCAAGTAGGCCAGAAACATTGGGTGTGTTTAGAAGCAGACGCTTTAAATATAAAAAAAAGAGAATAGGTACATACTACATATCCGGCTACTCGTACGCACATCAGGCGCCGTCTCTGAACAGTGTATCTAAAATAAAGATAGTCTCGTATTACATTCGATGTCATGGGCGTTTCACGCGTCGGAAACCGCAGAGTGCAAGTTCAATATTCTGTGGTAGGAATAAAATTAACTATGTACTACGCGTTTAACTATGTAGTAGTTAGTAGATAAAAGTAACGATACCTACCGGTACGCCGCATGTGTCGTCAAATATTTATGAAGCACTCAGTGTGATCGGTGGCGGCGCGACGCGAGCAAGCGGCGTTGCGTCTGCAGTAGTATTGCTAGGTGTAAGTGTTTCGGTTAGTTGAAACGCCACCGCGCCAATGCGCTGCGCGATACAATAGAGTTTTGTTAATATGTGCCAGTTAGACAACAAAACAAAACAATGAAACCTTATCATAGATGATTGGAATGGAAAAGCAAACTAAAACTCAAAACTGAACTACAACATGAAAAACCACATTACTAAAACTTATAGAGTACACTTTTAACTTTCTTAGTACTTCTACTCCTCGTTATCCTATGTTGAAATGGTTCCTCTCGTGTTTATTGATATAAATATATAAATATACAGAGTGTGGCGTAAATAATGGATACCAACTATCATGTACCCCACTTATATCACCATATGCCCATGGATGTCCAAATTATTGATATTTTTGATATTTCAATTAAAAATCGTACTTACTCATATAAAATCAGCTGCCATTTCTTCAATTAGTGATTTTCTCTCGTTTAGTTTTTTTTAAAGTCACTCCTGAATGTTTGTATTGTCAGACCAGGGGGTCTACTCGCTTTCTCCGAAAACGAAGTTTCGATTGAAATTTCGCGTGTTTCCTACCACGGTTCCTTTCGTTCCCGAAATTTTGCACGAACGAAAATTATACCGAATCTCTAAGCCTACTCTAATTAGTAATGTTTCGAAAAAAAAAATATAATTATGACAGAGGATTGTTTGCAATTTTAACATCAAATGAATATCGTTCGTTTACGAAAGTTTCGTTTCGGCCCCCCTGTATCATGTTTTTTTATTACAATCTAAGATAACATGACAAAAAATATTTCATTTCATTTCTTTTAAAGGAATTATAATTTTTGGGTCCCTGTCCCGCAAAATAAATGTACTACACTGCGTTGGCCCATTATTTACGAAGCTTGCCTATTTAATGCAAATTCTAAAATGGTATAATAAAAACCAATATCTTAATAAAATACGAAGTTATTGCTATTCGAATCTATATATAATATACATATACCATATACCCGAGCCCGAGCTTTGTAAATAATACTTGGCAACTCTAGTATGTAGTCTGTCGATGTATTCACTACTAGAGTAGGTTCGAACTCTACTGTATAACTTACTTGCTACTTTCAAGATTTAAATTCAAAGTGCACGATAATGTTCAAAATTTAATGTACTCGTACATGTAAAAACTTGTTGTACAAATAATGCATTTAAAGTCCGGATATCATTAAACATCCCAGACTCCAATTAGAATCTGCCACGGATATCGAATCTGCAGTTGTTGTACGTATGAAGACAGCTAGGTTTTGCGCTAAGATTTTAGAATCTATAGAAGATAATAACTTATGTGTGTGGACACTGTGTGTCTTTGATCTAGACACTGTATGTCTATGGAACGCTGTATGTCTTTGAGATATCTAGATTTCACTGTGTGTCTATAGGACACTGTGTTTCTATGGCATAAGCACAAAACATTAAGTCTTCTTCTTCTTCCTGCGCCTATCCCATATAGCTAGGAGTCGGCGCAACACGTTGTTTTCTTCCATTCTGTTCTGTCACCCGTCAAACTATCACTAACTTCCTTTTCTTTCATTTATCTTCCTCACACAATCCATCCATTTTTTTTTTCAGCCTTCCTCTCCCTCTCCATCCATCTACATGTATACTCAGAATTCTTTTAGTAATATGCGTTTAATCCCTCCTCTTCACATGACCATATCAAGAAAATCGATTACCTTTCAACTTTTCAGTCACTGGCCCCACTTTCGAATTTCCTCTAATATACTCCTTTCTCACTTTATCCATTCTCGTCACACCACACATCCATCTCAACATACTCATCTCCGCTACATGCAATCTTTTTTACCTGACTTCCGAAAAAAGGAGGATATTTGAAAAGCTCATACGCTTTTACAACAAGCTGCCAAAGGCGGTAACTGAACTTAGTGAGGGAAAATTCAAAACTCATATTAAGCGTGTCCTAACCAAAAAAGCATTTTACAAGGTTAAAGACTATGTCGAAGACACGCTTGTTTGGCAATGACAACCTCTGCACATGTTGCCCCCTGGTAAATCATCAATATTGTGTCTATTAACTGCTCCACCTTTGTTTTAATATACATATATGTATTTTTCCTTTAACGAATTGCTTTTGCAATATTTTTTATTTTTCTTATTTAGATTTCAACTGCATTCAATTTGTTAGTAATTTATTTTGTTAACAGTTGTAATTATTTAAAATTTTCCTGCTTTTTTATATAGCCTCTTTTTGGAATGTGAATGTGAGAACACTGTATAATCCAGAAACACTTAGATAACTTTCTATTACAACTTACTTTATTTTAATTTTATTATGATTAATTTTATGCTTTTGTGTACAGTGTTGACTGGTCTATACTGTTCTTACATAAATCAATCAATATTGTAATAAACACATTTTTTAAAAGAGTAACCATGGAGTTTCTTGCCGGTTCTTCTCCATAGGAAATGACCAATTTCGAACCGTGCACTAGCTTCTGACGTTTTATAAGTGCCCATGTAGGCCTATGTGAAATAAAATATTTTGACTTTTGACTCATTTTACAACAATTACAAAGATTTTTTAATAGATATAAATTGTTGCATACCAAACTGTTCGGTTTTACAAGGGTTCGTTGGACAACCGATGCTGGTGTTGAACTTTTAGGACATATTAATATAATGCATGGGAAGATAAATGCGATGCCTTGAGCATTTTTTGCGATTTGTCCAAGGCCTTTCATTGCATTCCCCGTGAAACATTAATCAAGAAACTGCACCATAACGGGATCCGAAACTCTTCCCTGAATCTCCTTAAATCATATCTGAGTGAAAGGATTCAGAGAGTTGACGTAAACGGAAAAAGGCCTCCCGGATCTGTTGTAGAAATGGGTGTCCCCCCGGGGCTCAATTCTTGGCCCATTTTTATTTCTAATTTACATAAACGACTTACCTTACCTCATAGAGGATTGGGCACGCTGTGAAATCCCCTCTTTGAGAAGTGGCTGGAGCTCTCCGTCCTCACCGGACATGGCAAGTACGGGAGGTTCCTGCATTGGATTCAGGCGGAAGAAACGCCCGGGTGTCACCATTGTGTGGACCACCCGAAGGACACGGTAGAGATGTGCCCCTTTGGGCAGAGCACCGCCGTGTCCTCGTGGAGGCTATCGGTGGCAACGACCTGTCGCGCCAGACCCTGGTTCAGGCTATGGTGCGGATCGAGGAGGAATGTCAGGCGGTCGCCTCCTTTTGCGAAGCAGTTATGCTAGCAAAGGAGGAGGCGGCACGCGTGAGGGAGCGAAGGTCCTCACGCTCCAACCGTCGAAATACCGACCCCGACTACCAGCCACGGTAGGCGCGGGCTTGCGGACGTCGAGCATTGGGTAGCCCGCCGTCCGGTAGTCAACCGGACCGAGCCCAGTCATCAACAGTGCGTAGTGACCCACGCGCTCCTCAAAGAGATGTCAGCAAACCGTAGGGACCCAGCAGGTTCGATGCTCGCTAGGACCACGGGGAATTTCTGAAAAGGAAACCCGTAGTCCAGAGGAGGAAGGACACGGGTGTGGTTTTAGTCAGTAAAAGTCTGACACGCCTTCTCGCTCCACCCAGGGAGCGGGAGAAGTCATTGGATGATTGAACCAAATGTATTAACTTTACCATGCCTCATGTTAGGCAAGTAGAAATTAGTGTGCTAATAAAAGGTAAAGAGTTGAGTCCTGAAGATACTACAGCGTTCACGTATAGAGAAATTGACAAAAAAACTTAGCTCAGCAATACGCTGTAAGACGAATTCGAAATTTAACTGATTTAGAGATAGCCCGTTTGGTTTACTTTAGCTATTTTCATAGTGTCATGTCGTATGGTATTCTACTATGGAGAAATGCCGCCGATATCTAGACAATTTTCGTTTTGTAGAAAAGGGCTATTCGTTCAATTTATAAATTAAATCGCAGATACTCCCAAATTTAAATACATTAATGTAATGACTGTGCCTTCACAGTACATTTACAAGAATATTTTATATTCATAATTTTAATACTAGGAACAAACATAAATTTGTAGTTCCTGCAACTAGGCTCAAAAAAATAGGGGCTCATTTAGATGCCAATGTATACACTTCTATAATAAACTTCCCGGGGTTACCATGAAGTTCAAAGTAAGATTGTTTTAACCTTGTTTTAGTGTGGGTAAGAGATGGCGCTAGACAACCTGTATAGCTCTGTCTCTTACCCTCACTGAAACAAGATTAAAACAATCTTACTTTAAACGTCATGGTCTAGGTATATTCAACAACTAAGCCTTAATACATTCAAATCATTTGTAAAACGAAAACATTGCCAAAAGGCTTTTTACATTGTAAAAAACTATCTTCAGGACGAAAAGGCTTGGGATTATATGTATGTATATATACAGTACCCACTACGACTGTTGTCATTTTTGATTTTATTCTTTTGTGGTTTTTTATTTTCAAATGCGCTTTTTTAATTTGATATTTTTTTTATTACAATTTGACCTTGGAGATTATTTTTATTTTTTTTTTTTTTTTTTTTTTTTTATATTATATAAACTAGTACTTGACTGCGATCCCACCTGATGGTAAGCAGTGATGCAATCGTTGGTGGTGAAGCGCACTAGTTTATTAAGAGCCTATTCACTCTAGCCTTGAAGACGCTTAAATTGTAATCGGACGGGAAGACCGCAGCTGGCAAATTGTTCCAGTCCCTCGAAGTACGCGGTATAAACGACGAAGCGAAACGCTTAGTCCGGATCGTAGAGGTTTCAACAACGTAAGGGTGGATACTCGCCGTACGTCGGTTTGTCCGATGGTAGAAATGAGATGGCGGAATCAAGTCATGCAATTCCTGCGCACACTCTCCAAAATGCAACCTGTAAAACACCGAAAGGCTGGCTATCCTACGCCTGTGCTCAAGGCTTTGAAGATTGGACTTAACTATATCTGGATCACCAATCAGCCTCTTCGCACGCCTTTCCACCGAGTCCAAAGCTGCCAGGTGGCACTTTGCAGCTCCAGCCCATATGTGGCTGCAGTACTCCACACACGATCGGACCTGTGCTTTGTATAACATTAAAAGCTGTCCCGGTGTGAAGTACCGCCGAACCTTTGCAAGAACGCCTAGCTTCCTAGCAGCAACTTTGGCTTTGGACTCGATGAACCGCCCAAAGTTGAGGTCGGAGGAAATTTCAACACCCAAGAGCTGAAGACGGTCGGTACAATCCAATGATACATTTTGAAAAATAGGAGCCAAGGTGAATGGGCTCCTTTTGGCGGTGAACAGACACACCTGTGTTTTGGCGGCGTTGAATCCCACCAAATTGGTTTCGCCCCACTTGGAGACTGCCTGAAGTGAGATATTTATACGCTCTACCATAGACTCTCGTTCGGACCGGATTTGCTCCTTACTAGCCCGAGCACCTGGCAGGTATCTCTCTACAACTGTGCTGTCATCTGCATACCCATAGATTTATTTTACATTATGACATGTATACATTTTTTTATATTTATTTTTGACATAAATATTTACTTTATTTATTCTATTATTGTAAACTAGCTTCTGCCAGCGACTTCGTACGCGGATCCTGTTGCTTATGCCAGCGACAACGAGGTCGTCAAAATCAAAGATCTGAAACGTCTGATGTCGAATTTTAAGAGCCCGGGGACTGGAAAACCACGTGATGCGCGAGACGATTCGAGACGTTCCAGATCTCTCCCTTCCACTTACGCGCGTGACAGTGTGCACACACCTTAGACATGGTGCCAATGTCTCCATGTTCGATGTAATTAATAAATGGGTTATAGGAAAACGCGCACCTTTCTTTATTCCCAAAAAGTGTTCCCATAGCGTGATCTAACTCGACGCCAACGCCATTTACGAAACGTTTATAAACGGAAACTACATATTATTTAGCCAAATATTATAATATCTTAGCCATGTGCAGCGCCCCTTAGTGAACTCCACAGTAGCGACGTAACCTACGACCAACTTATTATTTGCGGTTGGTACAGCAATCGGGTCTAGGGATCGAACCGCAAAATTAAGTTTGTTTTTATTGTATATACTTTTTCGGGATAAAAAGTACCCAGTGTGGTGCCCAGGATATTAAAGAATAATTATACCAAGTTTCATCGTAATCTGACCAGTAGTTTTTGCGTGATGCCTGAACAAACAGACAGACAGACAAAAAAATTTTTAATCACTTTTTTGGGTTCGGTGTCGGTCTAGTAACACGTGTAGTGCCGTTTATTTTTTTATATTTTAAATGTACAGAATTTTCACTTCTACAGATTTATTATAAGTATAAGTAGATACCTAAACTACGTCTAATAGAATGAAATAACCTATTTGATACCTAGGTACTTACCTATTTAAACTACAGCTAAATAAAAAAAAAAAAATAGTTTAATTTATAATTAAGCTAATGCTAAGAAATATTTAAACACTACCAAAATAACTAATACCTATTTTATAAAATAACAACCAAAGAAATCTAAAAATAAATTATTAAACGTAAGAGTAGACTAAAAGTCGCGCTGATAAGCACGGTTTGTTAAAATCAATTATTGTCTGTCAATATCCTATCTAGCTGATAGTTTTAAGTAGGATATTGGTATTTTGTTATATTTATTTATTTTTGGGATATGCGTCATGTTGGGCGCAAATAAACACTTTTTCTTTCTTTTCTTTCTTTCTTTCTTTAATAAAGTCGAACACTCTGAACGTATATTCGCATCAACAGCCAAATATTGCCGCCGCGAGCCGCGTCGAGCGCGGCGACCGTTACACAAAAATAATCCTTAAAGCATGATTCAGTATTCACGCGCGATGGCTTATTAGCGTATTTCAGGTATAACTTTGGTGTTTCTATACCGATTTCTATGATTCTTTTTTTATTGAATAGATAATAATGTTAACTTCTTTTTAATTAGGGATGAGTGAGAGTGTTATAAACGTAAGAGTAGACAAAAATAAACAGAAAGCTCCGAACTGCTAAGCTATCGGGAGTTACACGTGTTATTGTGAGTCAACCATAAAAGATAGACACATGCTGTCGTGGGATATTTTTTATATAATTTTAAGAAAAACATTTCCGTAATACATGAATTCTGTGTAGCTTTAACAATTAAGGCTGCAAACGCGACGGAAGCTTAAAAAATGGAGTAATTTCTCCCGTTTCCCCAACATTTCCCTTCACTGCTCTGCTCCTATTGATCGTAGCGTGATGAAAAGTATACTATAACCTGCCCAGGAGTATGAAAAATGATTGTACCAAGTTTCGTTAAAATCTATCGAGTAGTTTTTGTTTCTATAAAGAACATACAGACAGACAGACAGACAGACAAAAATTTTACTGTTTGCACTTTTGGTATCAGTATCGATCATTAATCACCCCCTGATAGTTATTTTGGAAATATATTTCATGTACAGAATTGACCTCTCTACAGATTTATTATAAGTATAGATGTGAGGACTATGTTGATTGCTTTTTTTTCTCTTTTTAGTAATTTTAACGTAATTGTGTCTATAAATTTGAGTATTTTCTGCGGCCGACCCAAATGTCCTTTCTTTGGCAATACCAAGTCGTTGAGCTCCTTAATAGTCCTGAGTTGAGCTTTGCGAATACTAACAAATGCTTACACTGACTGGACAGGTTCACTCAAATCGGCAGGGTTCTTTCTTCAAAAGACCATCTTAGAACAATTTGCTTGGTTCTCATGTGATTTGACCATTACATATTTACTGTATGGATTTTAAAAGAAACTGACCCCTGAGTTTGTTTCGGCGCTTCTTCTCAGGGTAGACAGATAGGAAAAACCAGCCTCATCTCGTTTAAACTGACGAAAAAAATAATTAAGGTGTAAAAGTGTTTTTAAACCTACTTACAAAATGAATATCATTTAACCGACTTCCAAAAAAGGAGGTGGTTCTCAATTCGGTTGTATATTATTTTTTAAGTTTGTTACCTCAGAACTTTTTGTTTGTTAAGAACATCATAAAAACAACTTTTGTTCTATGACTTTTTACAACACAGTCATAACACAATTAGCAAAAACAAACTTTTAGGATTTCGATGTTCTATCTAAAACATTTCAACTCTGTATTTTGCTGTATCTACTTACGGCTCCCGTGCACTGTTCTTGTAATAATAGTAAGCAGGCGTCAAAAAAATTGTCATTACACCTACCTAGCAAGCATTCGCACCATTTTCGTGTACTCATCACATTAGAAAATTCATACGCCAGCATAGACTTCGCAACATTTAGTTTAATTTAAATATTTGAATTTGTGTATGAAAATCTGATGAACTTAAATATGATATTTTTTTTAAAGTCATAGATCAAAAAGTTGTTGTTTATGATATAAGTACCTAACATAGTCCTGAGATGTTGCCAGTGTTTTACAAATAGCCCTGTATAGTTCTTTTGGTATTTTCATCAAGGACTGAAGCACTTACAGCCAAAAAGTTACATTTGATGAAGTAGAACTTGTGAAAAAGACCAGAAATGGCCGACGGATCTTCATACTCAAACAGATATCACATTGAACATAGTTAAGCGACTATAACAATAAAAATAAATGAAATACATAGTTCTAATAGTTATGTTAAAAATGGTATCATCGAAGTGATCTGATGATGATGATGTACCGGAAGATAGGCACCGGAACTCCATATTAATCAATGTATCCTAGCCGTGTTTGGGTTTATTAGAATTGTCCTGAAATGCACTTTGGCTATAAGGTACTATCAAACTGATCTGATGATGTTGATCGAGCCGGAAGGTAGGCACTGGAAGTCCGTAGTTAATCAATGTATTCTAGCCGCATTTAGGCTTATTAGAATAGTCATGAGGTGCACTTTGGCTATAAGGTACGATCTGATGATGGAGCCGGAAGGTGGAAGGTGGACACGGGAACTTCATAATAAAACAATGTATCCTAGCAGGATTAGGGTTAATTGGAATTGGCATGATAAAAAGGTACTCTGGCTACAAGTGTATCGCAACGAAAAAGTGTGGAATAAAAACTTTACAAAAAAAAAAAAAAATAACCGACTTCACTGAAAAAATTCACTAAAACTATCAAAGTACTTTTTTTTTTTTTTTTTTAATTCGTATAAACTAGTGCTTGACTGCGATCCCACTTGATGGTAAGCAGTGATGCAATCTCTGATGGTGAGGCGCACTAGTTTATTAAAAGCCTATTCACTCTAGCCTTGAAGATACCCAAATTATAATCGGACGGGAAGACCACAGCAGGCAAATTGTTCCATTCCTTCGACGTACGCAAACAAACAAACAATACTAAGAAACACCGACTTCCGAAATTAAAGTTAAGTACTTTGATAGTTTTAGTGTATTTTTTTAGTGAAGTCGGTTATTTTTTTTTGTAAAAAGTATTTTTTCATCCTTCTTTTTCATACCCCAACATTCTGATCCATACAGTATGACAGGTCTTATGACGGACTTGTAAATTTTACCCTTCATCTTGAGGGGCCTAAGCACAAAACATTAAGTATTTTACAAGTAATGCGTAGCTTGCAATTTACAAATTACAATTTTTTACTTTACACCAGAAAAAAAAATATATATTGATTTATGCGTTTAGTAACATTCCCCGTCATATAATATTACTGTAAACCAACAAGTAAACCAACAGAGTAGATTTTGCGATAGCCACAATAGTTTTTTGAGATTACTTTTAAGAGTTTATTGTAACGGTAAATATCTGCTCTATGTTCTTGATTTTCTCTTAGGCGATTAAATGAAAGACGAGGGCTCAGTCTGTTACCCACAGACAGACGTAAATTATTTTAAGTTGATTGGAGGCATTGTTTTCGAGACGATCTTGGTCCACGTGGCTTGGAGGGGAAGCTCTTCGTTTGTTTGATGGACGAGGGGGAAGGGGGAGGTGCGGATTATTCCGGAGAAGATTTTAATTTGATGGACCACGAAGCCTTTTTACAGCGGCGCTTTGTTTCGGTACGATTGAAGTTTGAACAGCGGGCGCACCCTCTGGCCGCGGCGGGGTAGCGCACAATACAACTCTATGAAAGCTTTCCCTTCGACCAGCACCGCAAGTCGCGACGCCAACTGACTGTTATTTCCATTATTTCGTTTAATAAAGACTGGTGGCTAGTCTCAGCCGAGAAGTTTCTCAACGATGACATATCTCGATGTAACAGCAGCTCTTAAGCGAGCCACGTGTTATCTGGCGGTCAGTGTTGTGAGCGGCCTGCTGCACCCGGGCTCGCGGCTCGCGGCTCGCGTCCACAGTCGCGCGGCTCCACCACTCACAGTCACAAGTCACAGCGGTACTCCGTCGGCGCTACACGACGCAGATGGTATTGCTATTAATTTCACGGCGCATTACTCTCGGGGATGGCTCGCATTAATATCAACCATTTACTCTAAGTACATCGTTTGTTATCGAGTCCCTGAGTGAATTTAAGTAATATCGTCGTGCCTCCCTGCCTTGCCCGAACTGTAAGTCCTTACAGTCACAACACTAAGCACGACTAAGAGACCATGGTTCACAACATTACAGTTTTCTAAACTAGAAAGAAACTACGTACCAAGAGAACTCTGACTGGCGTTCCGTTCTTTTGAGGACATGTGTCATGGCTCTCTATTACGGCTACATACTGTTTTCTATATCTTCGATTTCCAGAATCGAAAAACTAGGGTCCTTTTCAATAAAATTCTTTTTATGTCTTCCTAAGTAAATATATTTGAAATCGAAGTTATTTAGCGCCTTTCACCGCGTTGTGTTTGGTGTAGTGGTGGGAAGGTACAAGAAGCACGTCCACTGCGGGTCGGCGCAGCCCTTGTTTGTGACTCATTCGGTCACAACGAGCGATGGACGCGTTACAGGGTCACTTAGACGGCCGCGCGCACATCTCGAGACAGGCCTACTTCGGTAAATGGAGGTAAGTCGTAATATATTTTTTCATGTCGGTCATTTGTCTAACGCACGTGGGTTTTTGTAGACATTAAGCGCCTTAAAAAGGGCATTTACCTTCGTATCGCTCCGCCAGGTCACAGAAACGTTCAATTGTTTCCTAAACGCATAGCGACCCACTGTGACGTCACATGGTCGCGGCGCAGAGCCCCACTGAGCCGGTGATGTCCCTACAGCAGCCTATAGCCACTATAGCTGTCGGTCAATTAGGGCAGCCTGCACCCTGTCAGAGTTAATTGTTCCTTTGTTCTAGATGCAATGATACGGGCTGAGTACGTTACATATTGTTTTTGACTGCGCGTCTATCGATAGTTGCTATGACGTAGGTACACCATGTACTTAAGAGTTTCTGTAAAGCTATGGTAGTTCTGCTTCTGTCATTACTACTAACAAGTACTTATATTTCATCAATGTTACAATAAGGGTAAACATTGTTATCGACCGCTACGTCCACATGGAGATGTGTGAAGGTGTATGACCGTCAGTGTGTTCAAGCAGGTGCTGGTGGCGCCGCTAATGTAATGTGCGGCGCCAAATGTAAGTGTTGTGAAGTGGTACCTGCACGGTTTGTGAGTGTTCGCAGGAGCGAGTGTCATCTCGTAACGAGCGAACAACTGCGCATTCATCGTGTTGTAGCCGCGCCGGCCGGGCGGCCTGTGGGTGATCTATGAGGCCACGCTACGTCCTACTGGAGGTACTTCGTGGACTGCTCAATAGCTTTAGGTTTTTAAGGAGACACTTGAGATAGTTAAATCTTAGACACCTTTTTTTTGGAAAATCATCCAATGACTTTGATGTGACACAATGGTGGGTGGGCCGAAGGGTATCAGATTTTTACTGACTAAGTACCTACCACTCCTTTGTTCCTTTTTTGCCTTGCATTCCAGAACCCAGGGTTTTACTTTCAGAAGCGAAACCATTGCCTCAGTAGTTAGTGAAAAAAGCGGCCAAGTGCGTGTCGGACTTGCCCATGAAGGGTTCCGTAGTAATATAAAAATTCTTGTAATTCGTTGTAACTTTGATCGATGTTTTAATAATAGTGTTTTATGTATGTTTTATATTTTAAATTAATATATTTTGTATTTATAATTAATAAGAAACTATTTTTTTTTAATATTTGAGTTGATTGAATGAAAGATAAATTGCGGTTTACGATTAATAACGTATTAAGAAGACCTATCCATAGATATCCCCACACGTATGCTTTTATGAAAAAAAAAAATTGCAGTTTTAGTTCCGAGTATGGGGAACCCCCAAAATTTAATGTATTATTTTTTTGTGTGAAAATCTTAGTTCAGTTTACAGTATAGTTACATAATACATCTACTTACCAAGTTTCAATAGTATAGTGCTTATATTTTCGGAAAAAAGTAGCTGTGACATACGGGCGGACAGACAGACAGACATGACGAATCCTAAAAATAAGTTTCGTGAAATATTCGAGTAAATCAAGGAATTACCGAATGTAAACACAGTTTTCAGGCGTTATCTTTCTTTTTTCGCATTGTCTCGATCTTTATTCAACATTGTATTAATAATAATAATCTTTATTTTCCAAAAAACAAACAAATTTAACTTCTAAACTAGGAATAATCTAGAAGTCAGTGTGCTTTGGGAATTATATGAGCATAAGTCACATTAAAACTATTACCTGGATAGGACACAAAGTTTACAAAAATCAAAATAAAAATAGTAAGTAATTATTACACAAAAATAATCCTTACTAATATTATAAAAGCGAAAGTGAGTTTGTTTGTTTGTTGTTACTTCTTCACGCCTAAATGACAAAACCGATTTTGATAGAACTTGGTTCGCGGATAGACCATGTCCTGGAATAGGACATAGGATACTTTTTATCCCGGAAGTATGTTTCCTTGAGATAATTTTCTACTATCACGCGGGCAAAGCCGCGGGGAGCAGCTAGTAATAATATAAAAAAGTGTTAATTAATTTGTTATATGAATTGGATTATATACGTGGGCATTGGATTGTGTTAGATGAAGCAACCAGCCATGCTCGATGTTGACGATAGGCAAGTGGAAAAGAACCCTCACCTTTCAATCGTGTCAATTAGAGACACAATAGGAAGACAATGCCCGCGTATAACGCGGCGTTCTCTTAGGGTTTAATGAATTAAACGCGTGTTTCACTGACCAATATGTAAGGTTTTGCATGTTGCTTTTTGACATATTTGTCACTTTTATTAAACAACCTTAGCGCGACAATCCTTAACAAATGTATTTTTTGTGGGTCTGTTGGTCTGTCTGTGGAATCGCGACTTAAAAATAAATCTGTTCAGCCATTTCAAGATTATCGGATCTATTCTGGTTCGAGCTCGCTGTCCGATCGTCCGGTAACTGTCCGGACCGAGTTAAGACGTCGACGGCGCGCACTGTTCCCGCGCGCCACAAGGAGTTGTCAGCAACAGGAGGGGCCCAGCTGGGTCGAAGCCTACGGGGCCGCGGTTATCCGAAAGGAAACTCAAGCCCCGTTTTGAAGGCTAGAAGGAACAAGGTGGGGTTTTTAGTCAGTAAGAGTCTGACACTATCTCCCGCTCCACCCAAGAGCGGGTTTTGTCATAAGATGATTTTCCTAATCGTAAAAAAAAGCTCTATTCTGGTTAATGGAGGGATGTGAGCGACTTCCTGACCGATTCAAAATATGATATTCCGTTACTTCAATAATCAGTGTTAGTATTATCATCACTTCTTAATTTGATGATGCGGGATAAGGTACTCTGGAATCTCCAGGATCCCAACTCCTCACTTGATTACTGCAGATATATCGTGTTTGGGCTCTAAATGATCTTGTTGGACAGGTGTTCTGATGGTGAAGCAGCAAAAGAGAAATGAGTATAAAAATAAATCTTTCACCAAAATCGGTCAACTGGAGATCGTCTAGCGTATGCCATTCACATCTGGAGTGAGGGCATCGAAATGGATGGGGAAGCGCTTTCCGTCTCTCTCGACATCTCAAAGGCTTTTGATAGGGTCTGGCACGAAAACCTTATTAGTAAGCTTCCTTCTTTCGGTTTACCTGCTGGATTGTGTGCTTTGATCGCAAACTTTCTGAGTGACCGGTCCACCCGAGTTCTTAACGATGGCTGCTTGTCCGGTTAGATGGCCATTAATGCCGGGGTCTCTCAGGGGTCAGTGCTCTCGGGAACATTATTCTTGGTGCACATAAACGATCTGCTTAAGCCTTACCTTTGGGTATGCAGACGACAGCACTGTTGCTGAGAGTTACATATTCAGCGCGCGAGCAAGTGGGTCACAGATCCAGTTTCTCCGAGAGGCTATGGTTGAGCGCTTGAACTTGTCCTTGGAGGCAGTTTTCGAATGGGGCGATGCCAATTTGGTCAGGTTCAATGCCGCAAAAACCCAGGCGTGTCTATTTTCCGCTAAAAGGAGCCAATCCAGGCCCCTTCCAACTTTCCGGGGTATAACCGTGCTTATAACCGACCACTTAGACCTTCTTGGTGTTACGCTGACGTCAACAATCAACTTTGGGCCATACATCAAAGCATAGGCTTAACAGGCTGCAAAAAAGCTGTGAATCCTCGCAAAGGTCAAACAGAACCTAGTTTACGACGGGTCAGCTGCTCAAACTTTATCAAGCGCAAGTTCGATGGTGTATGAAGTATTGCTCTCATCTTTGGGATGGTAGACTTGAGGCAAACGAGAGGCAAGTCAATAGGATAATTGGCAATGATGCACTCGTCGCTGAATTGCTAGCCTGTCGGTTTTCTACCGGTTGCATTTCGGGGAGTGTGCGTCGGAAATGCATATCCTAACTCTGCCTAGCCCGCACCATCATCGGATCACCAGACGTACAGCAATGCGCCACCGGTACGTGATGACATCCTTCCTACACGTACAAAACGGTTTTGGGAACACATTCATTGTGCGTGCAGCTAAGGAGTGGAATTTGCTTTCTGATACAACCCGGGCCGGGTTGTACCCGGGAATCTTTAAGTCAAGAGTAAATAGGTTTCTTATATATAAGCGCGTTCCACTGTCGACCGCATTGTCGCTGTCCATCAGGTGAGCGGTCAAGCGCTAACCTATCAAAATAGTAATAATAAAAGAAAATTAATGAGATAGCTACTTTCAGTCATTCAATTGATATTATATTTTGATAACTCGTACGTTGTGGTACCTACCCTTGAAGTGAGTTGATTGTAGGGGTTTTAACAGTAGTAAGTATTGTGATATCAAAAAGACTTGGTAAAAACCTCTCTACTGCGGGTCTATTCAAATCACCAGCTGCGTGACTGTCGCTCCTGTGCGACTGCTTAGTTGCGAGGTAGGACGCTGTAGGTACGAGTCTCTAGTTGTGTGTGAGTGTTGGCGCAGCAGCCGTGCAGGGATTGAATTATTTTACAGCCGATATTTCATAGTAAGTATGTGCATTTGAACTCGTCGTTTACACACGTTGTTTTTTATCTTTAATATTATTTTACACAATTTTATTTTAATCTAAATATGAATGATTTTTTTATGAGTCTTAAAAATAGTACCTGAAATAAATGAATTGTTTATTTGCTTTGTCGGCCTTATAATGTTCTCATTGTTGGGACTCAGGCGTCCTCTCTGGGAGAGGGAATAGGCCGGAATCCCACGCGGGCCCAGTGCGGATTGGTGGATGTCACATGTGTTCGAATTTTTTGGTTCTAGGACATGCTGGTTTCCTCACGATGTTTTCCTTCACCGTTTTGAGAGCAGTGGTGACACTACTTTTATTTATTATTTACACACTAAAGTCAACTGTGAGTTATGATATCATTATGAAGGCAACATCATGAATTTAATAACGCTGCATGAGTTGAGTTCTAATTGACCTACTAGGTACTTTGTAATAACCTGATAGACATTAATATTATTTCTCAGATCCGCGAGAACTCACACACAATAACTCGTAGAGTTCCCTTCTCTTACACATTGAATAGAATGACTCTTCTCGTTATAAGACAACGCTTTCTCTCTGATCGCTCCACAAACGACAAAAATACACAAGTAGAATTGTCTTATCAAAAAAGTGCTTAACCGACCTTTGCCGAACGTTGTCGAATATCTCCGAGCACCGCCGTCGTCTGAAGGAAGGTAACTCAAAGCGTTTGAGTTCGAGATGGAAGAATAATGCAAATGAGACAGCTTTGATGGTTAACTTGTACGACGACGACGAGCGCGCGCTGTGACGAGCGGAGCGGAGCGAGACAAGGGCGAACACTCGCCCGGAGAACTTCCACCACCACTGTGCAGAAGTGTTGAAGTAGAATTGTTCACCGTCAGCTGGAATCATCTGCTGATAATATTTGCCCGCTGTCTGCATACTAGCATTGTATATTTCTCGAAGGGTGTACTAGTAGGCATTCCAGGGTTCCATTAGCTACCTCCAAGTTCTAGCACTAGGAGCTTGACATCATCAAAAATGTTTAGAATTGATTAAGACGATTTTGTTTTTTTATATCTATACTTATAATAAATCTGTAGAGAGGTCAATTCTGTACATGAAATATATTTCCAAAATAACTATCAGGGGGTGATTAGTGATCGATACTGATGCTAAAAATGCAAACAGTAAAATTTTTGTCTGTCTGTCTGTCTGTCTGTATGTTCTTTATAGAAACAAAAACTACGCGATGGATTTTAACGAAACTTGGTACAATTATTCTTCATACTCCTGGGCAGGTTATAGTATACTTTTCATCACGCTACGATCAATAGGAGCAGAGCAGTAAAGGGAAATGTTGGGGAAACGGGAGAAATTACTCCATTTTGTAAGCTTCCGTCGCGTTTGCAGCCTTAATGGTTAAAGCTACACAGAAATCATGTATCACGGAAATATTCTCCTTAAAATTATATAAAAAATATCCCACGACAGCATATGTCTATCTTTTATGGTTGACTCACAATAACACGTGTAACTCCCGATAGCTTAGCAGTTCGGAGCTTTCTGTTTATTTTTGTCTACTCTTACGTTTATTATAACACTCTCACTCATCCCTAATTTAAAAAAGTTAACATTATTATCTATTCAATAAAAAAAATATCATAGAAACCGGTATAGAAACACCAAAGTTATACATGAAATACGCTAATAAGCCATCGCGCGTGAATACTGAATCCAGTCCCCCGGCTCTTAGAATTCGATATCAGACGTTTCAGATCTTTGATTTTGACGACCCCGTTGTCGCTGGCATAAGCAACAGGATCCGCGTACGAAGTCGCTGGCAGAAGCTAGTTTATAATATAATATTCCACAACTATCACACAACGCCGTCTAGTCCCAAGCTAAGCAGAGCTTGTGTTATGGGTGCTAGACAACTGATAAACATATACTTTAATTAAATTAAATTAATTGGATGAGCCCAAATTCGACGGGTTTACTAGTAGGCATTCTAAGGTTCCATTAGCCATGTCCCAGTTCTAGCATCAGGTCTTTGTCAACAGGTTTACGTCGTCATTAGAAACGAACGGAACTATTTTTAAGATAAATCTAAATGAGCCGAAACTGGATGGGTTTATTAATAGGCATTCTAAGGATACGTCTCTTACCTCCGACCTCCATCGTCAGACCAGTTTGATAGCGTCGGCAGGTTTGAAATACTCATGTGGTACCTACATGAGTATTTCAAACTTTAGGTCATATATATGTTTATGAGTAAGGTATATTCATTAAGTGTTTAAGATCCCAGTCACAGCCAACAAACACCTGAACAGATCTTCATAAATTGTATCTAAGAAACATTTCGATAACTTCAGCTTTCAAATAAAAAAACCGCATCAAAATCGGTCCATTCGCTGAGGCGCTACGGTGCGACGGACAGACATACGGGCACACAGATACCCAGACACATAAAAAACCTCTCTTATCTGTCGGGGGTTAAAAATGAAAATGCATAATTTAATTACATCATACATACCAAAGATGTATCTAACATACTCATCAACATCATTATCATTTCACCCAAAAGACGTTCACTGTTGAACATAGGCCTCCCCTAAGTGTCGCCACAATCAGCAGTCTTGTGCGTCTCACATTCATCGGATTCCCGCAACCCTTACCAGGTCCACCTTGTAGGAGGCCTTCCAGAACCTTTCGGCCCAAACGGCCATCCGTTTTGCGAGCAATGCAAATTATAAAAATCGAAAGAAACCTCACTAAAACGAAAGAAAAAAACTAAATATTTTCCGCACAGGATACAGAAATAGTAGTAGAAATAGTTTTAGTTCATCAGGTGTGATGTTTACCTGAGTGTGGGTAGTTTAATAAAAGTCTTATTGGCACTGGTACTCACGGTTTACTCCAATAAAACAATGTTCACAATCACAAAATAAGGACGAACACGAAAACAGAAGGACTAGTCGATACAGTCACAATACACAACAGTCACAAAAATCAGGACACGCAATACACAATAACAAGACAAGAGAAACGAGGTACCTATATGGCAAGAAATCAAAGCGCGCGCGGCAGTTCGTAGCGGACTGAGTGTCGACGTAGGTTAACTGCGTTCGCGATCATCGCACGTACATATGAGTCAATCTCCATGTAGCGACATCTATGACGCCACATAAGAACTACGAAGAAAATATGAAATCCTGCATCGCGCAATCAAAGTTCTCCGCGCGATTTGAACATATACGACAGCCCGACACCAACTATCGGGCAGTCGCCCACCAGACTATACCACACCTGTCTGGCCGGAGGATCCTCCCTTTTCAAAGGAGGTCTGCGGGACTTTACTCTCTGTACCGCATACCCTCCAAACTCCAAAACGGGCGTATTCGTGTGATCGCTCTGGTGCTTTTCAGATATTGATTTTAATGGTAATTATGTATCTCATTAAAAATTATGATATATAAATAGTACATTTTTACTTTTGGCCTTCAATTTAAACAAACAGTTTCGGAATAATTTAAGTTCAAAAAATGTCGTGACCAGAGCAATCATAATCGAATTCAGTAAACAAAAAAAAATTTTTTTTTTTAATATTTTATATTTAGCCATTTTCAATCATATTCAGATTCAGATCAGTGATCGCGTAACAAGATTATATGTAAGAGAAATGTATTATTTTAGAAACAAGTCAAGGCAAAAATATGGAATATTTTATATAAAATAATTGCTTTTGGGCGAAAGCAACAACTGACTGGTATCCGAACAACAGGAGCCGGCGACGCGGTAGGCCCAGAAGGAGATGGCGTGACGATTTGGACTCCTACCTTAAGGATTGGCCAGAGGTGGCTAAGGACAGAAAAGAGTGGAATAAAGGAAGGGAGGCCTTTGCCCTGCAGTGGGACACAACGGGCTCATAATAATAATAATAATTTCTAAAAACTTAAATACTAAATAAACTATTTAAACTAAAACCTAACTATGTACATAAATATGATACAAAAAGACAAAGCACGCTCAGGCGTCAAAGTACTCCTCCACATCGCTGTCATCCGGAAATGTGCCCAGAAGACTGGCAGCATTGCCACGTTAAATGGCAATGCTAATTCTTTGGGCAAAGAACGAGCCAGCCCTCTGGTCACGTAAAGTGTCGATCAGTCGGCGTGAAATATCCTTGAAAAGGAGACGCGCACTCGGACCCCATGAACCAAGCGTTTCGACCCCAAACGGCTCAAAACTGTAATTACCAATAAGGTTACAGTATTTGCGCCGTTTAAGGGTCTCAGCAGCAGAAGCAGCAGCACCAGCACAGCCCGCCGTACTTGGAATATGGGATGGCGCAAGGGTATCGACACAGGTTGCGTCCCACACCAGAGGCCTACCCACCTTCCACGGTACCAACGTCATACCATCTGGTCTCTTCCCATCGTCACGTACCAAGCCGTTTGGTTCTAATACGGCAGGTACGCCGGCGGTGACAAGAGCTCGACGAATAATATCGTTGATGCTAGCGTGTCGTGGTATGCGGCCTGCGCTCCTGCAACAAGACAGGCCATGGTGTCCGAGACTGTCGACAGCTTCTCCACAGTGGCACCGATGTGGAGCAACACAAGGTGCGCCTAAGCGTAGACAGGTAGCTAGCCGAAACGAGGCGTCATCCATCATAGTACCTATGGTGGATGACGGGAGTGCCTGAAGCCATAAACCCGACTCCCATTCCCCCACAGTCAGCAGACGCGCACGCTCAGCAGTACTTGACGACGTATTCAATAGGTTATCCCGTACAATACTGCAGAGCGGCACATCCCACCGTCTCTGTGAGGACAGGTTGTCGGGCAAATCCGTGTTGGGACAAGCCGTTTTCCAAGCGTTCAACGCATCGGACAAGCACGGTACCTCAACATCAACCAGTGTGGAAGATAAAATATTCCTGGTTAATGTTTCAGTACTGTGCACCGAGGAGAGGAAAGCTGGTAAACTTATACTAGAAATTTCGCGGACTCCAAGGCCACCTAGCCGGATGGGAAGCGTGGCTTGCTGCCATGCTCGGTCGTCCAAGGCCACATTAAGGATTGAAGATAAAGTGTTTATAACAATTTGATCGAATTTTTCCAAAAGTTGTGGATGTTTCCAAAGATGGGAAGCGCGAAGACTATACGTAAATTTTGGCCCAAAACAACAGTATCGAATGAGTGTGAAAGCCGAATGCATGTTTATTTTGAAAAGTCTTTCCGAGACGTCATTAAAATTTTGTATCATTGGTTCAATGAATGTTGGAAAAGATTCATCGAAAATTGGGGAACCCAGGAGGTGAAAAGAATTTCTATCGGTGATTTGGATATTTGGTGCTATTGAGTTAAATTTTGCTAAAGTCGTCTGTCTGTCAGTCGTTTGGGGGAGGTAAATTTCGCATTTTTTTTTTATGTATATATGTAATAAATGTTTAGTAGATATATAATAAATTATGTTTACAAATAAAAAAAATAAAAAAAAATCTAAAATAACACAAATTAATTTAAATTATAAAAATCAACTTTTGGCTAACTTTAATTTATTAAGACTTAATTAAATCACTTCTAGGTAAATGAGCAAAATTAAAAACCTTTTGAAATCAACCATTAATATCTATAGTCTAAGGTTATATGCATAGTTCATCGTTTGTCAATGTTATAGTCCGGTATTACTACTTAAAATAGATTTATAATGTACAATTAATGCAAAATATTATAGCTTTGGTCTTTTTAGAAAGAGTAATCACAGCCATAGCGATCAAAAAAGTCACAAAATTATAAATATAGCCGATTTTAAAAGCAGTAGAAAGTTGAGATTACGTCTCATAAAAAACGTTTCATAACTTTAAGCTTACTATTTAATTTAACGTGCCAGAGCAATAATAACATTCAAGAATCAAATCCAGAGCAATCATAATTATTATCCTTCGTTATGTTGGAGCACGGGAACGTGGCACAGGTATCCTCCTCGGCGGTTAGACCACTTCTGGCGTTGCCCCACGGTAGGGGACTAGAGTGTCTGTAACGCGTAACTAGGGATGAGCGCGATGTTTTACTTCACGATTTTAAATTCAAATTATGGCAAAAGTATTGTTAATAAAACTAAAAATATTTTAATACTATGAAGATAAGTTTCTCATTAAAAAAATATTTAAAATAAACTTATTCATAATATCAGTTTTGTATCACGTAGATTAGACACCGAACTGTATATAAAAAAAATATTTTGAAAACGTTTTCCGATTTTAAAATGGGTTTATCCAACCCGACACGAAAAAAAAAATACTTCTGGAGATCGACCCACATGCAACAAAGTCCTTCGACACCACCGATGCGTTCCGAAATATGATCGTTGTTTTGTGTATTTTAATAAATATTATCAGATAATTGTGTTGCTGTTGTTGTGTTGTATAATTTTATAGTTTACATAAATAAACTATATTATTTTGGTATGTAGATACATACCCTACATAGTTTTCCCTTCCGGACATTTCCCAAAAATCAACTTCATATCATAGAGATGAGAGAATATTGGCTTCGCGGTGAAAGCTGCAGACCGCTTGCTGGTCGCTGGTCGCGCATCCGCACCTGAGCCGCCTATATCGCGCTTAATCACTTCATTAGGGTGCTCCTGATCTGCCGAGACAAAGGGAATCTATTCGCTCAAATAAAAACTTTATGAATAATGTAGTCGCGCCGCTTCCACACCGGCGCGGCGCGCAGCGATCCGAGCAGGAGTGGAGCGATCCGAGCGGGAGCGGAGCTACATGTTCCGATGTTGCCGCCGCTAACGAACACACGCATGTGATGAATGAGTTTAGTTAGCGTGAAAATACTGCTTTCTGAACAAGTTACACGTCACTTAGATTACTGGCCGGCTATCGCAAGTAACTGTGTTTTCTGTAACATTTCAAGCATCTCTTGGAGAAATGACGACGAAGTCGACAAACCGACGTACGGCGAGTATCCACCCTTACGTTGTTGAAACCTCTACGATCCGGACTAAGCGTTTCGCTTCGTCGTTTATACCGCGTACTTCGAGGGTCTGGAACAATTTGCCAGCTGCGGTCTTCCCGTCCGATTACAATTTAAGCGTCTTCAAGGCTAGAGTGAATAGGCTCATAATAAACTAGTGCGCTTCACCACCAACGATTGCATCACTGCTTACCATCAGGTGGGATCGCAGTCAAGCACTAGTTTATATCATATAAAAAAAAAAAAAAAGTGCATGACTATAAAATGTGATACTTAAAATAGACAATAAATTATGATCATTTATATTCAGTTGCTGATAAAAAATCAACAATATCCCTTGCCGAGTCCGATGAAGGCGCAAGATAAAGGTTCTATGATGTCAGTAGCACGGGCCGCGTGTTGCGCATCAGTGGCGCCACTCTTTATGAGTTTCGTTCGACCGCTCATTACACCTTGTGACGCTGAAAGCCGTACGTCCTCGTGCTCTACACTACTTCATACATGTGTTCCATATTCAAACAGCAGTGTCACATATTCATAATGTGTATGCCATTGAAATTATTTGTCAGTTCGTCGGTACCAACTCGTGTAATCGTAATGAAAAGATAAAGTTAGATGTTCAAAGGTGAAAACAGAAACATGAGAACAGAATTATTTAGGCATCGAGTCCTTCCACATAAGGAGACGTTCATGAGAAAGTTGTCATTTCTTATTCCTACTCTTCGTACGAGTCAAATGTTTATTACATCAGTCTTTTGAATGTGCTACTGTGTTTCAAAATGATCTCGGAATATTATTTTATATATAATTATACTTAAATAATGTTCTGAGATCGTTTTGAAATTTACAACTTCACAAATTGTATACTGTAGGGGAGATGTGAAATTAAAAAAAGGTTGGGGTGACAAATGGACATTCCAATTGTTTACAAGAAATATTTCTAAGTTCAAACTAGAAGTTAGTGCTGTGAAATTTCAATGGCATTTTAATACGAATAAACATGCGAGGGTTCGTCTCATATTATATAAAGTTATTTGTTATATTTTCATTACAATAACGTTCAAAACATGTAATTTAACAAGCTAAGATAAAATGGTGTTTTGTATTGAGATAGTGTGTTCGGGAGTTTTTTTTTTTTTTTTTTTTTTTGTCGACGGGGAAAATCATCTTTGACGAAACCCGCTCTTGGGTGGAGCGGGAGACAGTGTCAGACTCTTACTGACTAAAAACCCCGCGCCGTTCCTTCTAGCCTTCATACCGGGGCACGAGCTCCCTTTCGGACAACCCTGTCCCCAGTAGGCTTCGACCCAGCTGGGCCCCTCCTGCTGCTGACAACTCCTTGAGGCGCGCGGGAACAGTGCGCGCCGTCGACGTCTTGGACTCGGTCCATTACCGGACGATCGGACAGCGAGCTACCCATGGCTTGCCGTCCGCGAGCCCGCGTCTACGGTGGCCGGAAATCGGGATCGGAATCCCGGCGACGGCGGCGAGGGCGCCGTTGCCTGATGCGGTCGGCCTCCTCCTTTGCAAGCATTACTGCTTCGCAGAAGGAGGCGACCGCCTGCCATTCCTCCTCGCTCCGGACCATGGCCTCGACCAGGGCCCGGCGCGAGAGGTCTCCGCCGCCGATCGCCCCCACGAGGGCACGGCGATGCTCCGCCCAGGCAGGGCACACCTCGACGGTGTGCTCCACCGTGTCCTCCGGGCGTTGCGCACAGTGGCGACACCCGGGCGTCTCTTCCGCTTGAATCCGATGCAGGAACCTCCCGAACTTGCCATGTCCGGTGAGGACCTGCGTCATGCGGAAGGTAAGGACGCCGTGAGGTCTTTCCAGCCACGCCTCAAAGAGGGGACTTACCGCCATAATCGTGGCGTGCCCAGCACTGGGTTGCGATAGCCGTTGACGCCATTTCACCATGAGATCCCGCCGGAGCTCTGTCCGCCATGCCTTGACATGTTGCGGCAGTGGATTTTCACCCCGGCGTTGCATCTCCACGCGCATGTCGTGCATGTGTGCAAGGACTGTTGCCTCCAGATCCCACGGTGGTAGGCCAGCCAGAAGGCTCGCCGCTTCGCGGGAGATAGTGCGGTAACCCCGCACCATCCGTATTGCCATGACCCTCTGGCAGGCGTTCAGTATGGACGCCGGTCGCTTTGCCAGCGACGGCGCCCACACCGGCGCCCCGTAGAGGGCCATGGACCGAACGATCCCCGCGTAGAGCCTCCGGCAGGAGGCGTCTGGACCCCCAAGGTTGGGCAGGAGCCGCTTGAGAGCAGCCCCAGCCCGGAGAAGCTTGGGAGCCAGACGTCGGAAATGTTCTACGAAATTCCACCGGCTGTCGAGGACGAGTCCCAGATACTTCATCGTCGACCCGACGCCGATGCGAACTCCTCCTACCGTAAGCTGGGAGTCCGATGGTGGCGCGTTCCGAGGGCCGTGGAAGCACATTGCCTCGGATTTATGCAGCGCCACCTCGAGTCCCAACTCCTGGATCCTACCAACGGCTATCGCAACCCCGCGTGTCGCTAGAGCGACCGCCGCCTGGTGCGACTCTCCCTGCGCTAGGATCAGCGTGTCGTCTGCGTAGCAAACCACGCTGACCCCGTCAGGGAAGTCGCGTGTGTTCGGGAGTCAAGTTGCAACTTTTTGTAATTTTCCTAGTCAGTAATCCAGTTTAAAGTATTCGCTGTCGTTTAGTGCCATAAACGGTATTTTTGAATAGCCGTTGATCATTGTATTAAGGTAGTGTCTGGTATGGATGTGACAATGAGATATTTTTTCTATTATGTTCTGTCTTTATGTTAATTTGTTGCGCCCTAACAGAGTCATGTACATGCTCTATGTGTGTGTTAATTGTGTGCAGTAAATAAATAAGTATAGTGCGTAGGTACATCGTGTAGTGAGCTTATCTCTGCCCAGATGTTCAAGGTCATTGGTGATTTTATGCGCCTTCACTACGTATTTGCAATGTATGCACCAAGTCGTCACTTACTGATCCAACGACATGACACGAAGCGACATGAAGTGCTTCTCCATTAAACATTAAATAGTTTAGTTCGGTTTTAGTTTGACAAGGATATAACGCCTTACATCCTCAGCAAAATGTTCCTTATGTTGAGGCCCTTCCTAGCATAACAAACAAAAGATCTAGAGTTGGTTTAGACTTTCTTTCTATTAAATTACAACTTACACAAGTTATCATAAGTCTGTCGCTTTTCTGGATAATATTCCAGCTTAACTCCTATAAAAGTTATAATTGTGTCGTGGACAGCAGATAATACTGATAACAATTTTGATGGACGCGGACGCCCGATGTTATCACCGACGTACCAACTTTAAACCAAATTACGAAATACTTATTTAGGTTTAGATAACGCTTTGGTGGAGGTCGCACTCAGTGTAGACCTCTACTTAAACGACTCAGAGTTTGATACATGGAGTTGTAATTTTTGCAAATAGGTTTAATATACTTTTAGATTTTGATAAAAGCGAAAGTGAGTCTGAGTTTTACGTCTTCACGCCTATTTTGATGAATTTTGGTAGTACAGTTCCATATTTGGTTACTTACCCATTTGTAGACCTTTTTTTTTTCGGTGGGAACAATCATCCAATGACAACCCCCGCTCTTGGGTGGAGCGGGAGATAGTGTCAGACTCTTACTGACTAAAACCCCACCTCGTTCCTTCTAACCTCTTCATACCGGGGCTCGAGCTTCCTTTCAGATAACCCAGGCCCCAGTAGGCTTCGAACCATCTGGCCTCCTGTTGCTGACAACTTCTTGAGGCGCGCGGGAACATTGCGCGCCGTCGAAGTCTTGGGCTCGTTCCGGACAGTTACCGGACGGTCGGACAGCGGGCTCACCATCCGCGAGCCCGAGTCTACGGTGGTCGGAAATCGGGATTGGAATCCCGGTGGCGGCGGCGAGGGCGCCGTTGCGGCGACCGCTTGCCACTCCTCCTCGTTCCAGGCCATGGCCTCAACCAAGATCCGCCGCCGATCGCCCCCACGAGGGGACGGTGATGCTCCGCTTAGGCAGGGCACACCTCGACTGTGTGCTCCACCGTGTCCTCCGGGCGTTCCGCACAGTGGCGACACCCGGGCGTCTCTTCCGCTTTAATCCGGTACAGGCACCTCCCGAACGTGCCATGTCCGGTGAAGACCTGCGTCATGCGGAAGGTAACGCCGTGAGGTCTTTCCAGGCACGCCTCAAAGAAGGGACTTACCGCCATAACCCATTTGTACACCTCAGCCTCTAAATCGATCTAACATAAGTAGATAGACCTAGGACATCAAAAAATACACAGAATTTTCTTTATCATCTTACCAAGAGGACGAGCCGCGGACAGAAGCTAGTGTGTGTGCCCACCATTAAGGTGGTGCCTAGCAATAGATTTCTTTGATATTTGTCGCACTCGCGAGTTCGTTAACAAGACGAGATATCTTACTACTAGAATATTTTTTTGTTGAAAACGGGTACTTACCTATACTTCCCAAATGGTCCCATTGATAGTCACCAAGTTGGGATCTGATGATGAAATTTTGGCGAAATCGAGGGAACTCCTCAAATTCTTTAGTGAAGTTGGTTATTTTTTTTATATAAAAAGGTTCTTTTTTGGCCCGAGTGCGGCGGTGCCGTCACAAAAAAAAACCTGTGTTACTTTTTGGAGTACAATAAAGTTTATTCTATTCTATTCTATTCTAGAACCCGCTTCTAGCTTCTGCGACAAGTTGTCGCACGTTTCGGCTTTTTTTTGTGGCCACTTATAGTTTTTTTGTGGCATCTTCTAGCTTTTTTTTGTGGCCCGGGGAAACTAACTTTTAGTAACACGACATTCATTTCATGAATATTTAACGAATATTTCTGACAGTGAGTGTGGACATGTTTTATCATGATAACATTCGTTCGTAAGTGTAAACACACCTTTATATTTAGATGTTATTAGTTTGCGAGCTGTGCGCACTCAAGTGAATGAGTTTGAGTAGATCTAGAAATAATTAATGATAATCATAAAATATAAGTGGCTAAGTAATTAATTCGCGTTCAGACGAAATACCTGGAACCGTGCACACTTGAAAGTTGAAACATACAGCAAACAAATAATTATATCAAAATAATGCAAAGATTCTTCTTTTAATCTTTTTAGACCAAAATACGTCGACAGCGTTACTGTTCGTCTCGTAAAAGTCTTTGAAAGTGTTGCACAGAGAGCACGGCAAGAAGTGAAACGTTATCTGGGACGTGGCTGCGGCCGCGCACTGTGCCTCTTTGCAGTAATCCCGTCTGCCTAAGTTGTGCCTCCAGCGGCCAACTGCCTTGTAGTCGGCTCAGACATTCCCAGACGGGCCACGTAGTCGATGATGTGTAGGTGTGTAATGAAATATGTACACGATTATGAAGTAATATTTTAGTGTGGATGCTCTTACTATGGTCACCAATAACCAGCAGTGTAGGTGTGTGTATCATCTCGTGTGTCAACGTTGTATACTGAGTCTGAAGCCGCATGTTTAATCGATATATTTACCGCACAAGTTGAGATTTTGGCGGTGAAAGCTTTGTCACCCAATGGTACCAATACATATTTATATAACATCTTACAATAAAAATAAACTGCACATAAAACATACGATGTATGTATGACTTTACAAGTGACGGCCAAATACGAAGCTAACGTGTTTTATTCGTTCACAGGGAAGTCGGCTCAGCAACTGAAAGAGTGCAGCGAAAGGGGAACAGTGACGCGAATGTCTAAATGAGTTTGTCAAAGCTGGTTATGTGAGCGAGGCCCGCGCTGCCGGCTGCGCGCTGCAACAGGCTGCAGGTACTCGGCGCAATCCTGTTGGTGCTAACGAGCTGCACAAAAAACCTCTCTAGCGTGACTATCACCTCCTCGCGTTTATTTCACGGTTCTAACGGGATTCCTTGCGCTCCCCTACTGCAGCCATTGTCGGTACGATGCACATATGATACGGGGAAAAGCATTAGTCTTGCGATGTCGTTCCATAGAATAACACAATCTAAGTTGATGAACTTTCTTTATCTCAATTGATAGTATGTAATGATGTAATAAACTTAATTCTTACAGGATCGTCTCCAGGTTATAATGATACTTCAAAGTCAAAGTCAATATATAATATATAGACCTATGTGATAGGCCTACAAGGGCACTTATATAACGTCAGAAGGGTAGAAAGGTGACTAGGTTACTTCTAGGGAAGCGTGTTCCATCGTCGACCACATTACCGCTTACCATCAGGTGAGATGGTGGTAAAACGCAAGCCATTCAATAAAAAAAAAAAATAGTAATGAATCAATATGCACTACAATACAATTATTTCATTTCGTTTCAATCAATCAATCAATATTTATTAACCGACTTTGAAAAGGAGGAGGTTCTATGTTCGGCTGAAAGTATGTTTTTTTTTTGTAAGTATGTATGTTCATCGATATTTCGGTCAATTGTGGACCGATTTTGAATTTTTTTTTTATTGGGTTATGCTTCCAAGTTGGTCCCATAGAAATATTGTTATGATCGGATCATGAACTTCGAAGATATGGAATAGAACTCCTCATAGAATCATAGCAGAATTGTCGTAACAAGTAAAATTGCTTTGTTTATAAGTGTAGTCCATGACTGACTGAAAGAAAAGGGGGAGGGGATGTATCGAACTGATCTGGTGATGAAACCGGAAGGTAAATTCATGTAATATAACCGTATTTGGGATTATTAGAATCACTCTACACTCTGGCTATAAGGTAATTTATGTTTAGCTGAAGGGTAGGTACTTTTTAGTGGTGCTACCATAACTAAAAAGTGAAAAATAAAAAACTTTTTACAAAAAAAAATTAAACCGACTTCAAAAAGTACAAAATAATTTTAATTTCGGAAGTCGGTGTTAAAATTATTTTGTACTTTTTGAAGTCGGTTTAATTTTTTTTTTATTTACTGTATTGTTTTATATGAATGTAATGGTATGAACTTGTTATTGTATTTTATATTTTTGTCAACGTTATTGCATTGGATTTCTGTACACATGTCTAGAACAAATAAATAAAATAAGGACTAGTACCTACAATAAACTAAATATGTTCATTATGTATAGTATTCCAACTAAAGGATAAATCCTTCTTAGCAATGGTCAAAATCTTCGTAAGCCATCGGGCTAAGTATGGACATCACTAGTCAGTATCAGTTACAGTGAAGTTAGATATGTTGGTGCGTGAGTCGGCGTGAGCTGCTCGTGCAGCTGTGCCGCAGTCAGCGACTCAGCGAGACATCACTGCTATTGATTAGCGCCACAGTGTCTCAGCCGCGTCTACCGAGCGTCGCGTCGTGAGCAGGATGTCGAGCCTGCGGTCGCGGTGAAGGGGGTTCAACATTGAAATATTTCCTCTTAATATCGCTGAGTAGGAATAAATCTCGCACATCGGTGGCAGCGGCCGTCGCCGGGGCGCGCCACAGTGCGTTCTCTACAGTTGTACTACTCCGAACAAACGTACTTGTACAGGTTGACTGTAACAGAAGCCTAAGCTGGTTTCGTTGAGATGTAAAGGGTGTGTGGTAATATAAAAAGCACATGAATGAAAAAATTGCTTGCTTTTTTATTGTTTAACTTTTATGTACTTATTGTAAACTAACTAACGGAACCTAATCTAGACAACGCAAAACTTTCTTTCTACTTCAAAACTAACGAACGTTTAGGTAATACATATTTATTCAAAGGCTTAGTGTTCCAATAGAGACTTATAATTGGTCAAAATATACCTGCAATAGCAACATTGTATCACTGTTTCGCCGCGAGACTGCGGGCGAGAGCTCGCACTCGGCGCACTGTAGGCACCTCCATACATCAGCGACTTTGATACAATTTGCCGTAGAAAGTCGCCAGTTTGATGTATTACCGGAAAAATAACAGAGCCAGATTAAACGGCGAGTCACATCTTACTAGAGGCGCGCACGCGGATAGCGCCCCTATGTGTACGACATACGGGCGCATACGGCGCGACTCACGCACGCGGTCACTCGACGCGCCCGTCAACATTCATACACTAATCTCAGTTCTATGCTTCTAGTTTTAAGGTCAGTTTTCGTGAAACGTCGGTGACACGATCGGGGAATTC
This sequence comes from Mythimna lalbum, assembly GCA_949319445.1. Lineage (NCBI taxonomy): Eukaryota > Metazoa > Arthropoda > Insecta > Lepidoptera > Noctuidae > Mythimna > Mythimna lalbum. The sequence goes on along the minus strand of OX439371.1, from coordinate 15,467,243 downwards.
AGCCATTATTCCGTCGGATGACTTTCCGTGAAATTCACTATTGCTTGGTTTTGTTCGTCGCGATTGTTTATGGCGGATTAAGGCGGCAGTCGATATGCTCGGGCTCTTTATGTTCTCCGGCGGCTTACGTTACCGTGTTTACGAATTTTTCCTCTTAGCGGATAAAAAATACGTCTGTAGCTTTTTGTGTATGAAAAATAAACGATGTATTTATGTATGCGGCCTCGCGTATTGCGCCCCGCAGCCCGCATCCCGCATCCCGTACCGCGCACCCCGCGTCCCGACGCCCACAGATTATCTTTTTATCGAAACATAATGTTTCTCTGAGAGGGATATTTTGACCGGCGCGAGTCGCTTCACAACAGGGCGAGAGCTTACACAGTTAACTAATAAAAAAGTCCGATGCAAAATGTTTTATTCACTGCGAAATAAAGTTTTCAGAAGAGATTTTCAGCGGCCAAAAGCTGTTAAAGTTGTGGCGAGAGAAAAATACGGGCGATTGTGAATAGTTTTTTGTTTGTTAATTGTGTAGTGGCGGCTGAGGCAGCCCAGGAGCTCTCCGGGCAGAACAGGGTCGAATAGGAACACTCCGGCAGGCCGAGGCACCGCAAACCTGTGTGGATGGGCGGGCCGGAAGCTTTCCGAGCAGGTAGGGGCACCTCGGTGCGGGCCGGGAAAAGATAGAGGTTCAACTAAGTATCTAAACGTCTAGATTCCTTGTAGGTGTATTTCCTCTCAGTGCGTTACGACCCAATAACATGACAATATGCACTAAGTATTGTGATGTCTAATAGAAATTGAAAACATTTAATTAGCATAAATATGAATAAAGATATGTACGAGCTACGCTGTGTACCTTTGTGTTAGTGTGTCCGTCGTACTATTAGGTACTCATGAATGTACATATTGTTTAACTGTGCATTTAGCAGAGCATTATTTAGTGGAATAATTATGTAAGTATATTAAGTAGCGATAAATCTATCTAAAGAATCGTTCAAATTAGGCAAACAATATGGGTTTGAAAATAAAATAAAATGTTTGAACTTTTACAAAGGGGATTTCTACATAAGCTTTTTCGTGTGCTTAACTGTTGCACATCTCTATCATGTTCTGGTGGGAATGCTTCGCTCAGACACACGTCAAGTGTTGCGTCCCGCTGTGTCCCGTACCTAATTAAATTAGCCTCGTTCTAATTCTTCGTTTCTCTGAACTCAAACTGAAGCGCCGCGCGTTGCTCCCGCGCTCAGCGAGCAATAGTTTCCGTTCAAGGGTTCCGATGGAATTATGAGTACTGTTCTTGGAAGCCTCTTCTTATGCTTGTTTTAAGCATCTAATTAGCACCGTAACAAGTATCTTTTTTAGTTTCGAACTGAAAAAAAAGCGGCCAAGTGCGAGTCGGACCCGCCCATGAAGGGTTCCGTAGCAGCAGCAGCATAAAAGTTCTCGTAGTTCGTTGTAACTTTGATCGATGTTTTATTAATAGTGTATTTTTTAGATTTATGACGTATTAAAAAAAATACTTTATAGATCTCGTTCAAACCAATGTTCGATGGAAGTTTGCATGGTAATGGACATCATATATTTTCGTTTAGTTTTATCATTCTTTTAATTTAGAAGTTATGGAGACACACACACATTTTACGACTTGGGAAGTGTTTAGAAAAAAAAATATTTTAAACTTCAATATCATTTTTGAAGACTTATCCATAGATACCGCAACGTTCTAAACTGAGTGTAGGGAACCCCCAAAATTTATTGTTTTTTTTTTTCAATTTTGGTGTAAAAATCTTAATCCGGTTCACAGAATACATCTTCTTACCAAGTTTCAACAGTATAGTTCTTATAGTTTCGGAAAAAAGTGGTTGTGACATACAGACTCTTTAAGGAATCTATAAGGGTTCCGTTTTTTGCTATTTGGCTACGGAATCCTAAAAAGGGAAAAGCTTGAGTGAACCCTTTGTTCACAGTTGAGAACACAAATAATAATATCTGTTGACCGACCAGAACGTAAGTACCCACTTGTCGCATTCAAAAGTCTAGTAACCAGCTCAATCCTCCGCCAGTCCTCACCGTCCACGTAACTTGTCACTCAAACAAACACGAGCGGATCTGAAGAGGTCATTATCAATAACATTGGCGGCAAATTCAATCGACGCTTGACTCACACGAGTGGCTCGCCGCCCGACTTCAGCCGATATTTAAAGCGTGTTCTACACCGAGACCCCCGTCCCCCACTCTGTCCCCCACTGGCGGAGGGAGAAGGGGACAGGCTCAGTACATTTTATTAGTCGCTTTTTTATCGGACAGCCTCGACTATGAGCTGTTACACCGAACTACGAAACTATTCCATCAACTAATTTATACTTTTATAATCTAAAAAAGCTTCGAAATATTATCGTGTAGAATATTTGTGGAGAATGAAAAGTGTTCGTGTACTCTTCCAGAGATGGAGATCATTAAATTTTAACGACATTAAGCTATAAATAGCAGCACTCTACGGGCAGATCTCGTAACGCTCGGAATATTTCGGAGTTTCCTCTCCATTTCTATGAATCTGCGACGATATTTATAAATAATGTTCATTACATTGTCAATTTGTGTAGTCTCTGATTACCGAAGCTTGTGTACCAGGATGTCAGAAACAGCAAAAGTTTGAGCTCATTCTTTGGTTGCAGTTCGTTCGCAAGTTTCATATAAGCGTGGTGGTGCGGGGTCAGTTCGGGCGGCGAGTTCCATTGTTCCTCTCGGTGTAGACTGCCCCCCTCCCCCACCACGGGTGACCCCCTGACGGCTGTCCAGCTGAGATTGCAGTGTTACAAGTAAATTGATTTAAAAAAAAACCTATTCACAGTATAAATACCGCCGGAGTACAGACGTCTCACTTTTCCACATACTAAAAACTAATCATAATAACATGACGGAACATTCTACGAACATTTATTAATTTTATTGTGCCTTTTAATTGACATACTATTCTATAGAACAGATGGCTTTTGGGGCCGAAAGGTTCTGAAGTGACGGCCGCGTATCAGAAGACGCTTCGTTGGAAGGCCTTCTACAAAGTGGACCGATGATCTGGTAAGGGTTGTGGGAATCCTATGGATGCAAAACGCACAAGACCGTTCATTGTGGCAACACTTGGGGGAGGCTTGTGTCAAACAGTGGATGTCTTTCGGCTGCAATGACGATGATGATTTATAGTGACTCTATTGAAGTCGCCGCAGGTCTTGCAAGTGATACTCAGTGTGATCAGTTTATTTGTGCGAGTCATCTGTTTTGAGTGTCGCGCGGGTAGAGGGTTCATGAAGTGGGGGGAGGGAGGGGTCGTCTAGACTCATCAAACGGAATCCCTAAAAAAAGTGTGTGTGTTCAGTAGCCTGCATGCTAACTAAACGACGCGGCGAGACGCTAAGTATATAAGTGACTAAATTGGCTGTCAACAACATCAGCTTGATAAATTAACCAATAGTATTTAGTAATTCTAGAAATAAATATTTATGTCATTCAATACTCTTCAAGTTGAGACAAGAAATTTTATGATTATGCCTACTATGTAACTACGTCAAAGAAATCATAGTGGTTGGTGGTGAAATAGAGATACATAGAGCAGAGCTTCATGCAAGCGAAGTGTTTACAAGACTTTTCTAAACACACTAGAAAGTCTTAGATCGCCAAAATTGCATTAACCCTTCAGATACCGTCAATTAGAGACACAATAGTAAGACAATAGATGCGCGGCCACCGGTGGTCGCTTGGGGATTCATGAATTAAGCCGCATTTTTGGGAAGTTTTTTGGATCCAGTTTAAAAACCAAGTTTGCAGCTTCGTAAAACAGTCATGCCACGCAGTTAACACCGTGCTTTCGAAGCTGTAAACTTGGTTTTAGTCTGTATCTATAAATACGAACAACATTACAAAAAATCAGCAGTGCAATTTTATTATTTGCGACCCAACTCGTGTTGTGATGTACCTACATAGACCATCCATAACAAACAACAGTAACGACAAGGACCATTCCAGTGACTATTTTTCCAAGTCACTGAGTAGGTAACACTTAGGTAGGTAAGTAGCTCATTCTATTGTAAATGATTGTATGGAATTGAGTCACATGTAATGGTGCATAGGAGTGATTTGTTTTTTCGGTCGGTAAAAATTATCCAAATGACATCTCCCACCCTTGGGCGGAGCGGGAGATAGTGTCAAACTCTTACTGACTAAAAAACCCACCTTGTTCCTTCTTGCCCTTAATACCGGGACCGAGCTACCTTTCGGAGCTAACCCTGGCCCCTGTTGCTGGCAACTCCTTGAGGCGCGCGGGAACAATGCACACCGTCGACGACTTGGGTTCGGTCTAGACAGTTACTGGACGGTCGGACTGCGAGCTACCCATTGCTTGGAGCGGCTGGGGCGTAAGCGCCGTTGCCTGATCCTGCCACTTCTCCTTGCTCCGGACTATGGCCTGAACCAAGGCCCGGAACAAGAGATCGCCGCCGCCGATCACCCCCACAAGGATACGGGGATGCTCTGCCCAAGCGTTGCACATCTCGGCCGTCTGCTACCCCGTGTTTTCCAGGTGGTCCGCACACCCGGGCGTCGCTTCCGCACAAACAACTCAATCCACCATACCGCGACCCATCGCGGCTGCGAAGTTTTGCCCCAGCGTTGCTTCTCCACGTGCAAATCGTGCATGTGTGCAAAGACTGTTGCCTCCAGACCCCAGGCGGGTAGGCCAGCACGAAGGCTCGCTGCTTTGCGGGAAACCGAGCGGTATCCCCGCACTATCCGTATTGCCATGACCCTCTGGCATGCGTTCAGCTGGGCCTTCAATTGCTGACGCAGCGTGCATTGTAGTGATTAATAAAACTGACAAAATAATATGGCATTCACCTTAGCCTGCATCGGAGAGTACCGGAGTCGAGTTGTCGGTATGTGTTTAGTTCAGATGACGTTTGAATAGAATCAGCTTCATGAAAGTCTACCATTATAACTGAAAACCAACGTCTGCCTATTATTTGCCGAGAGCTACACATGCAACACACAGTACCACTCATATTTCCTAGTTTAATATCTCGCTCAGAGATCAATTCAGATCGTCTTATTTGGCATACGACGAGAACTCGCACAAATCGCTCTCATAATAAATCGCTCGCGTGTGTGCGGTGCATATCATGTCGCACTCGTGTCGGACACCGCGGTCTGCGTGACTGCATCGATATGTAATGCAAAGAACGTTTGGCAACACTGATGATGTAGAATTTACTTTTTTTGTGATTCGTATTTGTTTTTGTGAAAGCTGGGTACACTAGTGTCTTACATAAGACTTAATCGCGGTCGATCACTTTCAGAACATAATGAGAGCGGCATATGATAATGTTTTACAATCTCATTAAATGCTCCGCTTCGATGGAAAATAATTCAGGCCTTTCTAAGTGGGTCAAAACAGGTTACAAAGTGAGGCTTCAAATATACTGGTAGTAGCTATGTTCATACAGCTACCAGTGTAAGAAGAACTATGGGCACAATAACAAGCGCGAGTTAGACAAAAGATGAAAACAAAAAAATATGACGAGCGATATGACGGGGGTAGGACGGCCTTAGTTCCTTATTAATAAAAGGTTTTAATATTTTAATATGAACAGGGTTATGATACTAAAAATAAGTTGTTACATTATTTCTTGTTCTGTATCAGACTTAAGACCCCCTGAGTTTGTTTCGGTGTATCTGCTCAGGGTAGTCAGCTAGGAAACACCGGCTTTATCTAGTTTAAACTGACTGAAAACAAAATTGACGTGTAAAAGTGTTTTAATTTAAACCTATTTGCAAAATAAAGATCATTTACCTGTTAAAATAAAAATCAAACAAAAGTCCTGATTAAGAAAATTCTGACGAAAGTCGAGCGAATAAATGTATCCTACTTAACACTAGCCAAGTTATAATGTTCAAATTAATTTATTAATTTTGTAAACATAGGTTATTGTAGGTGTTTTTTAATATTTTAAATTGTCAACAACTTACATGATGATAAAACAGTAGCATGTTTTACATTCTCGGGTTGTATTGCAAAGCAGTAGGCTTTACCTACTAGCAAACACGTAGGTCTGTACGACTGCGGAGCTGTCGCCCCATAGACAATAGAAGCGACGCGTCTTGCACATTGTTAGACATAGTTCTGTTGTACAAATACAGTCGCATTCATTATGAAGCGATGCCATCGAATCGAAATGAGGCGCGGTAATGGCGCGCGAACAAACGCGCCGCCCTCGCACTTCGTGTGTGAGCCGCGGATGAGCAGCAGCTGATGAATGGAGACCAACGTGAACACGCTCGCAAAGCGAACACGACTTTCTTACAGCGTTTTGCTAATTGCATATAATATACAGACCGATTCCAGTTGACAACACAAAATGATTATGACCCTTAAGTAAACTTAAAGCATTTTTTATTTATTTATTTATTAATTTATGATAGATACGATACATAAATAAAATTATAAGTATACATACGAGTATATATCTATAAAATATAACTTAAAGAGTTGGTTGAGGGGTAACGATCTTTGACTAGCTTTTTGAAGACAGATATATTTTTAGCGTCACGGATGTTAGCTGTAAGCGAATTTCACTGTGGAACTCACTTCCAGCTGTACTGCATGAAAAAGGAAAATACTTGACTAGAGAGTTAGTAATAGTTTTTTACCGACTTCCCAAAAAGGAGGAGGTACTACGTTCGGCTGTTTGTATGTTTTTTTTTTTTTTTTTTTTTTTTTTGTATGTTTGTTCGTCGAATACTCCCCCAAATGTGGACGGATTTTCAAAATTCTTTTTTTGTTCGAAAGTAGATAGTTCTGAGGTGGTCCCATTATCACCAAATTAGGATCTGATGATGGGATCTTGGAGAATTCGAGGGCAACCTTCAAATTTTATAGGCTCACTTATTGATTTTCGCATATTTTATGAAGTATCTTGTGTATTTGCGTATGGTCGTCACCATCTCAGGTAGCTGGGCTGATGATGGAAGGTACAACTCCTTAACAGTAAGAAGTTACTCGAACAGGCAAGGACTGTTTTAGTAAATTGTTTTGATGTTTGATAGGGCATTTGCCACAATTGGTCTCATGATCATCAAGTCATGACCTGATGCTGCAGTCAGGATAGTCTGCAGAGTACCTAAGTCCTCGACAACAAACAGCAGATATATCGAGTTTAGGCTCATTGAAAACGGCTCGATGTGTGGATAAACGTACTGCTAATAAAGAACACCGAAGTACATAGAGACCTGATGCTGAAGCCAGGAGCATCAGGAAAAGTACAAACCTTGAAATTACAGCACCGTAGTCGTGTTTGGGCTCATTTTAAACAGGACTAAATTTTAAGTTCATTGCAATGTTGACATAAATCATCTAGTCTAATGACTGATTGAAAGATTTACCTTTCGGCTTCATCATCAGATCAGTTCGATATATCCTTTCTCTCTCCAGCATCTAGTCTAATGACTGTTTGAAAGAAGAGGGGGTATCTATCGCTATTGGGGGATATATCGAACTGATCTGATGATGAAGCCGAAAGGTAAATTAATGTAATCTAACCGTGTTTGGGATTATTAGAACCGTTATGAGATGCGCTCTGACTATAAGGTATTTAAGTTTGACTGAGGGGTACTTTTTAGTGGTGGTACCATAACTAAAAAGTGTAAAATAAAAAAAACTTTTTACAAAAAAAATATAACCGACTTCAATGATAAAAAACACTGAAAAGTATCAAATAACTTTAATTTTGGAAGTCGGTGTTAAATAACGAAGAGACTAAACTATTATAGAAACACCGACTTCCAAAATTAAAGTTATTTGATACTTTTCAGTGTTTTTTATCATTGAAGTCGGTTATATTTTTTTTGTAAAAAGTTTTTTTTTTTAATTCTATCTTCTACTTGTGATACTTTTTACATTTATTTTCCAAAAAAAATCATTATACAATTGCCAAAATAAAAAAAATAAAACATTTTTTTGCTTGTGGTTATAAAAAACATGTAAAGATAAACATGAAATAAAATGTAAATGCGCTCACGGTACGAGCGTTGATTCACAAAAATAATATTTTTCAATCAAAAAGATATCACTTACTGAACAAATTTGTAAAATGAAAGTATTCCGTCAGGCTTAGAATTAGATACAAAGTAATGTGTTGTGGAATGGCCACGACCTGGCCGAGCAGCTGTGATCGTCGAGAGATGACTCATGAATATATTAGTGATCGCTGACGGACGCTCGGCACATCACTCTCGGCGGAGAGCAGATGTTCCGTTTGGTGGAATATATTTAATAACGTCTTAAAAACTGCATCTAAATTAGTACAGTAATCGTACGAATCATACATTGTCTTTAATTAAGCATTTTATGCAATTCTTAAGTTCATATTTACTAGCACAGATCGGTTAATCTTAAAAAAAAAAAATCTTTTGAGAGTTGGATCATTTATCCGCGAGATGCAAAACCCAGTCGCTAAACAACACACTATTCAAGCCACAAATCATTATCATTAAAATTGCCGGAAGTGTTTGTATAGAAAACTACTAACAACGTCCCGTACGCTGAGTAGCATACCACGGCCTTTATAGTTGTCAAGCACATGCCGTACGCTGAGTAGCATACCACGGCCTTTATAGTTGTCAAGCACATGCCGTACGCTGAGTAGCATACCACGGCCGTTATAGTTGTCAAGCACATGCCGTACGCTGAGTAGCATACCACGGCCGTTATAGTTGTCAAGCACATGCCGTACGCTGAGTAGCATACCACGGCCTTTATAGTTGTCAAGCACATGCCGTACGCTGAGTAGCATACCACGGCCGTTATAGTTGTCAAGCACATGCCGTACGCTGAGTAGCATACCACGACCTTTATAGTTGTCAAGCACATGCCGTACGCTGAGTAGCATACCACGGCCGTTATAGTTGTCAAGCACATGCCGTACGCTGAGTAGCATACCACGGCCGTTATAGTTGTCAAGCACATGCCGTACGCTGAGTAGCATACTACGACCTTTATAGTTGTCAAGCACATGCCGTACGCTGAGTAGCATACCACGGCCGTTATAGTTGTCAAGCACATGCCGTACGCTGAGTAGCATACCACGACCTTTATAGTTGTCAAGCACATGCCGTACGCTGAGTAGCATACCACGGCCTTTATAGTTGTCAAGCACATGCCGTACGCTGAGTAGCATACCACGGCCGTTATAGTTGTCAAGCACATGCCGTACGCTGAGTAGCATACTACGACCTTTATAGTTGTCAAGCACATGCCGTACGCTGAGTAGCATACTACGACCTTTATAGTTGTCAAGCACATGCCGTACGCTGAGTAGCATACCACGGCCGTTATAGTTGTCAAGCACATGCCGTACGCTGAGTAGCATACCACGGCCTTTATAGTTGTCAAGCACATGCCGTACGCTGAGTAGCATACCACGGCCGTTATAGTTGTCAAGCACATGCCGTACGCTGAGTAGCATACCACGACCTTTATAGTTGTCAAGCACATGCCGTACGCTGAGTAGCATACCACGGCCGTTATAGTTGTCAAGCACATGCCGTACGCTGAGTAGCATACCACGGCCGTTATAGTTGTCAAGCACATGCCGTACGCTGAGTAGCATACCACGACCTTTATAGTTGTCAAGCACATGCCGTACGCTGAGTAGCATACCACGGCCGTTATAGTTGTCAAGCACATGCCGTACGCTGAGTAGCATACCACGACCTTTATAGTTGTCAAGCACATGCCGTACGCTGAGTAGCATACCACGGCCGTTATAGTTGTCAAGCACATGCCGTACGCTGAGTAGCATACCACGGCCGTTATAGTTGTCAAGCACATGCCGTACGCTGAGTAGCATACTACGACCTTTATAGTTGTCAAGCACATGCCGTACGCTGAGTAGCATACCACGGCCGTTATAGTTGTCAAGCACATGCCGTACGCTGAGTAGCATACCACGACCTTTATAGTTGTCAAGCACATGCCGTACGCTGAGTAGCATACCACGGCCGTTATAGTTGTCAAGCACATGCCGTACGCTGAGTAGCATACCACGGCCGTTATAGTTGTCAAGCACATGCCGTACGCTGAGTAGCATACCACGGCCTTTATAGTTGTCAAGCACATGCCGTACGCTGAGTAGCATACCACGACCTTTATAGTTGTCAAGCACATGAGGATTCTTGTAATATAATGTTATCATTTACATTTGTAGTAGCGTAATATTAAAAATTAATACAAGGTTCCCGCTCCCGCCGACAGCGGGAGGCCTCTCCCTCACGGCGCGTGTACTCTAAGCTAACGTTAACACAAACGTTGAACGATCTCATTTGTGAGGCTGTTACTTTTGACAAGCATTGTGATGAGTTCTGATGATTGGAAGCGGCTGAAAAATGTCTGAAACAGCTGTTATCACGCCGAGTTCAACATCAGCATCATTAGCTATAATTTAAGAAGTCGGCACAATTACTGATATTCATGTTTGATATCAGCTGCCAGCGACTGCCAACGCTTTGTGTATAATACTGATATCCAGCTGCATCCAGTCAGACTGGAGGTTGATCACGATATAATTGACAAAACGAGACAGAGGATGTAGAATGATGATGCCATTGGAATATTGTTTATTTTTCAACCGATAGATAGCGTTGTTACCACTACACGCGCACACGCTCACAACCACAACCCACACGCATAGAACCACTTCTCGTCTCTTTTGTTCTTCCTTCACGTGTTTAAAATTGTGCGCCAAACGCAGATGTTTTTCACCGACCTGAAGGTTTATTTTGTATTCTTTAGGGTGAGGCCTGGAGATCCGTAACACAGGGTCCCCCTAGTACGGATTCCAGTCTCTCGCAAGGGAGCTACTCATTTATGTAGGTATATTTAGTAGATTACTTAGTTAAGGAAACCTTTGTAAAGAGAAAACAACAATTTTTTATTATTAGAGTGTACGCAAGATCATACACAAAGTGGTCAGTTCAGGCAAATTGAATGTTCTTAGTACCTATTTAAATCTAAATTGGAACATAGCACTCGGGATATGGTTGTTAATTTTAAAAACTAACGTTTTAATGTGCAGAACACAACTCGTAGCAGCGTAGCTCGTAACGGTCTATTACGTAGCAGCGCAACTTATAGTGGCGTAGCTTGCTTGTGCCAGCCTAATAACACAGTCGTAGCAGCGTAGCTCGTAGCGGTCTAGTACGTAGCACCGCAGCTTATAGTGGCGTAGCTTGCTTGTACCGGCCTAATCAGCACAGTCGTAGCAGTGTAGCTCGTAGCAGCGTAGCTCTTAGCGGTCTAGTACGTAGCAGCGCAGCTTATAGTGGCGTAGCTTGCTTATACCAGCCTAATCAACACAGTTGTAGTCGTGTAGCTCGTAGCAGTGTAGTTCGTAGCAGCATAGCTCGTAGCGGCATAACACGTAGCGGTGAAACTCGTATCGGCAAAGCTTGTAGCAGACAGTGAACTCATAGTAGCGTAACTCTTAGAAGAGCTGCCCCCCTAGCCAAGTTACAACCGTTTCGCTCGAGTTAGCCACGCCCTCGAATCTTTTGTTCTGACTCCTTGGCTAAGCGTTGAGATGACGTCATTCGCTTAAATTTGAAGCTTCCTACTGGCATAAACGATTGCAAATTATCAACTTGGCTAGCAGTATAGCTCGTCCTGGTGTGTATTGTAGCGTAGCGGCTTAGTTCATAGAGGCGTAGCTCGTTGTAAACTTTTGCTTTTAAAATAGTCTATATAAGTATAGAGTTGGATTTAAACGTTTTTTTTAATCATTTGTGTGCTTGTTTCCTCCGTTTTTTGAGGATCTCTTTTTTGAAAACCTAGACCTATTGCAATAAATCTTTATTAATTTTTTTGTAACTCGTATGTAAGGTAAATATAATGGAAACAAGCATTTTATTTATTTAGTTACACACGACAAGTCCTTTTGCGCTAAACCAAATAACTTGTAATGTAAGGTATGTGATGTAACCATTAACAATTCGTGCACTTTCATCAGCTGCATTTAGTGCGCGAAACACAAAATGAGCCACAAATTAGTTTTGTAATAAACACAATCCAATGTGTGTTTCAAACACAGAGCGATAATTACTGCACGAGGTGCGAACAGCGACCAGTGGCGACAAACAAATCAACTAAACATTTTGTTAGTAACACTACATCAACGTGCGTTCTAAAGATTTCACACTGATGTATCTTCATCTGTACGCTTGCTACTAATTTGAAGTCGGCTTCGAGACTAAACACGTGCAGCTGAATACCAGTATTTTCTACAGAGCATGTTTGATGTCCCGCCTGAGCCTCACAACCCAGTTTCACGATGATAAGGTAAGACAAGTGTCTGACTCTCGGGTTTCTGAGTATCTGTACAAAATAATAAAAATCCACAAAAGACAGCCTGGACCAACGTCGTAATGTACGTTCCGAGGTCTGGTGTGGTAATGGACGGTCGCGGACCTCGATTAGCATAGCCTAACCTCTACTGGACCCGTTCAGGCCGCTCATTGCCTATAATTACCTATATATAGCAGGGGAAGGCGGTGATGGAATTCAATGTGGCCAATGAACAAATTACGTCCGCGTCACCTAACATCTCACGTCAACCTTTCAACGTGAGCTATTTATTTGGATTTACAGTTTTGTAAAATTATATAAATTAACTTTTATGGTTTGTATACACTATGTCAAAATATGGCTTGTTTTTAAACAAAACAAAAAGCATTATTTGTATTAGAATAATGTGTGAATTACAAGCGTATTGATGTGGATCGGACATTCATTTCCTATAATTAATAAAAAAACATCACCAAATACCTACATTTCTTATTTTGAATAGCATCTGTAACATTATCTAAATAAGCTTGAAGCCTATGGTTTTAGAGGCAATGTTTTAGAATTAATTAAGTCCTATCTTCATAATCGTAAACAAGTTACAGAAATATGTAAAATAAATAAAATTAGTAATTGTGAAGAAATTTCAAGATCAGAGGAACGTGAAGTTATATATGGAGTACCTCAAGGCAGTGTATTGGGGCCTCCACTTTTCACATTGTATATTAATGACTTGCCTAAAGTAACTGAACAACCGATGACACTTTTTGCTGACGATTGCACTATGACAATAGCTTGTAATGACATTAATACATATGAACTTGACATTAATAATTCACTAATATCTATTATAAATTGGTTAAATGATAATAATTTAATAATTAATTTAAAAAAGACTAACGTTATGCACTTTAGACAACGTATGCAAACAGTCAACAATCCTGATATTAAATTTAATAATGTAAATATCAATGAAAGTGACACAACAAAATTTCTAGGGCTAATTATAGATTCTAAATTAAATTGGAAACCCCAAATAGAGGCACTAAGTAAAAAATTGAGCAGTGCAGCCTACGCTTTGCAACAGCTTGCTGCGGTTCTCAGCACGGATGCACTGATTACTGCATACTATGGATTAGCCGAATCAATTATTAGATATGGAGTCATCTTTTGGGGGAACAGTACAGACAATGAAATAGCGTTTCGAGCACAAAAAAGGTGCATTAGATCGATGTTTAGACTGCAAACGACGGACAGCTGTAAACCTTATTTTATAGAACGGAAGATATTAACATTACCCTCATTATACATCCTCGAAGCAGTGATGTTCATTAAATGTAATCCTCATTTATTTCAGTATTTGTCTAATGCTTTCCCAAGAAATAGACGTGATAATTTCAAACTCTGTGTTCCGGCCGCTAAAACGGCTCTTATGCGCAAGAGCATCTTTTGCATGGCTCCGACCATTTTTAACAAATTGCCTAAATTATGGAAAACTTTAAATAAATCTGCTCTTAAAAGTAAATTGAAGAGCTTTCTAACTAAAAGAGCATATTACAGTGTAGCAGAGTTTATGAAAGAGGACAATATTCTTCGTTTTTGAGATGACAATATTACATTTTTAATATTGTTTTGTATATATATTTTTTTTTTTTTTTTGTGCATTGAATAATTGATACTAAATAATTGTAATTTTAATAATGACAGTAATTCGTAATTTTATTGACTGCTTCGACATTGAATTTAATTTAAAATGCTGTCGACATGTATTGTATTGTTTTACTATTATTATACTTTTTTTCTTTTTTTTTTTTTTCTAGAATAATTGTAATTTTAATGACAGCAAATCATGATTTTATTGACTACTTTTGACATTCAAATTTATTTAAAATTATGCTGTTGACATGTGTATTGTATTATTATTATTATTATTTTTGTTATTTTTTTTTTATTTGAAAAAAAAAAAATTGACATTTTAATGATAATTGTACTAACTAATTTGTATAATGACTATTTGAAATTGAATTATATCTAGAACTATGCTATTGAATTGTAATCATACCTAAACTAAATTTAACAAGTACCTATGAAATTTTGATGATCACGGTTTATGCACCATCTCTTCCTAAATATTTGTACGCCACGATATGCGGCTGAACATGCCAGAACTTATACTTCATTACCTACTATCTTGCATGCAATGTATCATGTACACCATGTTTAAACAAATAAAGTTTTACTTACTTACTTACTAAGCCTCTATTCATTTGGAAGCAAATCTTTGGGCTTATGGCACGTGTCGTATCCCGGCCGATGTGCCGATAGGCGCCATAAATCTGTCCGAGCGAGTGGCTCATGCCTGAGTGGAGGCATGTGCCTCATGGCCGACTCGTGCCCGGAGGCATCGCCTGCCGCGCCGGTAGCCACGGCTTAGCCTGACACTGACTAGAAGTGGAAAACTGTGCCATTTACCTTCAGTTTTAAAAATTAAATTCAAAATATTGAACCTGATAAGCTAAGTTGGAATTTAGAATTCAATCATTATCTATCTATATATATAAAAATGACCCCCGTTTTCCGTTGTCACGACATGGCGTGAAAACGGCTTGACCGATTTGGCTGATTTTTTTTTTGTTGTGATTGTTATTGTGAGGAGAATAGAGTAGGGTAGAGTAGGGTAGAGTAGGGTGGAGTAGGGAAGAGCAGGAGCGAAGCCGCGCGGGCAAAAGCTAGTAATTATATAAAATCGATGGTACCTATGTAATATATCGCTCTTATGAAAGTGAAACAATATTGCCATTAGTAATATTCGTTCCGAAAAATACAGTAACTATTATGGCTTTTACTAAGCTGCTCGGTGGTAGATAGGTAGTGCTAGGTGCTGGTGCACTCATGCTAAAACTTTCATCTAAAATAAAAAAAATCTTTGGATTTAATACTAAAGGTACAATTTCACACTTTTCCAATATAAGAACAGTTTCAGGTGTGCGTATAATATTGTAGTAAATATCTGAGATCATTATCTGGTTGACTTGTTTATTGATACAGGAGAAGCGCGATCCCTTTCACAGACTACGTGTAAGCAGTCCTGTGATTTGTTCACACACCGTTGTACTTTTCGAGCTTCGAAGTCACAATTCTAAACTTATTCATGACACCGGTTGTGTGACAGATTCTGGCACTAAAGCTGCTAAATGCAGTGGAAACTGTGTCTAAGGTCGTCTTACATTGTTCAACATGAGAGCTATAAACGTACGCTATATCATATCAAGACACACAACGTCATTAACACGTCGTTCTCTGCAGTGAATGTAAGAGCTAAAGCCTTCCCCGGACGACGGCGTCACGCTCACAAAAACTGTCTTCCGGCATAATGTTCTGTATCCGAGACGCTACGGCCATCAATATCTCGCGAGGGATCGCGCAAATCCTCGCTCATTGAGAGCATCCCTCTCGCGATCCTCCTCTATTGAGAGGCCGATATTAGGCGGCAGCCGCGGGCGAGCCCGGAGGATGCTGTAGTCATTATATCGAGTGTCCCTTTATGGCATACATTTCATATAAATAGCTACGTGAAGGGAATTTATGAGATTTATTGTATTGTGTTGTGAGGATGCATCGCGTTCAGCTCAAGACGTGTTGTCTCATTTCTGCGACCGTTTTGTTGCAAATACCAATAAAATATAATTAATTTTGCGTATTGTATGTAAAATGGACAGAGCAACCTTTTTCATATGCTTTGTCTATGGACTGAAAGGTTACCATAAGGTTTTTAGGTTTTCTCTCTTTTTTGTTATTCCTGAAGGACCACATTTTACAATAAAAGACAGTTTCACCCTAGTAATTTGTGCGATAGGATTTTATAGATGGGCGTCAAAAAATTAATTGTATCATCTTAATATGATGGTTGGAAGGCGACTATGTGGAAGAGAAATGTTTATGTAACGTTAGGTTATATCAATAGATGAGACAATCTCGTTGTGTTGAGCGTCGAACAATAAAAATAGAACTGTGGCAGCTCCAGCCACGGCTTATTGTTTTAATTAAATCAGGAAAATAATAAACGTCGGCGCTATCGCGATGTGTCCGCGTGTGTTGACGCGCGTTATCGCGAGATCGACGTTCACAAATTAAAATACACATGTTAATCCGCGGCCCAGTAGTCGGGGGCCCCGGGCGGGTCACCGGGGGCCCTCCACGATATAATCCGACAATCAGTGGGCAAACAGAACGGGTGCGTCCAGCTGTAACCGTACTCTTTATGAATAACAAAAGACAGAAATGGGTTCGATTGGACAAGGCATTATTGCAATTGATTAAATAAACAAATATTTCTGATAGCCAATTGTTTGATGGGAGGGATGACTAGAGTGGTGGGAGGGCGATGTTAGTGAAGCGTTCACTGTAGGGGATGAGGAGGTCTAATAGCGCTTTTGTGGCACGGACATAAAGAACACAAAGGAGACAGGTGTTGTTTTAGTCAGTAAAAGTCTGACACGCCCTCTTGCTCTTCCCCCTAGAGCGCGAAAAGTCAATGGATGATTTTCTAGCTCAAAGAGAAAGGAATTTCAGATTCAGATTCAGAAATTTAAGTAAAGAACCATTAATAATAATAAGATTACAACATTCCTGGGCTGCTACTGGTCGACATAGTTTTGCTTACAGTCCAAGTTCGTGCGTCGTGTAGTCAAGTATTAAATAAACAAAGTTTACAATTTTAATCGTTTGTACACATGTTAATTGGCGAGCGCCGCCATTCGTCCAATAAGAATATTGTAGCAATTGTTTAAAATCGGCTTTCGTTTAATACTTGCGAGGCAGGCGCCGCGCTGATAGGATTTTATTTCAGCTTTAAAATAAAATAAACAATAATCCATCAACATAATCGACCCTCAACGACGCGGCGGGAGCGGAGCGGAGCTGTGCGTAGTGGAGCTGAACGGAGCGGCGTCATGGATCATGCCCTCATAGTATAAATGAGTAAACTTGCTCCGAGCCCTCTTCGGATATAACTTGCTGTATTGGTGTTTATGAAATTCCCGGCGGATTCCGTGAGTAGCCAAGTTTCAACTAAGTTCGGGTGTGGGTAGCTATATGCACGCGCCGCGACTTCAGTCGCTAGATTGGGACAAAGTAACACTATATCTACAAGTAGCATTAGCCTATTGAGACAACTTAGTGCCAATGTCATGTGCGCGCCTTTAACTAATATGCTATCACAATCTGTTTTCGGTAATGTTGGTTCTGGTTCTCTATGATATAATATACAGAACTTGAGATGCGAAGCGACTTTGAGCGGTGCGGTGTGACGCGGTGCGGCTGGATGCATTCCGCGCAGTAATAGCAGACGCGCTGCGTTCTTGTTTGTTGCTGATTGTGATGAAATTTATTAACAACGAGAACAACGAGCGAAACATTTCGTGACCGTTTATAGCATTCACTTGGAATTTTACTTGTCAGCGTTTAAAATTATGAAAAGCTGTGTAAGTACTGCTTTTTGAATTTGTATTATTGATGGCGCGTTTGATTAAAATGCAACCTGATCCTGAGTTATAACGTGGTCAACTATGGAGCACGCTTGCCGAGGAGTAACCTATTGACTCATGGACTACTCATAGACTTAAAAATCCCCAGGTTGTGGCTATCTGAAAATACACAAAAAAAGGAAGATTTTTTATAATAAATTGAATGGGCCATCTTCACACAACATGTTTTAAGGATATTTAGAGTTTTTAAGCATATTATGCAACTCTTGTTAGAGTCGCAAGGTGATCTATACCTACTTGTAGTCGGCACCAGTTGGCCGCCGTTCAAATATGATTTATTCAGTAGCAGAGCGAGATCTTGTTGGTGCTCAGTCGTAGTTCGCGTGACGCTGAATGTAAGAGCGGCGTGAAATATTCGCGCGCGTGTCGCCATACATCACGCGCCTCGCCACGGGAGGCACGACACTGTCACACGCCGCACAGAAAACCAACTACAAATTTTGTCACTTTTATGATTAATCTTTGAAAAGAACAATAAAACTATAAACTGAGTGAGAAGTCCCTTAAGTTTTAAAGTTCTTTGTTCAAAAAGTAATGCTCAAAGAGATGGAGCGGCCGCAGTTGGCTGGCCTGTTGGTCTAGTGGATAGTGACCCTGACTGCTATGCTGGAAGTCGTGGGTTTGATTCCCACCCAGGATAAATGTTTGTGTGATGAGCATAATCATTTATTCTGTGTCTGGGCGTAATTTATCTATAATATGTGTGTATTTAGAAATATATAAGTATGTTTATCAGTTGTCTAGTACCCATAACACAAGCTCTGCTCAGCTTGGGACTAGATGACGTTGTGTGATAGTTGGGAAATGTGTTATACTACTCTGTCAAGAAAGTACCGGGAAAAGATCAATAATACACAAAATGTCTGTTATTCATCCAAATTTATTTTATCACCTTCAAAGTATGCTCCTTTAGAAACGATACACTTGCGCCAACGAATAATCCATTCATCAAAACATTTTTTAAACGCTGCTTCCTGAATTGAGTTCAGTTCTCGCCGCGAATTCTCCTTTATGTCTTCTATCGATTGAAAACGGGTGCCACGAAGTGGTAATTTGAGTTTAGGAAAAAGAAAAAAGTCAGCAGGAGCCATATCTGGTGAATATGGTGGTTGCTGGATGGTATTTGTTGAGTGTTTGGTCAAAAATTCGTTCACAATGATAGCCTTGTGCGAAGGCGCATTGTCGTGGTGCAAAATCCAAGAATTTTCTTTCCACAAATCTGGCCTTTTTCGTCGAATTTGCTCTCTTAAACGCCGCATAACGCTCAAATAATATTCTTTATTTACCGTTAGACCTTCCGGTAAGAATTCAGAGTGCACAACACCGCGATAGTCAAAGAAAACAGTCAACATGACTTTGACTTTTGATCGACTTTGGCGTGGTTTTTTCGGTTTCGGATCAGTTGGAAGGCGCCACTCCGAAGCTTGTTGACTAGTTTGCATGTCAAACTCGTAAACCCACGTCTCGTCACCAGTAACAATGCGTTTCATGAATGTTGGGTCCGAACTGACTCGTTCTAGCATGTTCTCAGCGACTTTCATGCGTTTGAGTTTTTGGAGAAAATTCAGATCTTTTGGGACTAGCCGAGCAGCAACATGTTTCATACCCAAATGATTAGTTAAAATGGTACGGATCGACTCGTGAGATACAGAAAGTTCGGCGGCTATCTCTCTCAGAGTTGAATGGGGATTTTCAGTCACTATTTCCTTCACTTTTGCGATGTTAACAGACAGACTGCTGCAGACGTTGACGGCCTACCAGAGCGAGGCAAATCTTCCATCACATCTCGACCGCTTTTGAACGCTTTGAACCACTCATAAGCAAAGTCGATTCACCGTAAGCCTTCTGTAACATTTTCAGTGACTCCGAACACGAAATTCCATTGGCGATGCAAAATTTAAGACAAACTCTTTGTTCGATATTTTTGTCCATTATGAAATTCGCAATACACACTATATATGATATTACTAAAACCAGCACTGTATTTAATATAAATAACAGATGCAACTCAAACTCCGCGCCAAAATGGAAAACAGTTGTGCCAATCTAACAACTACAAAAAAACAAAAATTTGAATTTGGAACCATAAACAAATCATCCATTCCCGATACTTTTTTGACTGAATGTATGTGTATTATAGTTAACAGCCCCTGTTAGGACTAATGTCTATTAGATAGTGAAATGGTTCGAAAGAGTAATCGCTGCCATGAAATGCAAAGGAGAAACGGAGAATGACAGGTGGGTTTCAGTCAGTAAAAGTCTAACACTTTCTCTCGCTCCACTCAGAATAAGAAAAGTTATTTGATGATTTTCCACCTAAAAAAGGCACAATGTAGCTTATCCTACTAAAGTTCTTGCTTGACATCTGATAAAACAGCGGAAAAAATCAAAAAAATATACATATCACATAATTTGTTGTCATTGTCATATCTATAGTAATAGAGGTAAGGTCTACCCGTCTGTGTATTTTTGACTCTGATGTTGTTCTTGTAAAACTAGTATACTACTAGCTTTTGCCTGCGAATTCACCCGCGTACATAAAATGTAGCCTAAGTCACTCAGGAATAAAGCAGCTTTCTATCCGTGAAAAAACTTTAGCAATTGGACTTTCAGAGATTACCTCTACCAGACAAAAAAATAATATGATATTAGTGTAGACGATAAGTGTAAATTTAAAGTACACGTTACAGTTGTACTACTGTTCGTGGCGGGACTGTGTCCGTTGGCTCGTGACAGAGTGTCGGCGCGTGGCGCCAGCTCGTCACACGCCGCGGCCGCTCCGCGGGACGCACACAGCGCCACGCCACACGCGGAGCCTGCATAGTGAACATGAAGATCTCTTCACTATAATGCGAGGGTTTCTTTTCAAAATCACAAGTCAGTAGACTAAAACAAATTGTCAAATAAAATGTGATTTTCGAATTTATATTATATACTTTTCAAATTTTCGTGGACCTCATTGACATTGATTTAAGACAATATTACCTATAACCTATCTTATCAGGCTAAATAGTCCAGTACTGGCAAAAAGTAAATGTTAAAGAGAGTGTTAGTGATAGTCGCGGATTGGAACCGTGCCCGATAGTACGATATAGGCTCGAACCAATCTCTGATAATGTGCCTGAGCTACGAGTGTAAGAGAAAAAAAAAATCTATTGACTTATTTTACTACTTTTATATAAAAGAAAAAAGAAATAAAAAAAACAGTTTATTTACGCGAAAAATAACGACCTTAAAACTAACAAACATAACATAACATCGAAAGTGAAGATATGCATCACATCGCGCAAAACGGCTGAACGCTCAGCATAAAGCTGCGGCCTCACGCATGATGCGATGAGCTCACAGCGCTGGTTTTTAGCGTGTGATATATGAAATTTTAACAAGTAGCACAACACACAACCAGTTTTTAAGCTTTTTGTCGCAAAACAGTAATAAGAAGTAAATTTATTATTTATTTATAGTTACAAATGTAACAGAAAAACAAAAAAACTAGGTCAGTGTGTGTGACTGTGACACGACATTGTGACACTATGAGACTAAATATGATAACAGACAGACTGATGATACTAATTATGACATACTTACTGAGAATGAGACAAAATGACTCACGGTGACCGATTAACGGCACAAGGAGACCAATGTTAGTGACAGACTGATATTGACATTAAGGACGACACTGATGATGGGAACGACTCACAGGAACTGGACGGACACTCAGGAAACTAATCTCCACGAATGCATTCTGAACATTTGTTGAAATGAACCAAAAAAGGCTATAATCGGACAGACGGTTGCAAGCTATAAATCTGAGCTGCAAGACGATAGAGCAAAGATTTCTGCTTTTCTTCAGAAGCGCCGCTTTCTGTGTCCGTATCAGTTCGCGTCACGTCGGGCGCTGTCGGATCACCAGCGACTGGCAGACGCGAGATGACTCAAATAAACTTATATCAACGCGAAAACTATTCAGAAATGCAACCAATGTTATTTTATCTTTTGCGCTGTTACAAATTGCAAATACAAACCTCGTTTATGTTTTTCTATTAGTAAAAACCATATCAAAATTCGTTGAGTAGTCAACAACAAGAGACACGTGCAGCCGGTGTAGGTGAAGGCGAATTAAATTTTCATGTGTAAGTGGGCAAAGCCTTTCGGTATTTTATAGGATGCATTTTGGAGAGTGTGCGCGAATTACATGATTTGATTCTGTCACTACCTTTCTACCATTGGACAACCCAACGTAACGCGAGTGTTCACCCTTAAATTGTCTACACCTCTACGGGCCGGACCAAGCGTTTTACCTCGTTGTCTACACCACGTATCATCGCTACAAACCGCTAAAAAAATTTAAATTAAATTTAAAAAAAACCGGCGAATGAGGAGTGGTGAATGATCTAATACAATTTACTTATTGCACAGCACAAGAAAGAACAGAGATCAGGAACACACACAGGTTATCCATCCATTCACTGTAGCTTTACATATTTGTCGAGAGAGATTCAAAGAGAAACTTTGATTTCCTTTCTAGCATTCACACTCGTAATAGAATGTATGCACTTATACGTAAAATATCTTTGTACGCGATTTCTCCTACAATACCGAAGTATACTAGATATGCATAATATTGTAAAAATAGTGCGTTGGAACAATAACGTCGCGTTGTGTCGGCGCGTGCCAAGCGCCGCAGTTGGCGACGCACAACAGTCCTTATACCACACGCTGCGTTTTAACTGCGTTTCCTGTTAGCTGTGCTCAGTTCCAATTTATAATTCGAAGGATGGTATTCTGTTGCTTTCTGTCAGACTGGAAGACGACACCAGAAACGTTGGTCACGATAAAGGTTTTGAGAAAAGTACAACGGTTTTTTTGTTTTTAGGTGGGAAATGGTGTGAGTGAGTGAGTGGGCTTGTGAGACTTTAACTGTCTAAAACCACATCTATTTATCTTTGCCTATCGTTCCAGGACCCCGGGGTTCCCTCTCGGAAGTCAACCTATGGAAACAATGCCCCTGAGCCGGAATCTTCTGGCTCCCATTCTCATACACCAAGAGTGTACGTCTTCTTTAATCTAAGTCACTTTACTTGACTGAAGCTTGTTATTTATTGAATTTTATTTTTGTTTATTGATTTGCTTTTTCTATAATTTCCATAGTGGTTTTCATTTCATAATTGATTCATATTAACCACCTGTACATTGTAGATTGCAATAAAGATTTGAGAATTTGATGGAATTTCCTGCTGGATCTGTGTTTCCTGTTAGCTAGATAGGTACAACCTGGGGTTCGTTAATAGATTTCTTCTAGGTAAGCATTTTATATCATCTACTACAGAATCGCTTACAATTACGTGAGGTAGTGGTCAAATGCAAGTAGGTTTATCAATAATAAAAACCTATCCTTTAGATCTAGTCTAATTCAGCATTCCAATACACTAAATCCGCAATATTGCATGGTATGGTCAATGTGTATAGGTCGCGAACCTGACGCCTGACTCCTGACGTGCGCGCCCACGTCAGCCGGCTGACGTGGGCGCGTGCGCGCGCTGCAGGCTCAGCGATGTACTCAATATGTAATGTTGGCCTGAACATTAATCTCCTTCAGCGTTCGATTCTTTTTGACAGTCATGGCTGTAATCACAGTCGGCCTTTGTTGAAGATTGGCACGTCGGCGTATCAGACAACTATGAGGACCAACCAATTTGCTTATGTGGGTTATTTTTGAGGTTCCGTACTTGAATCGGCAAAAACAGAACCGTTATAACATTAAACTGTCGTGCGCTTGTCCAGACCCTTTTTCTTAGGTACACGTGAATGTATTTAGCTGAAATAAAATATCTGCTACTCCTTGATCGTAATCTCAAAATAACTACTAACTATAGGGGACTCTTCATTGATGGAATTTCCTGAAAAGCGATGCCATATAAGAACACAATAAGTAAAGAAAAAGATCCGGAAGCCTTTTATTGCCTTGCGCGACAGCAGGCGTGGTGAGGAATGCGCGTGTCTTCTCTGTATGACAAGAGTCCAATGTCCTGCTGTAAAAACTTCCTAGTTGATACTGAATTTTGAATATTCTAAAACTAAACTAAAAATTAACATCTGCTGAGTCCTTGCTTCTAGTCCGGTCATTCGGTTCATGAATATACCTTGAGGTTTCCGATAACAACTTCGGGGACTCGGATTGACCTGCGGTTCTACCTCGATCATGCAGATTAAGACAGCACCGATGTTCAATCCGGTTGCAGACCGAATCATTGGCATGCATTGATTACAAGATACACACACACGTCATTGAATCTCGAATAACGCATGAATAAAGGGAACATTGCTCCGTGTCTGTGGCGATGTTTGCCAGAACCTCGCAAGCAATTTGTGGCGTCGGGCTACAAGCTGCGAGCTCGTCACTCGAACAATAATAGTGGTTGCTTTGATATCCACTTTGTTATTACAGAATATATTATGTCGAAGCATTTCCAGAACTCTCAGATGTACATTATGTGCATAGACAAATTTGAATGGAGCATTTTAATAGGGGCGCTAGAACAATGACGATGTAGTAGATATAACAACTATCTTAGTTAAACTACAGCTACGGCAGATATACATATCTATTCATTCAGTCTTTATAATATTTCATCGTAGAATGATACACGTTTCAACAACGCATTGACATGGCTTGAATCTAGTTTCATAATCAGGGTGCAATACCTCTATTACAATACAGCTATTCTCTGTTCGTCTAAATCATGTGACTCATCGCAATAATGATTGTGATTGTTACAACAGTGCTCCTCTTGTCGGCCGTGGTCACGCTTCCTACCGAACTCTACACAGTGCCACCTCGAGTAACATCGACTGCATGAATGCCGATGTTTACAACATCCGCGAGAGAAATAAGGTTTTTTTTTTCATGAAATTGTTACATTAGCAAAACTATACACTGTTTGAAGCTGAGTTTTGATTTGTGCTTAGATCGCTTGTTCACTTCAGTCCATAAAATATAGAATGAAAAAAGCTATCCCTTAATTCGAAAATCCATCAAAATGTTGTTAAAAAGTTTCAAAGATAATGAATCATCGCTTAGACGCTTACCATGAGTTGATTGAGGCTGCCAGTTGTTAGATGGCTACTCAGACGTAACTAACTTTGCTCACTAACCAATCACTTTTTATTTCATTGAACACCCATACGCTCGCAAATTCTTTTGTTACTTAGGTCCCTTTCTGTACGAGAAAATAAATAAGAAAATTGACATTTATCCTTTAAATAGAAAAAAATGTAAAGACACGTTGTTTACCTACATTCACAAACTAAATTACGAAGAAACTGAAAACCTATTTTCAATAGTACAGTAACTTACCTACTCACCCTCCCTCACACACTCATTCAGTCACACATTACACACAGGAGGCCTTTTTACTATTTTATATTGTAATGATCCAATTAAATCTATAAATTTATGTTATGCTTTAATTTTTAAATTTAATTTTTGATTTTCGTAATAGTCCAATTGTATTTATGAATTTATGTTATGTTTTCTTTAATTTTTAAATTTAATTTATTTGTTTTATAAATTAATTCTAATCTACATTATTTAAATCAATTAATGACATTGTAATTTTATTTCTAAATGTAGCTAAATAATCTGATTTTAATTTTATTTTCTGATATTGTTAATTGTTATTTCTAGTTTTAGTTTTACTTCAAAGGCTTGTCTTAATAATAGCTATCTGAAAAAGATTGTATAGACTTAAGGGAGAGCGCTGATGTCTGAAATACAGATTTTTTATCTAGTTCAGACACAGATGTTCCTCACTAGATTTAACTTAATGTGCAACTCAAAGGTCTACAAAAATTTTAAGGTGTATTATTTTTTTGGAAACAATAAATTATTATTATTATTATTATTTGCTCGTGGCAACCTCCCAGAGCGCAACACACTAGAAAGATACAGAGTGCGGACTGGATGTAGCGCCACCTCGGCAGAAAGGTACATAAATTATTTAAATAATTCATGTTCATACATGTTCAAAATAACCAAAATATTAAAACAATAAAAAAACAGATTGTAATCACACCAAGACTAAAGTCATCTAGTGAAAAAAGACGACAATCATTCATTAATTTCCCAACGTCAAAATAACTACCTGCTGTCCAACACGGCAACAAATGACGATCATTCGAGAACCCCATTCAAACAATTCAATTACAACGCAGTAGTCAAGCGAGACTCTCGTGATACCACTATTTATTGATTTACGGACCACATTAGCATTAGAACCTTTACAGAAATTAAATGCATTTTTTTTTTTTTTTTTTTTTTTATTCTTTATTAATTATAAGGAGTTTTATCACTTAGTGATAATGTCACTCCTGTTACAAAAACACTTATATTAATTACACAGTAAGCTTTAGACTACTAATCCAACTTAACTTTACCTATAGTAAAATTATATCACCCACTAATCAACAACAATCGACACAACATCTTAGCCTCCTCCGATAATGGGGAAGCCAAGATGCTGTTACATGCCCCGACCTCAGATCCCACACCAAGCAGACCTTGTCTTTCCTGAATGTTCCGGTCACATTCCATCAATACATGATAAACATCTTCTATGATCCCACAAATTTCACAATTTGGTGAGGAAGTTTTGCCCATAAGGTATTTGAATTTATTAGAAGGGATGTGGCCAGAACGCATCCTCAAGAGAGCTACTACATGTCTTCTATCTATCTCCCTTCCTTCAAACCATGGGTAGCGACGTGGTTCAGGTTGAATGGTTTTATACCAAATTCCTTTCATCTTAGCACGTTCATCAAAATATTCGTGCCATTTATGTCTACATATTTCTTTGACATGGCCAAGCCAGTCTGAGTACAACGGCATACATGTATAGTCAATACCCTCATAAGAGGCTTGTCGAGCTGCCAAGTCTGCTACCTCGTTACCCATGATTCCTATGTGTGACGGTATCCATTGAATGGTGACTGTTTTATTTAGAGATTGTATTTTACATATTAAATCTAAAATAGTTATGGCTATCGGGCACCCTCGAAGACTCGAGGGTACCCGAGCCAAATGTTGGAGGCTGCTTTTTGAGTCTGAGAATATGACAAAGTTGTCATGATTTATAGTCAATAAATATAACAAGGCTTCGGAAATAGCTACAAGTTCACAATACATAATAGAAATCTTTGAGTTAATTTTGAATTTTGCTTTAGTATCACATTGCGGATCAAAATATGCAGCTCCCAGGTCTGAACCATCCTTGGACCCGTCCGTAAATATTTTATAATGTTTACTAAACTTATTTGCTATCATATTAACACAGGAATTGTTGAGATCAGTAACATTAATCAGTCTTTTTGCCACACTTACACCATCAATCTTAACCTCCACTACACCAGACAGATCTATATTGGTTACCCAGGTATCCAAAGAATAAACATCTAATATTGGGCTCGAATGCAATGGCTTTTCTGAGTATATTCTGTGGACATCAACCAGTAATGGCAATTTTTTATTTCTCCAGTAAGGCCCTTGACATTGGGTGGACAGATCTTCCAAGATACTAATAATAATATTATTACGAACTGATTTAGATCTTAGATAAAATTTACCTGTTAGAAAGAGCCTACGGATAGATAACGGCTGGAGACATAACTCACTTTCCATAGCATGGATAGGTGTGCTTCTTATAAATCCTCCTATTATTCTCATTACTTGGTTTTGAACTCTGTCAAGCTTAAGAAGATGTCCGTTTGCACATCTTCCGTACAAAAAGCAACCGTAATCCATCCTGCTTCTTATTATAGCTATGTATAATCTACGAAGATGAGAGGGATGCACACCCCATTTAGCACCACTTAAAACTTTAAAAATATTTAAATAACGACAGATTTTATTTCGAATTTCATTAATATGTTTACCCCACTTTAAAGAGCTGTCCAACCACATTCCAAGGTACTTTATACAATCTACTTGATCAACCAGGCCATTATTAACAAATAACTGGATGCTATTATTCCTTCTCCCCCTACCAAAAAGGCAAACTTTTGTCTTTTTTTGTGAAATATTCAGTCCCAAATCCGACATTATATTTTGGAAGATATGCAACGCATTTTGGATATTGGATACCGAATCAGATAATCTCTTTTGTGTGTCATATATAATGAAGTCATCAGCGTATTGCGAGATGAAAACATTAGAAATGCTTCTACAGACAGATATTGTTGCCGCATTAAATAGTAAAGGGGATAAAGGGTCACCTTGAGCTATGCCTACACCAGAATTTCGACATATTAGGCTGCCATCCTGTAGTTCAACGAATAGACTTCTCTGATGAAGGTACTGCCAAAGATAATTACATAAAACAGAACCAACTTCCAAGTTATCTAAAATGACTAAAAGGGATGTCACGTTTACATTATTATAGGCACTCTCAACATCTATGAAACAGCCAACAGTTGGTATTTTTTTAGAAAAACCTGTTTCTATCCGTGCCACCAACCTAGAAAGACCATCATAACACGACTTGGACCTTCGAAAGCCTGTGGTATCATGGGATAACAATTCATTTTTCTCCAGAAACCATTCGAGCCTGCGTGTTATGATAGTATGAAGTAATTTACACAAACAAGATATCAGTGCAATAGGTCTAACACCCGAACTTAAGCTTGGATCATTTCCTGGTTTCGGTACAGGAATAATTTTAACCTTTTTCCATTGCTCTGGAACGAATGCGGATAGCAAAATATTGTTGTATATGGAAGTCAGAACAATTTTAGCATTAAACGGTAAATGTCTTATCATGGAATATGATATATTATCATGACCCGGAGCTGTATCTGTATTTTTAATTGTGTTAATTACTTCCTGTACCGAAACCGGGCTTGACAATTGTGTGTTACAAGAAGTAAATGTAGGAGCAGCTGGCGATACATAATCTGGGGTCAGACTTCGCAACAAGCTTTCGGCTTTTTCTTTGTCTACAAAAGATGCTGTTGATTTGTACCCTTTGACCCATCTCATACTCCTCCACATCTCTCTTGAAGAAGTTACACTATCTATACCACTACAAAACTCCTGAAAAGATTTATTCTTGGCTTGTCGTATAAGTCTTTGTGCTTCACTCACTTTTTTTTTTAGAATTTCCAGGCTATGTGGGTTTGGATTTCTTCTGAAGGCTGCAAGCGCAAGGCGTCTTTGTGCCACAATATGTGATAAAGTTTGATTCCAA
Organism: Mythimna lalbum; assembly: GCA_949319445.1. Taxonomy (NCBI): domain Eukaryota; kingdom Metazoa; phylum Arthropoda; class Insecta; order Lepidoptera; family Noctuidae; genus Mythimna; species Mythimna lalbum. Next base: position 15,438,078 of record OX439371.1, on the reverse strand, counting down.
TATGGTTTCGGTTTGAATTTATTCGCCTGAAGAGGGTTATCATTTGTTTTAATCATGGGTATATATTGGTCAGCTGCAGAGTTAATTTGATTTATAAATTTATTATATAAAGATTGATGTTCTAGTGGTGAAATGAAGTTTAAAAAATCTAATTCGATTTTCTGGGTATAACCTTGCCAATCAGCCTTTTTAAAGTTTCTCCGTCTTTTCAAATTAATTGTGTTGTTGTTTTCCAGGCAAATTTTAATCACCAAATGATCACTTCCCAGGTTTTCATTCATGACCCACCACCTTACGTCTAAAGCCAACTCTGTTGAAACAATAGTGACATCTGGAGAAGATTTTTGTATTGCCCCATTGACCAACTTTAAACGTGTATGCGAATTATCGTTGAGAGTACATAAATTGTTGTCCATGACAGAGTCGAAAATCTGGTTGCCTCTTGAATCCGTCCTGGAAGACCAGTTTGAATGGTGGCCGTTCATATCACCTCCAATAAGTGTTTTGTGTTGCGTCATTGAAAAAATCTCATCCCAATCACTTCTACATGTGCTCACTGATGAGGGGCAATAGATAGATATTATATTCTCTAGATGGTTGCAGTTTAACAGCTTAATGTGTATGATTTGAATTTGAGTATTCGAAATATTTACGTCACACTGAACGGCCTTGATAGTGTTATGGGTAAATATTGCTGTTCCTCCATATCCATCATCGCGATCTGCCCTGAAAATGTTGTACCCACTGAGTCTAAATGCGCTATCTGGGTCAAACCAAGTCTCACTGAGGATAGCTATATGAATTTTCTCCTGATGTAGTAAGGCCTGAAAATCTGTAATCTTCGGTCGTAAACTCTGTGCGTTCCATTGTAGGATATTGATTTTCAAATGTCTGTGTCCGTCGTTGTTATCCATTTTTTTATGACTGATAATAAAGGTAAATCCATGATGTAGTGCATTATAAAAGATGTAAACCAGTCAGAGATAAATTTAACGCAATTAATTATCTTACTTTCCAAGCTAGTCCCAGTATCCCATATTTTTTCTTGTAATTTATTCCAAAACAATTTCCAATTCATTTTCTTTCTTTTGTCACTATCCTTTTTTTCTGGATCTGCTTGTTGAATTTCTGAGTCACTATCTGTAATTTCTGCCCAATTAATCTCGGTATTTTTATTTTGTTTCTTTTTCCGATTACTTCTATCCTTTTTATTAACGTCTATTCGAGTTTGTGGGGATGACTTTCTCTTTGAATTAGAACCTGAATTATGCTCCTTATCCACCGTATCTTCTGAATTGTAAGCTTGTGTTATAGGCACCGTTTCTATGTTTACCTCTGGGCTTAACACTTCACACTGTGTCCTTTCTACTTCTCGTTGTCTTTCTCCTGAAATATTATGAATTGGCTCATTTGGAACGTATAATGTTAAAGCTCTCTTATATGTGCAATTAAACTCTGCCATCAATTCTCTTAATCTTTTTTCTTTTATATATATTGGGCATGTGCGAGATAACGACATATGTTTTCCAGAACAATTATTACATCTGTAATTCGTGGAGTCGCAATTCGGGTGAGACCCACTACATTTCGGGCATATATTTTTTATTGAGGAACATACTCTCATTGTGTGCCCAAATCTCCAGCATCGTGAACATTGCGTGACAGGGTATTGGTATGGGCTCACTTTCACCCTAGACTCATAAATGTAAACGTATGCAGGAAGGGAAGATCCTACAAAGGTTACTCTGACTGATTCTCCTGGTTCCCACTGTCCACTATTTGTGTTGCGGCGTTTTAATCTTTTAATGCCTATAATAACTGTTTCACAACTTAGTCCTTCAAGTATTTCTTCCTCAGAGTAATCTAAGTCTATATCTTTAATAACGCCGTAAGTTTCTCTAATCTCCAGTGTTTTCTGACTTCTAAATCCTTTTTCCTTCAATAATTTGGACTCAAGTAACTTCTCCGCGCTGTCTTCATTACTAAATTGGACTAGAACTTTAAAGGCATTAATATATTTTATATTTGTAATATCTGGAATATTTTCTGATTTCAACAATTTTGCTAAGCCAAACTGTTTCGGTAATTTTTCTAAAGAAGTTATGCTAATTTCAATTCGGTCTTCTGGAATACGTATCTCATCATGTACATGACTAGCCCGAGCAAATCGTTTAACCCCTCTCGTAATGTTTGTCCATACTTCATTTTGATCGATCTGTCTATTTCTTTTAATAGATCTTGTTACGTCAATTCCTCTATTATTTTCTGTATATTCTTCTGTCAACTCCATATTCTCACTATTACTGCTCGTCTCACTACAATTTACTATTTCATTATGCGTGTTATCCGTCTCATTTGATTGACATTGTACGTTGCTATCCATTAGTGAAACACATTTTTAAACTATGAATCATACGCACGTCGTACAAAGCGCGATAGAACCGGTTTGTATTCACACGGAGTGCGCGTCTAACGATAGCAAGCGCCCGCGCGCAACTGAAAATGCATTTATAGAATAACATTACTATTGCGCACTCTCACGAGGGCATGAGAGCTAGCAAACACGTGCTCGTTAAAATTGCAATTATTCGCTACGAACTAATTAAAGTGATTGAGCGCTATTCAGTTTAATTACTACGCAAAAGGAATCATCTGAACGCAATGAAATTTTCACTCTAGGTAAATGTTCATTTTCGAAAAGGCTTGTTGTGGGTACAATTTAATTATTTTTAAGATAACTTTGAGTAAAACCGCAAAATAATGTATAGAGTTCTTTGTAGGATTGACTGAGATCACATGATCTCAGTCAATCCTACAGAGAACTCTTATTCCACGGAGTAGTTGACATAAGTCACAACTCAGTACAAACTGCCAGCAGCCGCGCCGCCTTGCGCTCGCATCCATTAGTCTGCAGCGCTGAGCCGGCGCGGCAAATTACTGACATATTATTGGTGAGAACACACGGCTTTTATTATTAATGTTAGGCTGACTAACGTGGACACGGTGGCTGCTCTGCAAAGAGAAAATAAATAGAAATTGTTTGACCGATGTTATTCACCTACAGTTAAATAAGAAAAAGTAAACAGAAAACGATAAACAGAAACCGTATCTACTTCTTAAAATGAGACCTATGTTAATTAATGACTTTAAGTCGCATCCAGTTAGACTGGCTGGACAGAAGCCAACGCTAACATAGTGATGCCTGATAGGTTTCCGGGAATCTTTGTTAGAGTTACTGCGGCCCTGGAACACAAAAGCCAAGAAGGACCACAAGTACTCTCCTGTTCCTATATTTAGAAAAAATCTAACACAACCATCGCTCTATCCAAAACTTAAAATCAGGACTATAGTTTTTGATTTCCTTATAAGTGGAAGCGGCCTTATCTTTAAATTGCGTTGCCTTAAGTTTGATTTTTTTACTGCTCCAAAGCAGGCCTGAGTATTTTTATATGATTTCAGCTTAGTACCTCTACGCGTTCCTAAATAAATGATCTTAACAGACGGACAGACTGACAGATGGACAACAAAGTGATCCTATAAGGATTATGTTTTTGGCGACTTAGCTACGGAACCCTAAAAAATCACCGACACGGTTGGCAATAAGCAGGCAGTCAGTTGTTCTATAATAATATGTATACCACTTCTACTGACCTTATTGTACTTCGAGAAAGAGTTTTCTGTTTTGAAAAGGTTATAGATATTCCAGGAAATACTCACTTATTCCAATCGTAAACCGATTCAGTACGACAGAAAGATCATTATTGTGTTTTTCTTTGAATATAAGCAATAAAGTGTGTGAGCATTTATAATTCCCTCCACACTATACCAACTGCCACGTCTGTCGTGTCCGGTGTCGCAATCAGCGCGACACAGCCGACACCGCCGACACCGCCGACACCGTGACCCTCGTGTCACGCCCGCTCTATTGGCGGCGAAGGCGAGTGTCCCGCGTGTCGACAGCGCGACTGACGTCATCGACTGCGACTGGGCCGTTGGGGCTGGTGCGACTCGGCGGCCATTTTGACGGCTTCGCGTTGCAGTCCGTATTACGAGTGTCGGATTGGGCATTTTGAGGGGAATCTATTTTGAAAGGAGGTATGCATAGCGCAAACTATTTTTGAGTGCTTGGATAACAAAAAGTGGTTTATTTTACAATTTATTAAATGTAGTGCTTTTTTCTTATGTTAAAGACAATATTGTTGCTGTGAAATACATGTACTGTGAGCTTTTAAGCTGCAGTCCACTTCAGGTGTCACGCGCGCAGGACGTGTTTGCGAGCTTATACTAGGGCTAACAGAAACATCGTAAATTCCTAGAATGGCGTTCTTGCACTTTTTCATAATTATGGACACATGTAATCATGGGACTTATCTCGAAGTAGCAAATCCCATTAACCTTTTGAATACCGTAACTAGAGACACAATAGAAAGAAAATGATAGAGTGAACACCGGCGTTCGCTCGGGGTTTAATTAACTAATTGCTTAATACTTCACTTTTGCATAGGTATCACCAATTAATGTATTAAAAAAAAAACATTTTTTTTCCGCAATCTCAGGGTTGGTTCGTTTTGAGCACGTTACAATCACGGTGTCTGCTCTTTGAGGCGTAGCTAGAAAGATGTCACAGCGCGCGGCGTTCTCACTTTCCATCTGACTTAACCTGGCCTAACCTGGTTCTCAAGGAACATATTATGTGGGTTTAAATCAGTTTGAATCATTAAAAGCCTGACACACTCTCTCGCTTCACTGTAAAGCGGAAGAAGTAATTTGATGATATACAAAGAATTTGCTCACTATTCAGCTTTAGAAACAGGAAACGAAAAAAGTAAATTAACAATTGAATACCACAACCCATACGGCCTCAGTTGTTTCATAGTTTTATTTACATTATAACATGCAGATTTATACTTACTCATGGAACAATATGTTAATATAAAATAAATAATTTATAGTACTCGTACTATACGGTATATAACATTCTACACCGGACTTTGGCCCGGGCCACCCTACAATAGGAGTGACCTCAGGTGTTACTGAAGGCTATCGGCCCTTAAATCGTTACAGTCCCTTGCTCTCCAAGCCTCACGTGTACGCCCTCGTGATAAGCTCAAAGTAAATGAAACCTGTTAAGCAGAGTGCAGTAAAAACAGTCGGAGTGGAAGTTGTAGCATTTTCCACGAAGTTAATAAGTTGCAGCGTGTTAGGAAGCGCTGTAAGTCCCAGTGTATGCTAATTAACTTGAACGTAGGAACGTAGAGCGCATTGGCGAACCATGCAGAAAGACCACTTTGATCGCGAATATCAGTTTCTTGCTAAGAAATATCATTATCTGTGTGCAAGCTGGTGCGTGTCATTGTCTGTGTGTTAGACGAAGCGTTGGAAAACATTCCATAAGGTGGACCGATGACCTGATGAAATAAGATGCATGCAAGACGCACAGGACCGTTTGTTGTGGCGACACTTGTGGGGAGCCTTTCGGCTGAAATTATGATGATAATGAAGCTCTTGACACTCTTATATTCCACGAAGGGACAGGTAGAGGTGTACCATTGCAACTATTTTTTTTTGTTTAGCAGTATCTATACCGCAACGTATGGATTACAAACGGATAAGACGTCACACAAATCTTACACCTTCAATGTTATCCGTGCAGTTTGTCCGTATAGAACAATTTGACAACAACCATCAGGTAACTGCCAGCCAGACGCCCGTCTGATCAAAGGGTCCTTCTAATTCAGTAAAGTTTGTTGGTATCTCCAGCAGTGCCTATATAACTACTGACCGTACAGGTCTTGGTTAGCCTTCTATATGTATCTATTGTATGTTAGCTGCTGGGAGTCTCTTAGAAGCTCGCGTCTGGTAGTTTACTCACAAATTACGTGTACATCGACACACACCACCTCATTGTTAGCGCACCTTGTATCATAACAAACGTACAAAGTCACACTCCTCGTATAGTTCTCGAGTAATAAATAGTCTGTATGTATCAAGAGAATTGTACGAGTAGACATCTTCGAGCTTCAGTAATGCATAGAAAGGGACTGCCGCATAACTAGGAGAGAATGAAATGAGAGCTCAGAAGTTATCTATGTGTCTACGTGTATGGCACAAGAAAGTGGGTTCAGTTTATAAATTGAACCAATTATTCTGTGCCATACTGTCGATAAGATAACCACCGATCCAATTATATGCATCACGACTCACATTTTCACTGTTTTTCATACAACCGCTCATAACTGATTATGACGTTATTACACATTTTTTATTAGATATTTTGGAAACACAGTATCTTGTGGATATTATCTAGGTTTCTAAAGAAACCAATTTTTAAATTTGTGTAAAACTAATCCAGTAAAAACCTCTAAAAATTTCCTATTTTGTATGAAATTTGACACTTCATAATTTGCCTAAAAATTGAAAAAGTCAAAAAAGTAATCCTCTAGGGACCTTGCAAATTTTATTAAGATTCTAAATGACGACAACTTTTTCCAAAAACTTTTAAGGGTTTAAAAAAAACAGCTATTTCCTGGAGCAAGTTTTGTGAAATTTTCGAGTAAATCTCGGAATTACCGAACACTTACAGAGTTTCCAGGCGTTATCTCTCTTTTATTGCGTTGCCTTTTCGTCAAACATCGCGTTGGATTGCATTAAATGAAGTAACAAGCTTTTAAACCATTTTCGATGTTTACGATAAGCGAGTGGAAAAGGACCCTCTTAATCATAGCAATTAAAGCAACGTACAGACCGTACAGGCACATGCTGGTACAAATAATTGCTGTGGTCTAGAGTGGTGCAGCTCACCTCCATCCTGCCTCATTATGACAGAGGAGGGTTCTCCTCTGTTATAACAAACATTATTACCTCACCCCCCGCACCCTGTTGCCCTCCCTCCTGCCTCTGCCTACCCCGCACGTGCACGAAACGTATTAAAATATAAACGACGGACAAACACAATTTAACTGAATCAACAACCCAGCTAATAGCTATTTCTTAAGACGCGCAGATATTCAATAATTTAAGTCTTTAAGGTGATCATCCACCAGAGAATCGAGGCCTTTGTATTCCAAATCTTACAAAGACACAAAAGCTCATCTTATAATGGACATACGACTAAAATAAGTAGACCTATGAAAGTAAACGACACCAAAGTACTCATATGTCAATATACACCGGCCACTTAGTCAACCAGAAGAGATCAACCCCTGACTTTAACCATTTTCAAAGGCACTACAGTTCATCTGACGTTGGATTTGTGCCGTTACGTGATTGTTTACATGCCGACTCGTGATCCGACATTATGAAACCGTTTACGGTTACTTACCGGATAACGCTGCGTGTGATGACTCGGATTTACTGCCTCTATGCAGTTTGAAGCAGGAAATTAGGTATAAATCTCAAATATCGGGAATTTTATTGATAGATAAATGAAGCCATAGGACGAGTTTAATAGGCATACTAAAACATAATAAGAACGGTATCCACCAGCCCCCGACGTCCTCATGTCCCAGGACCGTCTGATCTATGGGTGTGAACGACAATTTACAGAAAGAAGAAAGCAAATCTGCCGGGATAATAGTACCTAATCGGTTGCTACCATGCACGATGACGCTCAGGGGAGATCGTTGTACAGCCTCCTCAGGGATGTAGAGTGAGAGGTAACGGCGCCTCTCCTTTGTGCTGCAGGTGATCACCGAGGTAAATTAGTGAGGTAATAATCCCACACTCCCCCATTTATCCTCAACATCCGGGGAAGGCCGAGTGCCTTTTGAAGGTTTCCCCTCGAAAACAAAATAAAAAGTATTAAATCGTCTACTTGTCCAGGTAACACGCTGCAAACAGAAATGTACATTTTAAGTTTGTTTGTTGCAAACACTGTATTCTTGAAGATCTAATGAACGCCAGTCGCTCTGCTATTACCATTGCTATTTACTGGGCACCAATTGCAAGTTGACTATCGACTCGGCAGGACGATGTTCCCATAGCTTGTAAACGTTACAAGCGCCCGTGATCTCAGACGAGAACGTAGCAGCGGTGCTTGACAGGAAAGACGGCAACAATAATTGTTTTAGTTCAAACCAAGGTTCTATTTTATTTATTTATATTTTATGATATTCTATTGTTTAGCTGAACGAACATTTTTGTGAACAATTCAGTGATCTGAATGTTTAAATTTTATATTCTTTGTCTTGTTGTTGCCTAAGAAGGCTCTTAGGCCCACAGCATCATCAGCGCTTCTGATAACGAAGGATAATACAATTGGATCTGCAAAAACCTAACGTATCTAATTAGGGGCAGAATTCCCGAAAAAATGACACAGTGCTGATTGAGTGTAACTCGATAAACTAATCAGTAATCAGCTAACGAGCGCAACTTGTGTGGGCCAGTGTACGCCGCGGGAACAATTGACGCCGCGACTCGTACGGTCGCCCGCGCAGATATGTTTACCCATTTGATTGCCGTACGTCGAACGCGTGCCTTTATCGTAATGAGCTGTTTATATGGACAACCAACCACTTCACTGGGATAAACTTCGTTCGCGAAAATTCTACTTTATCCATTGCTGGTTTTGTTCATAAGTAAAAACAGAAATGCACTACCAGCGCGCGATGGTTGCTGAAAAGTACGATAATGTTGAAAGGCATAGGTAAATGTGAAACTTCGCGTTACAAGTCCCCGAATGAAAGTTACTTATGTTCGGTCACGTTTAACGCATAAAAAATCCAGCGCTGTTTGCAGTGAAGCCCAGAGGATACGATCTATGCGAATAATGTATTATAAACAAATAAAAAGCGAGTGTTTTTCTGTTTATCCCCAATTTTATGAGCGACTGTGGCTGCGATCTATCGGAGCGCTCAAATTACTGGAGCACGTTTTGTGAATGTTCACAACGAGGGAGGGAGATAGCGAATGTTGTTTACAGCTTGTACTGCTCTATGGGATGTTTCCCACGACCGTGTTGTAGTAGTGAGAGGAAATAGTTAGAATTATATTTAACGCACACAACATTAAACTTGGAATCTTAATATCCTGTAGGTACTGGCATACATATAGCTGTATGCTAATATCTACAGGATATTCAGAAGCTCAAATCGCTACATTTGTTGTAACTGTTTATAACAAATGTAGCGATTTGAGATTCTTAAAAAGTTTTTTTGATATTGCATATAGTGTATCTATATGCAATACCAATAAAATCTACGTTGAAATATGACTAGTTTTTCCACCGCAAGGTAAGTAAGTACGCAAGTTGTTGTGTGCAGCAAGCGCAGTGATTATAACCACTGTATCATAATAACAACACGATACACAACATTAACGAAGCGCTCGCTGCACCACACTGGACTAACAGACTCATATATCGAGATCTATTTTGCATAATAACACTTGTACAAAGCGCCGCAGTCACTGGTGCTATGTCCGGACATGTTTATACGCCAAAAAGTTCAGCACAAAATGTCCTGGCCGTAGCGCAGCGCAGTGGTGAAAACCGCACAGTTTCCACGCTGTGGATTCTGTTCTCTGTGCACAAAACTAAATAAAGGACAGATCCAACAACAATTTTAAATCCATTCAAGTTTTACGCAGTTTTATGTGAAGTTTTCGGAACTTTTTCGTCGTGAAAACGATGGTATTGATGAACCTTGGGCCCACACGGGACCTCCCCATGGTGTTGAAATATCATTTGGTGGTAAAATCGCTAGCCTGTTGATTAGCTAATGTACGAAGGTCGACTTGGAGAGGGTGTTAATTAAACACTGGACTTTATATTAAGCGCGTATAATATAACATCAACAGTGCTTGCTGCTCACACAAAAAAAATACAAAATTTTTGACCTAGCTAAACGGCGGAGAATCTTAACACCGCCATTCAGGATTCGACACAAAACTAACAACGCCATCTATTGACGAAAATCGAAACTAATTTGACATGAACGAATGTGTACGAACAGCTAATCTTTTAAACCAAACAAAGAATATATTTCTGTAATAACTGAAAGAGTAGTGTTGACTCAGTTATATCAGATCAAACCCTAATGTAAACTACTCGTAGTTGGCACAGAAATAAACATTCTGTATTATTGTGTTTTATATAATAATACGAAAGTCAGCCAGCTTTTATTGGGGTTGAAAATCATCGAATACTTTTCCCCGTCAAGGTGGTACGAAAGTGGCTGTTAGACTTCAACTGACTAATATTAACCTGTGTTTCTTCAGTTACAAAAAACAAATTTTTGTATTTTTTTTTTGTATTTTGGGCCCAGTAGGTTGCCATGCTTATAGCGGCGTTAGTGGCGTTTTTAGGTCCTCCAAAGTGCAGGTGTAGAGACACTTTGGGCACTCCAATAAGTGGGCTGTCGTCTGGTCAGGAGCACTGCACTCCCACTGGGTGTCGCAGGGGTCTATATTCCCCCAATTTGCCAGGTTGTGTTTGCTACGGCCTAGTTGCATGCGTAGTCTATTAATCGCTTTTCATATCCTCTCCCCCTAACAAAGCAGCATACCAGAGAGAGTTCTGTCAAGTCACCAAAATACTGTATGTAGTACTTACTACTGTAAACACTTATATGCACTCTGAAGACTAAATAATAAACCTCTGAAAATCTCTACAGAAACTAATCTGCCACGATTACAGACTAGCTCTTTCCTGCTTCTCTGTCTAACACAACAAAAAACAAGCTCTCTCTTGCGAAGGCGGATAAAGTTGAGAGCCGTTGAAAAAGAATGCAAACTCCTCGGTCGGTACTTTGTGGTATGAATCGGGCATCGCGGGTGATGCGATGAATTTCAATGTGTTGTGGCTCTCCGTCAGTACTTTCGTAGTCCGTGTGCTCGGTGCTCGCAGTACTTGTGTACTGGAAGTTTTTACACAAGTTAGCGGAGCGCTGCTCATTGCTCGACTGACAGTTTTATAATTTGATCATGTTTAAAGTTGTGCAGTGGTGAAGACAACGCTTTGTTCTCTACACGCGTTGTTTTAAAAGGCTAGATGTGTGCCGTTGTGTACATCTTAGTTCTTATGTGAGCACCTTTAGGAACGTTTCGAAGGGAAATTCTTTCTTTCCTCGATCAGTAGTTCTGTAACTTTATGGTATGGATAGGGATTTTGATGAAGTGGACTTTTTTGTTCTTTTATTTGTGGGTAATAACGGCTTTCCATTTGGTTCGACCGAGAGCGATACAAAAAGTAGTATAGTCGAACACTTTGATCTCGTTCTGGCCAATCATAGTACGAAGTTTCAATAGAATAAACTTAAACGGGTTTTGACTCTATTGATGTACAGCCAACTGCACAAGACTCGGTAACAAAACTGGTGTGATTATTTTACGTGATTAATATAATTTAAAAATAAAATATTATTTTGTTTCACAAAATTCCTACAAAATCAAAATTAGTTGGAACCTGAAAAAATGTCATAAATATTAATATGTAGATTTTGTGTTTGCGTACCAGGAGCTCATGTATCGCGACTGATAGGCTTGATAGCTAACTGTGTAGCTGATATTGACAATTTAATGTCCGCGGTCCACAATGTAATTAATTTTATCTCGCTAGTGTATACCGTCCATACTGCATTCATTATAACGAGATAGCAAATAATAATAAGTTACTTTTCCTCTGCAAGTATAGACAGTAAATAGTTTAGTGGAAAGTACTTCCCTCTTCAACAACTTCTCAGAATGCACTCAAAGGTAAAAATATAAACTAAACACATTTAGTTTAATAATTTAAAAGATAAAATAATTCACAAAAGCATTGTGCACAGATGCTACAGTGCACAACACAATATAATTTCAATGTGTACTTTAGGAGAAAATGATTTGAATTGTGACTAGAGTAAGTACACTTTCACCTCTAACTGTACTAACCTCACCTCAGAACACAACTTGCTGTAATAGCACTTAATTAGTTAAGTGTTTCACACCTTAGAATAGTTGTAAATGGTCTCACTTCGCGCCGCCTCTTATCTGAAGTAAGTTCTTTTTTGCAACTTGAACCGTTTTGTGAGATACTTAAGTTAACTAGCTCCCACCTCGTGCTTGTTCATGCGTGGTGAACCAAACAGTTTGACGAACTTTATAGTTAGGTGCAACCGTTTGTAATTATAATAGGTACTGGTTCGGTTAGCCGGAATCGAGATGGTTTAAGCACACTGTACAAGTACTGAAAGTAGACTTCAACATTCAAATATATTAACAAAGTAATCACCGCAGTTGGATAATTAAACTTCTGGATGTACTCAGTAATTTAGTTGCGAACTAACTCAGTAAAATTTCTAGAAAGCAGAAATTTAAAATGTGGCTTTTTTAATTTTCGCTGACAACCCCTTGAGGCTCGTGTTGAATATTTAATATTTTTCATTATTATTTTGAATCTATGGTATTAATGTTATGATCAATGTGGAATGTCATTTTATTTATTTTACTGGCAATTTACTACACTAGTATATAGCATAGTCGGCTTTATAATGTTCCCACTGTTGGGACTCAGGCCTTATTTATCTCTAAGAGAAAAAATGGGCCTTAATTCACCACGCGGGCCCAGTGCGGATTGGTGTATGTCATATGTCTTCGAATTTTTTGTTCCAGGACATGCCGGTTTCCTCACGATGTTTGCCTTCACCGTAAGTGCAGTAATGAAATGCATAAATAACCAAAAAAAAAAAACAACGCGCCTTCGAGCCGGGCTTGGTCCTTATCGGACGGTGAACTAGCCATTGTTCGGTGGCCGCAAGCTCGTGTCGGTAGTTGGATTGTCTCCTCCTTTCCTCCAGAAAGCAAAAAGTAATAATGTCTCTCACTCCGTACCACGACCTGGAGGTCACCGGTGCCGATTACTCCCACGAGGACGCGGTGGTGCTCGGCGCGAGCGAGGTGAACCTCCTCTGTAATATATTTTTTATCTTAGCGTATAATAAAGTATGTATCAATCAAAATGTTTATTGGCTAGAATATGGTACATGTACAGTGTTTCATTATATCCTACCATAACATGGCGTGAAAATGTGTTCACAATCAGCGATGTCAAGTATAAATAATTTAGTTTTTTTCTTCTATTTACTAAATAGTCCTTTATCGTCTCTTAAAATATGTTGCCAGCCACCTCGTCAGTTCCACCGCGTGTGATCGTATACCCACTGTCTTGCTCGTCCAAGTAAATAACGGTTCTAAGTGACGGATAAGGATGGCCGTACAGGAAAGTATGATCCGGTGCGACTAGATGTATGTACGGTATGAATTTTATGTATAAGCAGTGTTACATTTTGGTTTACATTAAAGTTTATTATATTCTATTCTCAACCCTCACTGTCATGTCATCGGCAAATAGTGTGCAATTGTTGTCTATCACCTCTGGAATCTCGTTGATGTAAACTAGAAAGAGTAGTGGGGATACGAAACTTCCCTGTAACACGCAGTAAATATTTGGTTTATATACCGACCTTTGCTGTTTTTTTTTTCATTTTGACAAGGTTTTGTTATTTCCTCGCATTGTACATTTTCAGAAAGATTTTGATCCAGTTATTGGTCCAACTCCGGATTCCATATGGCTCAAGCTTTGAGAGTAGTATTTTATGGCAAACAAAATCGATAGCTTCATGTTTAGGAACACGCAACTTTTCTTAGATTTTTGATTCAAGCTTTATGCGTTGCTATTACGCGAGCCATGGGTAGCTCCGATGTCCGATCGTCCGGTAATGGACCGAGTCCAAGACGTCGACGGCGCGTACTGTTCCCGCGCGCCTCAAGGAGTTGTCAGCAGCAGGAGGGGCCTAGGTGGGTCGAAGCTTACTGGGGACAGGGTTGTCCGAAAGGGAGCTCGTGCCCCGGTATGAAGGCTAGAAGGAACGGCGCGGGGTTTTTAGTCAGTAAGAGTCTGACACTATCTCCCGCTCCACCCAAGAGCGGGTTTTGTCGACAAAAAAAAAAGCTACATGTGTGAAGGCTTAATATATACCTAATAATAAAAATATAATATCTCAAATAATAACATCTTGTTCCTTGTAAAAGATATAAATGCATACAAAATCGTATATAATTAGTCACTGCAGCACAAAGGCCTACCTCTAATGGGAGAGGGAGGTCTTCAGAACACTCGTTTTCACCACGGGTTTTCCCATTGCAGACTAGGTCCTTCGAATAAAGTAAAGATTGAGCATATATTTTTATTTTGTTCGGCCTAGAAGTAGCTTAGAATTTCATGGGAATAACCAACAATTGCCTTTAAAGCATTATGTTCGTAAGTCATACCTAGTACATAACCAAGTCATACCTAAATACCAACTTGATGAAGAAGTTACACGCCCAACAACAACAGTCAACAGCTTTTGAAGTAAATCAACCGCTTATGATTACATTTGTTGGAATAAGTACAACAATTCATTATTGTTTGTTTGTCACACGAGATCCCAGGGTCTGTACTCTATGGACTGTGGTAGACAGGGGCGACCTCTAGCGACCGCCTCCCCTCCCTTCAGCGACCCCGCGGGGTCTGCTAGACCTGACTAGACTGGTCCGCATCTACTCTTAGACAAAATACCTCAATTAATAGCTACGTAGTACAAATTAAGCGTAAATGCTAGAAATAATTCCTCGCCTCGGATTAAGACTAACGATCGTTTTTGTCCTCGGTCCTGATGGTCCTCAGATGTCCTCAGATAAAGTTTTTATCTGAAGGTCGCACGGCACTGAACGTGAATCATGATTTTTTCTGATGAGGTAATAGTTTTTCTTAAGTTCCCAGACGGATGTTAGCCTCAAGATGTCACTTACAATGCTATGAACATAATATCACGCTTGAAATGCGCGGAGGTTGGGCAGAGGCGCTGTATCATACTGACTTTTCTTCCTAAGAGAGAGTGAAATATTCGTGATCCAATATTTAGGCATCTTGCACAATATTAGAGGCCTATTCCATAAAACTGGTCGGTGACAATTCGACAACTTTGGTAAGTTTCTATTTAACATTTTTCACTACAAAATACAATAATGTAATATGTATTTGACAAAGAATTAGCATTAGTAGGAATTCTTTCATGACGCTGGACCAGTACCTAAGGCTTGCGAGGACTGACTCACGCAGCCAGTATTATACGAATTACGATTTTTTATTTCTTTGTTTCAAATCTCGAGACAAGATGGCAGTCGTTCGGTACTCAGTTCTCCCGCGCTGTATCAAGTGTGCGCCGCGGCTGTCGAGAGCTCGCGACGTCTCGCTGATTCAATAATTCAGGTGCTCTCACGTTCAAATAAATTTGATTACGCTTATCCTGTTTTAATCCGCGCCGACGTCTCTCGGTGTCAGCGTGCGTTTAATTTTGCAGTAACTTGGCTCCCGGCTTCGCTCGCTGGGACGAACTCTCTAAAATTCCATAACATTATGTAAACGCATCTGCATACACGCCGCGGCAACTTTATTAAACGAAATAATGTAGTGAATACGTTGCCCGACTCACTCCGGAATAATGAGCAATCTCGTACCGCTACGCCGTAGCCGCGTAGCTCGTAGTCGCGTAGCTCGTAGCGGCGTAGCTCGTAGCGGGCGGCGAGAGCGTCAGTATCCGCCGGAGCCGCGCGTCGAGCGCACGTCTCGCTGTCGCGCTATGAGCCCGCACACACTCGCGCGGAGTGACTTTAATAATAATAATTAAGTTCTTGCCAAATTATTAGTGAAAATTAATAACAATAATTGTGATCGTTGAATACCTCGACTAGTTTGACAATACTCGTGTAGTTTAATGTCCAGTTGTTTATTGTAAGTAGTTCAGTAAGTGTCATCAAATGATCAAGATGAAAAGGATTTGTCACCTCATCTTCAGGCTGTTGTTCCTGCTAGACGGTATGTGTATTATTCACTGAGTATTATTATAATAATACCTGTCTCATTGTAACAGTGTCTACTTTGACTGTAAAGTAAGGGAAGCGTGACCGTTTAGTTTGACGTGTCGAGAAGGCTCATTAATTAGAGCAACGTTTGTCGTGTTTTTGTTAATTATTTATTTAAATGCGGGCAGCGCCGGAAGGTTATCTTGTTAAGTAATTCACGGCGCCGCTATTATTATGTTAACGTTGTTAACGAATTACTTTACAACGGTTTGTTATTAAACGAGCTTCATGCTTTCATAAAATTGTGAAATTGGTCAAGTTTTAATCTTGAGCTTTTTATGGCTTTGATAGTATTGAGTTCAGTACTGTTACTGTGTACCAACACAAATGCACGAATAATAAATTTAAATTAGATTAAAAAAATAAATTTAGTTTTCTAACTTACATCGAAGAAGAAGAGAAGAATTCTTTACATTACTCTACTGCTCCAATATTGTACAGATTTTAAATAACTATATTGTTAGTCCTCTTCTCTGCAGCAAAAATACACTTAAGTAACACAGTGGTCCACCAATTTAAACAATATAACTATTGCTGGCAGTACCTGTGCGCTGTGGTGTACTGTCATATCAAAAGTTCCGCGGCAGTTCCAGGTGACCGGCGACCGCAGTTTTAATGAAACTGCTGTCATTTCACACTTCAAATAATATCAACATTTTATCGAACAAATTACAATGTACGCAAAACTTTCAGAGAGTTAACGTTTATATTTTACCCGCATTTTTAGGTGAACTGAACATTTGAAGTTAAGTTGACAAATTTAATGTGAACCTACCTTTCGACTGACGGTTTCTTCACATCGCAGAAGGGTGATAAGTTCCTAACTCTGATTTCTCAGTTTGAAAATCGGCTTTAAAGTGATGCATCTCGACACACGTTTCCATTGTTTTTCATACTCGATAACCGATTATGACGTTGTTACACATTTTTCATTAGATATTTTGGAAACACAGTATCTTGTGGATATTATCTAGGCTTCTATTGAAATCAATTTCTCAATTTGTGTAAAACTAATTCAGTAAAATCCTCTGAAAATCTTCTATCTTGTATGAACTTTGACACTTCATTATTTGCCTAAAAATTAAAAAATTAAAAAAGTTTAACTATAAATGGTTTACAAATTTTATTAAAATTCTACATGATTACAACGTTTTTCAAAAACTTTTAAGGGTTTATAAAAAACAGCTATTTCCTGGAGCAAGTTTTGTGAAATATTCGAGTAAATCTCGAAATTACCGAATACTAACAGAGTTTTCAGGCATTACCTCTCTTTTTTTGCGTTGCCTTTTCGTCAAACATCGCGTTGAATTGTGTTAGATGAAGTAACAAGCTTTCAAACCATTTTCGGTGTTGACGATTAGCAAGTGGAAAAGGACCCTATTAAGACACTAAAACGGAGGGGCTATGTTGCGTAAAGGGAATTAGCAAATCATGATTATCTTAGATTCGAGTTAGCTTCTCTATACCAAACTAAATTGTGTAAACTTAGCTTCAATGATATCAATATACCGGGACAATGTGGGGCAAGCGCGACAAGTCTAACTATCATTTATAATTGTCTCTAGCTTTTTCCTTATAGTTATGACCAAGTCGCCTACAGAAGTCATGAACAGAGCCGCGGGCACAGTGAGGCACCGTTTAAATGAAACTCATTCGCATCCGCGTCGCCGACACTGTCTTTTTAACTGTGTTTTTATTCAAAGTGTTCATTAATTCACTTCTTGAGCAAGACGTTGTCTCAGTCAACATCCTAATTAACGCTAAATTAGCTTTGTCTCTGTTCTTCAATTAGCACGAATTGTATTTATAAGCAGTGATACGTATTTGTGGGTAATTGTCGTTGTTGTCGAAACGCCGCGCCCTGTCATTAGCATACAGACGCGTGTTGCTTTAAAGTGTAGGTTTGAGTAGATGTTGAGATAGTAGCACTAATCACCGATATCACGGCTGTCACGACAGCTATCGATGCTCTACATCTAACTAAACAGTGAGACTCGCGTGTCCGCCGACCATTAGTGGGAAACTTTTGAATCGACGCGTATGGAGCGTGCAGGCGTTTAAGCTGATCGATTTATAATAATTTCCGATATCGATGACAAACACTTAGAATAAGTTTCGTTATTCCGTGGAATCCTAAAAGATAATTCAAAATATAGAATTTCAAATAAGCTACTAGCAGTTGACCTTTCTAAAAACATGATCACCTGTCAAGCCTGTTTATGTTCCCTAGAACCAAGTAACCGTAAGTGTTCAAAGCTATTTTCTAACTTATTATAAAGCGAACCCCATGTATATTTGAAGCGCCAAACTGTCCAACTGATTATAACAGAAAAGTTTTCTTTAACGATTTGTACTATGAAATCGTCTGTTTTATCACAAAAACCGTTTTTATAAAAAAAAAATAACCAACTTCACTAAAAATTGAATTGAATTTGAGGAGTTTCGTCGATTTCGCCAAGATTCTATCGTCTGATCTCAACTTAGTGAATATGGGTGGTCCCATTTGGAAGAATATTTTTTCCAAAAAAAAAAAAGTTTAAATCGGTTGGCAAGCGACAAAGTAATGCGCGAACAAACACAAAAAAATTCAAACATTTGGATTCAGAACCTCCTCCTTTTTGTGAAGTCGGTAAAAAAATAATTTATTCGATTCCCTTCTTAAAATCGAATTATCCTCAAAAGCAAACAGTAAATAAAACACGTCTCTCTCGACACGTAATCCTGTGCAAGTTGGTGGAAGTATGACAACTTCACAAGTCAGAGAGTGGAGTGTTCGCGGAGCTCGCTCTCGGCCGCCGCGAGAGAGATACCGCGAGATTATCATCTCATGCATATGGAGACACAACACTGTGCCCATGTGATGTTACTGGAAGCTGTGTTGTGTCTTATATTACTAGAGAATCTTTCTGATGTGAGTGATTAAAAAGGTTTCCTTTCCTGGTAGTACATGCATATAATATAATATATTTATTTGCGAAAAACATAGTACCTACACAAAGTTGTTGAAATAAGTATAAAGTCGAAATTAAAGCATGCAAACTTAAAGATTTGGTATCTCTAAGTTTGCGTTATAAATGATACGAACAAAAACACTAGCCTACGAATCTCTTCTAGTAGATTATGTGGACTGTGTTGGTGCTGATCACGACGACGACATGAGCTTACTTCTTCCAGTGTTCTAAACAGCTCTATATTATATTTCGTACGAATATAGACACTTTATGCTAATGTAATTATATTGAAGGCAATGGTAGCAGACAAAATTTTTCAAAATAGTTTGCATGATTTATCGGATGGGATCCCAATGATGGGATAGCAACAAACACCCTACTTTGATCCTTATTACTTCCCCAAAAAATCACTCTATACCATAACAAGGACCCAACAATGCCTGTTAAGATACACAGCCACTTCTGCTTCAAATTATTAGTATATTTTTAATACTTTTATAAATATTGGATGAGATGTTATTGCCAATTTTATATTGTTTTTTTTTAATGATGTTTGTTTATTTTAAAAGAGCTTGAAATAATTTATTATTTTTTGTATTTGAAACAATAACATTGTATAATGTAGAAACACTTAACCTACTTATGCTGTAAATGTTATCTAAGGTGATTAGATGAAGTACATAATCGTCGTCCACTTGTAACGTGACAATCGCCGGTGTTTGTGCAAACTAGACTAGTTTGACAAAACAATTGGCCTACAATAGTGCACAATTTTCGTAGGTGCGAACTGTACGGGAATAGCTGGTGTAGGTCTACCTGCCAGAGAGCGAAGGACAAAAGTCGAGAATGTAGTCACCGAATGTGTTCAAGTATTGCCGTCAATTGCTGGGTAAGAGAGGCTAGAAAACAAGTTGGGTGCATATACTTAGGTCGTTGGCGCTCAGCATTACGTATACTATACCTCATGACCTTTCTACAAATGACTCTCAATAACTGTATGTTTATACTTGTAGGTAACCATACTCCATCGTCGACTACAATACATTATCACTTACAACTAATTAAGTTAGTGATCTACTAACGTGAGTCTATCAATAAATCAATTCTTAATTCTTTAATTTCACACAAAACTTAACCTTAATACATTGATTAGATAATTTATGTATAAAGGCGAGCTTACCTCAACAGTGAGTTTTCTCCCAGCAAACCTGCAATGAAATAAGTCTGCAATGAAAATCTGTTCATTTCTTTATTTTAATATAAGACAGACACTTTATAAATACTTGAAAATATGTTACAATAACGTCGTTACGAAAATGTTAAAAGCAAGAATTAATAAAGCTAGCAAAAATAAACTTCTCATTTAATTTCCATGAACTTTCTATTCGAACGGGCGTGAGTCGAATCGGCGACTTTCAATAATCTTTTCGTTTTTTTTTTTATAATGGTGTTTCAATTTTATCAGGTATGAGAGAGAATCCAGTCAAAATGAACTTTCCAGTATTATAGATTTAATTCTGGTCACACTGATAGGATGAGAAGGGGTTTCTGTATTGAAAATTTAAACTCAAAAACGTTTAGTGGCATTCAGTTTTGACAGATTTTGTTAGTTTGAGAACTATCTTAACTGCAAATATTTTATTCAGAAATCGAGGCAGTCTATAATGAATGTCACTGCAATTAATACACTACTTTTTTATTCTGAGACAAAATACCATATTGAAAAGAAATCTTACGTAGATGGTGTATAATAAGCGTGGAATGTCCAGTTCTTTCCCGAAATTGGTTAAAACCAAAGTGTTTGCATTCTTTTTCCTGCAATAATGTCCGGCAATAACTACTTAATATTATTACTACACAAAGCCTAAACTAACAATGTGTATCACATATCGACACGTACATAGCTCTGCAATATATTAATTAATGGTGGTCGTATTAATCAAGCGATATAGCCGTATCAAAGGCACTCAAGCGTTCTGTGCGCTTCCATTATTATGTCGACTTAATGAGTACCTAATTATTATGATCAGAAGACGGCCACTGGTGGACGTACGCAGCACTCACACGTGCACTGCTGGACATAGCGACACTCATACGTCCCTCATTGACCGTCCAACTAATTCCCATGAGACTTTTGTAATTGTTCTAGAAATACCTATTGTTTACCAGGTCGACAGGAATCTTCAAGATATCTTCTAAAAGTTCCAGTAGTATTTAGAATGAATTCCAATTTGTTAGCTGGCAATATAGCCTAGTAATAAAGTGGGGTTACAATTATATAACAGTATTACTGTGCCGAATCCATAAAATAAATCGTTCACGTAATAATTAAACAAAACGTAAATCAGCTGCCAATTAAACTTTATTTATGTTTCTAACGTCTGTTTACATAAGATACATTAATTAATTGGTCAGAATTTCTGAATGAACATTATTTCATGAAGCGATCCGTGCTGTTTATTTAACAGATATTTATTCTGTCCCAAAAGGCGTGATATCAAATTAATCGCGCACAATTAGCATCTTGAATTAGCATAAGTCCCATAGTCCCTGGGCCGGTGTGTCCTCCCCCCTCGCCCCGCACGTCCCGCCCCGCCCGGGATCATGGGGACCGTAAAAGGTCCCTAATACTCATTCAGATTATAATGTAACACACAAATGACGAGGATTCAACAGATTAGTGCAGAAAATCTACTCCCTTTCATGTAGACTACATTGTCGCAGACTTTCGGCCGACCCAGATGTATGAATATCAACATTCTATATTATGAAGAGATACTAGTTGGTTTTTGTAGTCTCATCCACTGGTTAAGCCGATCAATAAAGTATCTCTGTATTGCTAATCCTACGACTTCTTATGTTTTGTTTCTTCATACGGATAAGCAGAAATCACAGAAAACCAAGATCCTTATGTCAGCTATACATCCTACCTATCGTCCTATCATCGTATCATCGTAGGAGTGGTTTGGTATGTCTCATACAAATCCACTCCCACACACGAAACTACAGGTTTGATCAAACCTGTAGCGTCAAACCGATTTTACGAAAGGTAAGACGGTGTATGGCCGGCAGTACTCTCTTTTATTGTATTGCTTACATTTATCTTGTCACTGTATGTCTAATCCACTTTTATCGCACAAGAATAGTTTAAAGTATAGTGGGGTTTATAAGCACCCCGATCAAAAGAACTATTGTGTTGTTCGAATGGCAGCTGTAAAGCCCCTTGTGAAAGCTAACTATCGAAAAAGCTGCGGAATGGTTGCAGATATCCTGTATACGTGTAGTAATGAAGACCGACAGTAAGATGGGATCACACGGAAGCCGCTCGCCGGGCAGGGAGAGGCACGCGCCTACATCGGTCAAAATAAACGTAGCGGCGAATCGAGCCATTTGCAATTCTAACATTTTTACTTGCGAACGATTTTATCAGAAGAGATACACAAAGAAATGATATGCAAATGTGTCGGTTTTGATCGTTTGTGTCGAGTATGTTATGTTTTTAGGGACTAGTAAAACTAAAAAAAACTCGAAGCATATGTTTGAAATAAACCATTGACGTGCACTTTTAGACTGTCGATTGTCAGAACGATGGAGCTAATTACCTGTTCTAAACCGTAGATCTCTATTATAATGGTTAGTCCTGTGCTGGAAAGGGTGCGTAGACCTATGACCCGTTATGTTGTATGTAGAAGAAATCATTCATTCAGAATACATAGGTTTTGTATGTTAAGATCTAGTTCTTAGTCATTGGCTCGGTCACACAGAACACGCACGCACTTACATAGTTTTTAAGAGTTTTTATATGAATTAGATTATTTGATCTAAGTCCGTGAGATGAAAATTATTATTATTTAAAGACACTACAGCGCACAAGAACTTCCTCCTGTATCGAGAACTCACATGCACAAGACACCTAACCCCGGGACAAATATTTGTAGACCATACAAATATCCATTGTTCACTCAACTATTGCGACAACCGTGCTGTCAATTGATCTCGCAACCATTAAAAGTTAGTCTGGAGAATAAGCATCTGTGATGTAGGTACCTACTCCTAATGGTTGATAACAGCGATCTATGACCACCGACTCTCGCACTAGTTGTGGACTTCACTGTAGAAAGAAAGTGTTTTGATACTAATTCCTTCACTTTGAGAAGAGAGTCTTGCATCATAGTGTGAAGACACATAAGCGTGACATAATCAGTCTTATAATGTTCCCACTGCTGGGACTAAGGCCTCCTCTCTAAGAGAGGGAATGGGCCATAATCTACCACGCGGGCCCAGTGCGGATTGGTAGATATCACATCTCTTTCATTTTTTTGCTCTAGGACATGCCTGTTTCCTCATGATGTTTTCCTTAACCGTTTTGAGAGCAATAGCGATGACATAAATTACACAAAGTAATGTGCGTGGTTGGATTTGAACGTGTGACCTACAACTTGTAAAACATAGGCCAATAATATTTCAGCACGTGAGTCTACTGTGTTCCTCCACACTGTGGCCACAAGGTCCTTGACACAGTCGCACACGCGGGTGTACTTCGTAATGTACTTTCTTTGTAGTCCTCGTGTTGGAGTCATTAAACTAGCGCTTCTACACTGTGACCATTATTCTCTGTGCTCTTGAATTAAGATTACAATCATAATTGTCTGGTTTAGGAAGTCTGTTTTAGACATATAATAAATCGGTTCTGCTTTGCAGTGTTATAGAAGCTTTCCATAATAAATCTCTCAGGAGTAGCTCCGTCCCGGTTACGTGTTATCTATATAAAAAATTGCGGATTTTACAATTTACAATATTAATAGGTATGAGAGGACAGAGTAGACCGCTCAACTTTGTACCTAAAAGCACAATAAAAATAAATTATTTATTTATTTAACTATTTATGTACACACGTGAAAATAAAAGAAAAGAAGAAGGAAATGAGAAATGTCTTACTCGGGTCAGTCAATAATAATAAAACTAATTGTTTATACTAGGAAAGAAAGCAAATGACTAACAATTAATGTCCCATAATGTGATTACATTATGGGACGTTTTTTTTTTAAAGTAGGTTACAAAATAGATTTATTTTGTAACCTACTTTAAAAAAAAAAAACTATTTTATCCAAAATTAACTTCAAGCAAAATTGTAACTGTACATCTTCATGTTATAATTATAATTATCCCAGTTAGAAAGGGGAACACCTACTCTGTAGAGTCACTTACTCTTCTAACTGGGACATCACATTTTGTAATAAAATTGTAAAAAATATTATAAACTTTTATTTATTGACAAACACAAGTTTAACCCTTCAGATACCGTCAATTAGAGACACAATAGTAAGACAATAGATGCGCGGCCACCGGGTGTCGCTTGGGGATTCATGAATTAAAAAAAGAAATACAAGTACATAAGTGAAACTAACATATTTAATACGAACCAAATGTTGTCTTTATATAAATACACTATTGTCTTTTATTATTATTTGATATATTTGCAAATGAGAAAAATAAAAAGTTGTTTAGCTTTTGGCTGTCAGGAAATGAGTGATGTGAAAAGTTGTTCCAAGAATCAAAGAAACTAGAAAAGCAGTAGGTACCCGTAAACCATATTCGGATTCATTTGATGACACGATTGCGGATTCAATTCCCGTACGATATAAATATATATTTTTTTTACATATTCGAGAAAGTACGCACGATACAGGAATTATTACTAGTGTGAAACAATGCTTTTTTAAGATAGAAAAAAAATATGTAAAGTCAAATTTCTGTTTGTTTTATAGGAAAATTATAGGATATTGGTTTTTGAACGTTAATTTATAAGTTTTCAGGTAATAATCAGTCAGTTCTATTTTCGTGATCCACGTGTAAGGTAAACATGGTCTATTCTCAGTGAACACAAAGACTTAGATAGAACAAATTAATTTAATTTTAATGAACGCTGCGGTCGTCGTGCCGACTGTTACATTAGGCACCCTTTACACCGAACTTCAAAGTGCGCCAGGACGAGCGAATGAATGGGAAACAAAAGACGCTCGCCGCGAGGACAACGCGCCCTAATTAACTAAAATAATGATTGTATGGATTGTGGGCGTTTTTTAGACCTTCGACCTTAAGAGGATTTTTTTATTTCATTGCTATATTTTGCCAGCGGCTTCGCCCGCTTGAAAATTTATTTTCTATTTAAACCTTAATGATAAACTATCTTTCTACTGGTGAAAGATATTTTTTTAATCAATCCAGTACCTAGTTTTTGTGTTAGTTCATTAAAAACAAAACTACGAAGTTAGATTATTAAGAACACATTTTTAACCTAATACATTAAATACTTTTGGACAACCAAAATAAATAATATATTTTTATTTCTAGATACTATAGGTACCTACTGTACTATCAATTATTACTGTAATTTCACACGCTTGCTGACATGTTCGAAATGAAACAGACGCTGTCACAAATATTTTCAGAACAAAACACTGAACAAAACGTTATTTGTGTCGCGATCCGACACAAAAGTACTAATATCAGTACAAAACAAGCCAACGCCTGAGCGCCACTACAAGCGGAGATATATATTATATCCATCTGTCGGGGAGTGTGAGAAAATATCCAATAAATATACGACAGCGCGCGGCGAGCGTGAGTAACGCAAGTGGACTGCTGCGCGCTAATTTGTCTCGGAGGAGTGCTAGTGTGTGCACGCCCTTACGAGATGGGTGACATGTGTGTGTACAGTCACGGTACACATAGGTTCGTCACTGTGTGATCTGTTTTAGCTTTTTCCATAAACCTACCACGGAATCTGCCTTTTATCAACTCAGCGTTGTATTTCACTTAGTTGCAAATTAAACAACAACGTATTACAGTGACAACAAAATATATTTCCAAAAGCATTGTTTTATGTATGTTTATTTTTTACATTGTCTGACTACTAAAACTTCGTATATTTCAATTACTTTTGTGACTGTTTTAACAATACTCCCATATTATTTGTGGAGGCTTGTAAATAGCTCGTTCATAACGAGCTACCCTATCTGAGTGTATTACATTATATTGTTAGCTATTATCTACCGGCAAAATAAAATAAATTATATTTAATAATAAAAATATTTAAAGAATTGCTTTTTGCTCTCTCTTGTTCTTACTTAACTAAATATAATATATTCAATAATGCAAAAGTCTGTTCAGTGCTCCAACTAAGTGTGCTCTTACAAGATAAAGTAAAACCTAACTGACGAAAGTGTGAACGATGGGACTGTACAATCACATCCCTACAGGTACAAATAAGCGCGTACCACACTTGACAGTACCTACAAGTAAGATAATATTCTTCTGCTTTACAACATCTTCAAGTGAGGAGGACATCTATCTGTTTTCGGGGATTTGATATAAATACAGGAGTAGCGCAGGTACATTGAATACAATAATGTTGGCGAACGCTGTCCAAATATTTAGAAAGCTGTGTCAATAATAACTGATTGTTATGTCAGTCTGTAATTAGGGACCAACTGAGCGGTGAATTTGTGTGATTTTGTTATTACATGCATGAAATATTAATTCACACCATTTTATCTACTTTAAAAGGTTTCCATAAACGCTGTTCCCGGAAGCGACCTGAACTCGGCTGATTTAGTACTATCTCGGAACTTCTGTAGAATCCCCTGTATACCAACACTGCTTGCACTGCTGATACTTTGACAACTTACAATAACATTAGTTTGCCGGTAAGTCCACTACCAAGTATGTAATACATTATGTTTTAGTAAGGAATGATGTTTTTTTTATAATGTCACAATTTACACTTATATCCTGAAATAAATATGAATATAAATATATGCATCCTATACATAGGTATAGCGCCACATTTTATTGGGCACTTCAGTCGATAGCGATGCGAAAGAATTCTTCGACGCCTTAGATTTTTTTGTAATAGTATTAACAAGTTAAGCGCTTTTTTATTAAATTTTTGATTTGGATTATAATAAAAAAAAATCATAAAGTTAGTTATACTTGTAAAATAAAAATAAAAACTTGTTCATATCATGAAATGGAACGGAACTGATGGAAAAGCCCACAGATGGCCAACGGGACTCTTGGAGAGTATCGGTGGCCATCTGTGGTCTTTGATAAGTATTTTAACCGGTGGCTATAGAATCTGCATTTAGTTAAGCGGCTATGTTGAAGCAAATTAAAAAGAATGGTTTCATACCGTGTCACGTGTGTGAACACCGTATTTAGGGCTATTTGAGTTGTTCCGAAATGAACGCTGACTATAAGCTAAATGTAAAAAATAGAGTGCTTATTAACGTAGAAATAAAACTAGAAACACCGACTTCAACAGTTAAAATTATTTTGCAATTTTTTGTTCATTTTATTTATACGCCGGATATTTTTATGTATATTTATAAATTTTTCAACCATCGATACACATTCTCAAAATTTAAATGTATCCCATAGCTGGCCGTCTCCGTACATCATGGATTCTACTACATTTATCATTTCGGGCGGCGAGCGCTGCAGTTCAGAACTTGCGAGTTTGGGCAGTTTGCAAGTAATGGCCCCCAGCGGTCACCAGGTGCTTCATAAGAATTGCACATCATGTACCATCGTATGTTATCGTGAAATATGAACAGTAATAAGATCACTAAAATATAGTCCTACGTGGTAATTCTGGACTTTAAAGTTTGAAGGGAAACTGTTGTAACGAGAGTTAAATGACTAGGCCTAAATTACATTTGGAGACCAATTTTGAATTTGAATTCACAGACAAATTGGGCCACTCGTGCAACTGATTCAATTACCTCAATACATAGTGCGTTGCATTACCTGCTACTGTTACTGTGGGTTGTTTCTTGTATTTCAAACGTATGCCAAGTATTGGCAGTTTTCTATTTTATAAATATTTAAATTATTTTCGTTTTAAGCACGTATTCGTGTTTAATTTTTTTTCCTGTATTGTATGTAATTTTTTGAATTTTATATTAATGTTAGTAATGTAAATTGTTGTAAATTTTTCCTAATAAATAAATAATAATAAGTTAAAAAAAAATGGGTATTCACGAGTTAATATGACTTGTTACCTACTGGCTAACTGAACACAGAAATTTATTCTAACTTGCACCTGGCGGGACACAAGTTTTCGATGAACGATTTTATATCTCATATCAATACAGCACTAATTTTTAATTAGTACAAATACTTAAAGGGCTTATTAGAATAGGTCTCGTTATTATTTAGGTAAAGTTTCAATAAATAATATTCATAAACAGCAAAGTTATTAGAGTTTGTTTATATACCAAAATTACACTCAATTTATGAAAATATGTGTACTTACAGGCTATTGTTATGAATGAAAAATAAAAGAAAATCACTGTGCGTAGTATTTTCTAGTAGTAATAGTTATGAATAAATGATCCAATTATGTATTGACCAATTATGATGTTTTGTGTCCAATTTTGGAATTTCGTTTTTTTTACTTTTAACTACACAAGTATGATTAGTAACGGATACGGATTAACCCCCATTTTTTTGTGTACTAATTAAAAAATAGGGGTGTATATCAAGATTTAAGATAATGTCAAATTGTTACTATTTTGGTGTACAATAAAGTTTAATTTATTCATTTTACGTCGCAATGGGTTCAAAATATATCCATAATACCTATATTTTAAAATATT
This sequence comes from Mythimna lalbum, assembly GCA_949319445.1. Lineage (NCBI taxonomy): Eukaryota > Metazoa > Arthropoda > Insecta > Lepidoptera > Noctuidae > Mythimna > Mythimna lalbum. The sequence goes on along the minus strand of OX439371.1, from coordinate 15,409,583 downwards.
TCGCCTGGTAACACGAAAAGCAAAAGTTGTCAAGCCCGAGTTCACGAGATCCGTGCTAACATGGCAGCGATCATGTGCAAGTGTCAAGTTCCTACAAGGGGTGTAATCCACCCTGCACGAAGCTCGCACGGGGTACAACCCACCTCGTATGAGACTCGCACGAGGTCGCTCACTCGCAGGGGGAGTCACGTCTCCGGCATTACCATGATACGGGGGCCGGAATGTCTTGCCAAGACTTTCGTGTAAACGAGAAAAATTGAAGGCGATTTAGAGAATAGCACTTTCAAGGTTGAGGCAAAGACTAGCTTAGTTAGCATTTTCAAGTTAAACATACGTAATGGTATTATTAAATGAGTTATTTTAAAGGTACCTTTAGTTTACATGAGGCACTGTTAGTGGTGAAGATGGAGATTAAAAAGACAAGCGAACGACTGACTTGTAATATGTAGACCCAAACAAGTAGAAATATGAGACATACTTATTTATTTATTATTAAAAAAAAGACGTTTGCTAATCACAAACGGAATTACTCTTATATCGTGGACACAAACATGTAAACTCACATACACAAGATACCCAGATGCGCAACAATTAATATAGGTAAGTAGTTGACTCGTGCGAGAATCGAACTTACAACACAAAGTGCAGCAGACAATCAATTAACCACTGTGCCAACAGTCCTACCATACTTCTTTATGAGTGTTTCTGTAACCACACACTGCCAGTTACAACTTTCCGCCATAGAGTAGGTACTAAGTTTTCGCCACCAATCAGATAATCAGGAGTTCATTGTGTACATGTACTCACTCAGTTTACACAAATGTTATTTTGTAGAAGAATACTCAAAGTGTTGTAAATATGCAACCAGGTAACACTGCTCCGTTTGCGATTTCAATAGCTTTTAACTTTTTATACATCTGAAGCTAGTTCGCAACAGAAAGGTCACCATACAGCAAATACTTACTCTTCACAAAAAGACTTCAAACTAAACACACCCTTTTACATCGAGGGCTAAAAGGAAAATGTCTTAATACTTTTGTAAATAAATGTTTTCACAGAATTTCTCTCAATATTAAATCCCGAAGTTAAGTTTACACAATCTGGAATGCTCTTATTTCTGGTCCATGTCCCAGGGATGCTGTAAACACTATCGGATGAGAGTGTTATCTGCTAGCACTCGCTGGTACCAGGAAATAAGAATGCTCAAGAGATGCACTGCTAACGACTTGCGATAGCTACACACACTCGTGAACTGTACCGTTGTGTTACGTGTTTCAGATAACTACAAAATATCGCTGCAAATTGCCAAGTTATTTTGATAAGATTATCTAGCACTAATTTATATTAATAATATTATTTGCATTGGTATCTCTGCCATAAAAACAGTAGGTGTGACGTCTTGACATAATCTAATTTACATGTCACATAGTGAGTGATCGTTATCTAATATCTGTAATTAGTAAATTCCTACATAATTTTATAATAAACAAATTCCGATTTTAGTTGTACGTAATTTAAGTTTGTATCCCCTTATCTACACCTCCTACGTACAGCTGGTGTCCTAGTAACAGGGAGGTCCCTGCGGCGCGCTGTGTTCGCTGGTGTCAGCCTTAGTTCGTTTACAGACAGATTCTATCGAGTTCGACCCACACTACTGGTACACTGGGTTAAGTACGGTGAAAAGGACCAATCTACACAAAACTTTAAAAAAAATCCAACATCATGGTCCAACTGTCAGTATACATAAGACTTAAAAGCTTACATAATAAATACTGGCCTGTTGGTCTTATTGTTAGTGGCCCTGACTGCTATGCCGGAGGTCGTAGGTTCGATTTCCAACCAAGAAAAATGTTTGTATGATGAACACGATCAGTTATTCTGTGTATGGGTTTTGTGGCGACGGGCAAAATCATCTTTGACAAAACCCGCTCTTGGGTGGAGCGGGAGATAGTGTCAGACTCTTACTGATCGAAAACCCTGCGCCGTTCCTTCTAGCCTTCATACCGGGGCACGAGCTCCCTTTCGGACAACTCTGTCCCCAGTAGGCTTCGACCCAGCTGGACCCCTCCTGCTGCTGACAACTCCTTGAGGCGCGCGGGAACAGTGCGCGCCATCGACGTCTTGGACTCGGTCCATTACCGGACGATCGGACAGCGAGCTACCCATGGCTCGCCGTCCGCGAGCCCGCGTCTACGGTGGCCGGAAATCGGGATCGAAATCCCGGCGATGGCGGCGAGGGCACCGTTGCATGATGCGGTCGGCCTCCTCCTTTGCAAGCATTACTGCTTCGCAGAAGGAGGCGACCGCCTGCCATTCCTCCTCGCTCCGGACCATGGCCTCGACCAGGGCCCGGCGCGAGAGGTCTCCGCCGCCGATCGCCCCCACGAGGGCACGGCGATGCTCAGCCCAGGCAGGGTATACCTCGACGGTGTGCTCCACCGTGTCCTCCGGGCGTTGCGCACAGTGGCGACACCCGGGCGTTTCTTCCGCTTGAATCCGATGCAGGAACCTCCCGAACTTGCTATGTCCGGTGAGGACCTGCGTCATGCGGAAGGTAAGGACGCCGTGAGGTCTTTCCAGCCACGCCTCAAAGAGGGGAATTCTGTGTATGGGTGTAATTTAATTGTAAGATACATGTATTTTTAAGTATGATTGTCAGTTGTTATGTACTCATAGCACAAGTTCTGAGTAGTTTGGGATTTGGTGTGAAACTTATGGAATGTTATTATTATATATAAAAGATGCGAGACGCACAGAATTGTTCATCGTGGCGACACTTGGGGAAGGCCTATGTCGAACAGAAAACGTCCTTCGGCTGAAATGATGATGATGATGATATTGAGACAATTACCTTAATATTGTCATATAAACTTGACAATAAAAAATACCTATGCATAAATATGAACAGTCTCCATTTTGAACTTTGACATTGTTATCGCTGATATTACAGGACAATCAGTCAGTCAATAACAGTCAGAGACAACAAAAATGTCCTTTATAGTGGACATCATTCTGGGATGATGATGTTCACCAACAGAGTATGCTCCACCAAACGGGTGGTGCACAGAATGGTAACATGTTGTCGTACGAATCAAGTGCAAGAATCTCCCAAACTTGCCACATCCTCAGAGGACCTGCGTCATGCGGAAGGTGAGGACGCCTTGATAACTCTCCAGCCTCTGATCAAAGAGGAGACTTAATGTCATGATGATGGCATGCCCGATTCAACACAGATACTTCTTCAAATAAACTAGTACAGAGAAAGAAAGAGGCTGAACCTTCTGTGAGCCACTTACATTGTGTTGTGTAGTTCCCAACAAGTAAACACGAGCGTCCCGGCGGTGCCGCGCGGAGGAGAACACTTCTTTACAGACCTTATGTGTTGACAAGTGGGAGCTCCGCTGTCCGACTTAATTCTGTTTTACAAAATGATTTAACAACTCGTGACATAGTTTGGTTATTTTGAAACGTTTATTACAAGCGACTTTAATCGCGTGAAAGTATAAAATCCTAAAGCAAAGTACTCTAGAGATAAAAAGTATCCTATGTGCTCTTCCAGGAGGTGGTCTACCCGTGTACCAAGTTTCATCGAAATGCGTAAACTATGTACAGAAGGACACCTGCTGCGATTTTTATACTACTCTACAATGTTCATACATCTGGTAACACAGGAGCGCCGGTTGTCGGCACGTCCGGCCTTTCTAAGTGTTGATTTTCTCTTTAAAATTACACTGACTTGACCAGGCGTACAGGTAGGTTAAATTTCCAATTTAATTACGTTTTAGGCATTGTCCCACACTAGGAATATGTCCTGTATCAAGGGTGTGTTCACAAATGTAAACTTACATTCACAAGAAACTTACTCCCGGAAATACTATCTGTTAGCGATTCAAATATTTGTTTAAAATATTTGTACGAGAATTGAACCACGGCACCAACCATGCCGTAATTGAACCTCACGCTCTTACAACCACTGAACTATCGTTCTCCAACCCACATAATAATTATAAAAGCGCTAATCACAATAATTATCTGAAGTGCTATAACATCACATAAACATAAAACTTAGTTTATGCCCACTTAGCGCTACTTAGCAATGCGCGGTGATGGCGGCCGGTGGCGTGGCACTGTGGCACTAATCAATACTGCCATTAGTGCCTTTTATTGCTCCGCGCTGCGAGTAGGATTTGTTTTACTACTAATAATTAGGAGAACGGTCGTAGGTGTCTGGGAATGGCAGTACTGGATGTGTTACATTAAACAGTAATGGGTAGAACTACTTCACTGGGAAGATTTAAAACCTGTTTAGATATACGAGTATACCCGTATGGTACCTACATTTTAATCCAAGTAGAGAAAGTTGTTATTGCTGCTCAAGTAGAAAGTGAGGCTGTTTTGAACCGAGAAACTGCAAAGAAAATTGCAAACAACGTTTTCCAACACTACTCGAAAATAATATTTAGTAATAAATTATTGCGAGAAATCTGTCACGAATTATTTGTCATGCGCTTTGGTGGGGACAGCCTTCCGCACATTTCCGTACTAGTGCAAAACACTACTTTTAATTCTAGCGGTCGCAAGTATAATAGCTGTAACAGCTGAGCTTGAAGTCTCGGGGTTTTCAAAAAGTGTTATTGTGTTTTTCATCTTAACTGTCTCAGTATCAGCTACCAGTAGAATCTGGTTTTGTGTCCACTTGATAGAGTTACTTGGCGACGTATAGTGCTGCCTATTTGGGAAACACAAGACTGATGTTATGTTATGTTTATGTTTTATTATAACGTAAACTGGGGTTGAAACTCTCTGGCCAAGGAGTCCGAGTGCTCAACTGCTCGTATACCTACTATTTAAAGATTTATATTTGACACTTGGCATGAACCAAGGACTGGCTTTTACCTCGGCGAGAGATTAAGCATCACCATACAATGTGGCAATGCCGCCAATCTTTTGTGTACATGTACAGTTTGATAGCAATGCGGAGGAATTTTTTGACACCGTATTTTAAGACACTTAGGAGTTACTTTTTTAAAAACAAGTATAGTTCGGTTAGTTAAGTTTTTATAATGTTTATTTTGATAAAGCAATATTAAATGATATTTTAGTAGGTATAACACTTTCCATTTGCGTCTGTTGGTTAGCAAGTAAAATTTCTGTATTCTCCTATCTACCCATTGATACCTACGTAAGTTAGTTAGCTATCGTTGAATATTAATTCCCTCGACTCAGATCCACGTTAAAACATCAACCGACTGACATTACAGACGAGAATGTAACTTTGCATGATTTCCAGACCAAATGTAAATAATAATGTCTTTGAAGCCGTTAGTTTTGAAGGTTCTTGAAACCTTTGATTTTATCTTATTATTATTTGCAAAAATACTAAATAATAATCATTAAAATCTGAGAAATTACATAGAAAGGAACTTACACTTAGTCTTTTCCCGGCATTTTATGTCCGTAACCTGGCTGCGAAACTGAAGGTTTTGATTGTGCAATTATGAACTAAGATATCATAATGAATAACTACTTATTGTGAAGGACAGACTTCTGTTGGACATGCCACAGTCATAATTAAAAAGGTATTTAACAAGTAACAATGAATATTATAGATGAAATAATATTATAATCTTTTTAATGCTTGTATTTTATCATTTGTATATTTCTTTGTAGCTTTTTAATCCTTAAGTATAATTAAAATTACTTGAAATCTGGAGAGGTATAATTAAAATGGAACCAAAACAAACAAACTAAAGTGGATGACAATTCGAAGCTCCGACCTCGCACCGGGAGTCCCGGCGGTATGAATAAGGTATAGAGCGCTTGTAAAATTCTAACTCAAAGGTAATTTTATAATTTCCTCCTCCTCCTTGCGTCGTATTCCACAATGCTGAAGATCGTGACCTCTTTGCTTCATACGAACGATATTCCTCCGTCTGTTTCTGTCTCTGGCGGTGTGAAGGGCATTGTACAGCGTAGAATCAAGAGCAGTGCAGATCTGATTAGATCAACGTATTGGTAACGTAACGTGTCCACGGGGCCTTTTCCTATCCATTTTACCGGTCACGATGAGGCTTTCGAGGTTGCCACTATTTTTCCTTACAATGTAACCGAATTATTATAGAATCTTGTGTAGACGTACAGACGATTTATAATTCAGCTTGTTTAAACAAGTTAAATTTAATTGGTAGATCTCAGTAAGCTGCGCATTAATTAAAATCTTGAAATGTATGTGACATATACACATTTCGAGATTTTAATGAACGATAGAAATGATATATCAATGTATGTGTATGTACTACGATGTATTTATACTTAATGTATTCGATAAAATAATGAATCTGACGCAGGAGGTCTCGGATGTGCACTATATTTATAAGTTTTTATCTGTTTAATGGTTAATATGCGAGGGTTTGTATATGAATGTATGCTTAAAGCAATAAATGAGTCTAAATTAAATTATAAATGTTGTTGTTTCAAGGCGAAAGTCGTGTGTATCTGTAAGGCATACAAAACAGCACACAATATATTAACGTATTATGTTTCCTCTGCACAAATGGGTGACCGCTAGTATTTAGTCCATCAGTCATTGGCTACTCTAATCTAACCGTTATATAATTGCCAATGAACGTAGGTAATTGTGAAATTGAAGCACATAGTACTAAATATCCCACATTGTTAAATTAACATCCAGCAGATCGCGCACCATTTTAGTTGAGAGAATAATCTACAACAGTGTGCCGCTGAAGCGCATTTGGTTTCAGTAAATTTCACTCGAGTAAGCTATTTAGTGCGTACGTAATAATATTCATTCGATGTAAGGCCAATATTTAAATTGAGTGTATAGATATGTGTAATCATTTAGCCCATGGTAACCAGGGAGATTACTCTCGGAATACCATGAATTTGTAAAGTAAATTAACTAATAAGTAAACATATACGAAAAAAAAAGCGAAAAAGTACTAGCAGCTAGTAAGCTGACTTTTTTCTTGTATAAAACGTAAAAAGAATATTTATTATGCATCAAAATCCTAACGGAACAATACAATATAAAAAGCGCTCTATATCTTTTATCCGTGCTCTGGAACCGCTCTGGACGCCAAGAGCCTCTCGTTCCCCTCGCACTCATCAAACTTAGCCCATGATTGTCGCGAACAATAATTTAAATAAATTAAACATGGAGTTCGCCGACAAAAGCTACTCCGAGCAGACATGCTAACTTGCTCTAATTGAAAGAGATCGAGAGTCCTGACTAAGAGCCGCGGATTAAAAGAATTACGTAATTTGGTGTTGGAAATAAGAAATTAGAGATATTATAGATATAGGAGCTAGATGGATTCTGATTTATAACGTACAAGAAGTAGAAGTGCTATGAAGCACCTGCCACACAGTAGTGTTTTAATTATGTTGTATAATTAAGCACATTCTATCTAGTGTGTTTACTGGTGCGCAACAGTTACCGTCGTTCTGGAAAGCAAAACGTGAACAAAAGGAACACAGGAATGCACAAACAAACAAAAAAGCACGATTGTCCAATCTTATTGCAGTTTCTGATGATATCAAGATGTGTCATATATACAATCCAATTTTGTGCGCTAGGAACGTGTATAAAGCGAGTACAATATAAGGAAAAAGTACTGTACAATTACCTAAATATAAAATTTTAAGTATGTCCATAAAATAAAATAAACCAACCAGTAATTTTTAGGATATTACCATAAAACGCGCTTAAAGGGGTCGGCGTAAGCAAAGTTGCTTTAAGTACATAATTAAATCGTATCCCTCAATTAAAATGCACACAATTTTTAAAAATTATCATTCTTAAATGTGTATTCAGTAAGGAGCAACATCAGAGCTCAATGTTATTGGGTCGACGATTTTCGCGTCAAAAAAATACTTTAGTAATACTAAAAGAAAAAATGCATACAAAAACTGTAAGGTTCAAACGTGTATTTGTTGAAACATGAGTATACAAACATACAAGGATAACTTGTTGAACCCTGAACCCAAAGTTCAGCACAAAATTATTCTCTTCCAAGTCCAAATTCCTTCTGAACATAAAATCCATTTGGTCCGTTTAAGTATTTATATATTTATAAAATTCTTTGTGAGGGCACCACGCAGGTACAGGTACACGAGAGAGAATAGTTTGCACTAATGTGGACCCGAGGGGTCCGTCGTTGAATTATGAAGTGGGCGGACCGCCTCGCTGCCAACATTTTTATGAAACTTGCGACATGGTCGCAGAAATTTCTCAACTTGGAGAATACAACAGAAGTTATAGTTTCTTTGTTATGCATTATTGAATGAAATTGATGACGGTAAATTGAGTCTAATTTGGAGCAATTCTTGCTCTTTCTATACGTACTCAGTGACATATACATAGTTAAGTGTACCTACAGCTAAGTAGCAAGCTTTGTTCTCGTAGATTAGGTAGTACTGTACTACTTATCTCATTGCACAAGCATGAATTGCACACGCGAGAATGAATATAGTCCTGCCTAATAACGCCAGGGTGACAAACTTGATAGCTTATTAGTACGTGTTGTTATTTTTGCTCGGAAGACGATTCTCGTCGAGGTAATACTTTTTATTGTCCAACAAACAATTGTACCTTTACACTAGCAAATGTATATATGTAAGGTTGTAGCACAGCATGACTCGTAGCAGTACTAAATGCTACCAGTATCTATTCCAATATAAAATTTGTAAAATTGAAATTAAAAACACAATAAAACAATAGAATACAATATGACTTACACATTGCTACTAGCTATTCTGTGATCTTGCCAAATGTTATGAAAGTTATAAATATTAATGTAAAATTATATGGCATTATAATAATATGTGTGCCTAATGCTAATGGACAAATATCATCCACCTGTATGGTAATAACATAACGTGGGTAGACATACTGTATAATTCTATAGAATATAGATTGAGAGTAGGAACACTTTGTTAGCATTAGACGCTCAGAATCTGAAGTGTCGTTATCACTCCGCGCCTAATTTACAGCGAGCTTGTGATTGATGATGTTCCACAAAATAAATCTACTCCACTTCACGTAATATTTACATTACTTTCCAGATAATATATAGTCTCACAGCTAGAAACATTAATCGGCATATCGATCAAATCTCTCTGTAATAGCATCCGTCGAATCGTGAATCCCAATAAATGCTGAATTGTAGAGAACGTTTCACTAAAATCAATACAAACCGCGTTTTGTACTAAAACAAAAAAGAATTAACATGTTCATGTGTTGGGCACTTGTTTTTATTTGGCGCGTGACCACACAGTTCCTCTCGTCGCTTCAGATCGATGAGAGCGTGTATTTTACGAGCATGAAGTAAATTTAATATGATCGCCGGTCGATAGGGAGCCACTCACGACGCTGTTATCGCCAACTGCTCACATAAAAAGGCTCCTCTACTGAAAAATCTGGGCTCTGCACCTAATCCTCCATGATATAAAGTTGGGCTCTTGGCCAGTTTTTAAGGTTCCGCAGCCATCAGAACCTTATTACTAATTCTATGCCGTCTATCTGTATATATGTTAATTCATGAATCCCCAAGCGACCGCCGGTGGCCGCGCATCTATTGTCTTACTATTGTGTCTCTAATTGACGGTATCTGAAGGGTTAATTGTTACTGGACAACATATTTATATCCGTATCAGCAGTTCTTTCACAGAAAGCGTGATACAATACGATATGTGTTATGATTTTTTGCCATGGTCTCTGGTAGTAACCATTGACTTTGGCAAAAACATTAAAAAGAAAATTAAAGTCATTATCTCTTCAATCGTGATAATTAGAGGCACAACAGAAAGACAAAGGGTGCGCGAACGCCGACGTTCGCTTGGGATTTAATAAACTAAAAAGAAAATAAAAAGAGTAGCATTAAATTAAATAAGCCTGTGTTTCTGATAGCTACAACCTACATTATCTAGGTCAATAGTGAATAGGTTACTCCTAGTTCCCTAGGAGTAACCTATTCACTATTGCGTGCTTCATCGTCGACCAAATCATCGGTTGCCATCATGTGAGATGGTTGACAACCACGATCCTATTAATCTACATCAATCCTTACTTAATATTATAAAAGCGAAAGTGAGTGAGGTTTGTTTGTTACGTCTTCACACCTAAGTGGCAAAACCGATTTTGATAAATTTTGGTACAGAGATAGTTTGGGACCCTGGAGACGGACATAGGCTAATTTTAAACATTCACTATTAATAAAGTGTGGCATTATAATAATAAGCCGCGGGTAAAAGCTTGTGATATAATAAAGAGAAAAAAGTTTTTTTTAATGTATGTTTGTAGGAGGTACTTAGGTATCTCTGGAAGAACTGATACGATTGCTAAAATTTTTCGACCAATAGAAAGCTGGTTTATTCCTGAGTGACATAGGCTATATTTTAATGTACGTGGGTGAAGCTGTGGGCAAAAGCTAGTAATAAAATAAAGAAATATTTACGGTATAATTGGTTATATACGGAACCCTCAGCACCTGTGCGAATCCGCCTAACACTTGGCTCATTTTTCTGACTCCGTTCGGGTACAAAGAGGGAATTTAGCGAATTTACGTGAATTGTTAAGTCGTTCTGTGCGTATATTTGACATAAACATCAAACGAGTGTAGCAGGTCGAATGGAAGCCGAAGTCGAAGCCGGATCAAAACGGACTGTTGCCAAGGATCCGCGCTAAGCCGGGTGAAGGTCACGCCTCTCGGCGCGGCGTGTATTATGTCGAGGACGCTCTTTGCTGGCTTTTAAAGGTATTGTGCAAAGAACTTGTGGTACATTTAAAATCATCTTGTGAAATTGATTTTGTTTTAGTTTGGAGAATGTCAATAATATAAGAATTAATCATTACCTAACTTTTGTAGGCAATTTAGTTCAATAGTAGGTAGGTGTACTGTATAGTGTAACTAGTTAACTTTACAATTTACTTAACTGTTTGTTTAGTAATGAACGGTAGGGTTTACGGAATATTTCAGCATTGGAGCGTCTAGTTGTTCAGATAGGGTTTTTGGAATAATAGTTGTAACTGGCGGGCGTGCACTCTTATTAGAAGTGAAACGCTCCTTTTTCCTTCGAAATTTGTAAAAGTCATGTATTCTCGCTTGCAAGATCACTGTGAAGTAGATTTACTCCTGTGCATTAGTGCAGCTAACGTGCAACCTAACGTGCTGTTGAAGCAGCCCTGTGGTAACAGGCGACTAGCGCGTACGAGCCCTCGTGGCTGCCCATCTGAACGTTCAGACAGAAGCTGTAAACAGTGTTATTGTAGCATCTGTAGCACATGTCGGGGCACAGGTTTGTCCGGTGTGTTGGACAAACCTACATGTTACACTTAGCAGGTAGCGTACTACGTTCACATTTCATGTCTACCTGATCCATAAGATCCTCGGTTACGTTATGGCCATATACTTGAATTCAAATATTTTTCTTAGTGTTTCATGCGCAATTGTTTTCTCTGGAAACTTAGAAATCAGGTACATCATAGTATACCTATGGTCATCATAGTACACCTTTCCAACCGCACGCACTCCATAGACCGTATCTAGTGACACACTTTTCACTAGCATATTATATGTTATAGCTCCTTAATTGAACCAGCTATTGGTTCCAACAATGTTCAATTAATACTAGGCTTTCGACACAATTTTTTCGTTATTATCGTCAAATGGTTAAGTTTCATATAATTATTTTAGCAACTTGTAATCAATACACATTGTATTAATCTCTTGAGACAAGACTCAAGATAATTAAAGTTTATAACAAGACTTCAGTCATAATCACTAAGCAAGAATTGGGTCGCGCTTGCGAACGATAGACTGAAACTTGAGACACTGAATACCGATCAGAAATATGTTATATAACTTTGTATCGTTCTCAGCAAAAACCATTCCAGGAGAGATTAAACACATGTATATAGTAGAAATATGTCTATAGTCAGGTTTGCTATCTCCAACAATCTAATACAACGCCATTAACTTTATGCCAGAAGTTCTAAAGAAGTAATCTCCCAACTTCATAGTGTTTTTTTTTTTGTTTTTTTTTTTTTATGGTGGGCGAAAATCATCTTATGACAACCTCCGCCCTTGGGTGGAGCGGGAGATAGTGTCAGACTCCTTCCTTTCAGTTCCTTCTAGCCTTCAAACCAGGGCACGAGTTACCTTTCGGATAACCCTGGCCCCGGTAGGCATCGACCCAGCTGGGCCTCTGCTGTTGCTGAAAACTCCTTGAGGCGCGCGGGAACAGTGCGTGCCGTCGACGTCTTGGGCTCGGTCCATTACCGGACGATTGGACAGCGAGCTACCCATGGCTCGCCGTCCGCGAGCCCGCGTCTACGGTGGCCGGAAATCGGGATCGGAATCCCGGCGGCGGCGGCGGGGGCGCCGTTGCCTGATGCGGTCTACCTCCTCCTTTGCTAGCATTACTGCTTCGCAGAAGGAGGCGACCGCCTGCCATTCCTCCTCGCTCCGGACCATGGCTTCAACCAGAGCCCGGCGCGAGAGGTCTCCGCCGCCGATCGCACCCACGAGGGCACGGCGATGCTCTGCCCAGACAGGGCACACCTCGACTGTGTGCTCCACCGTGTCCTCCAGGCGTTCCGCACAGTGGCGACACCCGGGCGTCTCTTCCGCTTTAATTCGGTGCAGGAACCTCCCGAACTTGCCATGTCCGGTGAGGACCTGTGTCATGCGGAAGGTAAGAACGCCGTGAGGCCTTTCCAGCCACGCCTCAAAGAGGCAACTTCATAGTGATGGCTTGATAGTTTTTTGTTGGGATTGTGGTAGAAATGCAATATTGTCGTAGTAAAAAAACACGAAAGTGAATTGTTTAATTATTTTCAATGAAGTGTCGGCCGCAAGCCAGCGGCTACCATAATGTGGGCCTTTTAATTAAAAGATTACCAGAACCGCAACGCCAATGATTTGCCTTTCTGGCAAAATTGTTCAACAGTACTGACGCATTAAAGTCGTATTTATAACCAACTAGCTTCTGCAAGCGATTTCGTCCGCAGCATGGCATTATCTCATGGAAACGTACTCAAAGGATAAAAAGTATCCTATAATTACATTTGTAACTAGCTTCGCGGATCCTGTTGCTTACGAGTATGCCAGCGACAACGGGGTCGTCAAAATCGAAGATCTGAAACGTCTGATGACGAATTCTTAGAGCACGGGGACGGGATAACAACGCGATGCGCGAGACGCTTCGAGACGTTCCACATCTCTTCTACTTACGCGCGTGACAGTGTGCACACACCTCAGACATGGTCCCAATGTGTCCGTGTTCGATGTAATTAAAAAATGGGTTATAGGAAAACGCGCTCCTGTCTTTATTCCCAAAAAGTGTTCCCATAGCGCGATCTAACTCGACTACAACGCCATCTAGTTAGAAAACGGAAACTACATATTATTTACCTTTGGAGGGTATGCGGAACAGAGAGTAAAGTCCCACAAACCTCCGTTGAAAAGGGAGGATCCTCCGACCAGACCGGGTGTTATAGTCTGGTGGGCGACTGCCCGATAGTTGATGTCGGGCTGTCGTATATGTTCAAATTGCGCGGAGAACTCTGATTGCGCGATGCAGGATTTCGTGTTTTCTTCGTAGTTCTTATGTGGCGTCATAGATGTCGCTACATCACTCCCCTCCGGAGATCGGAGATCGATAGTTCTTGATGCTTCTTGATGTGTGCCAGGCCAGCGGTAGGTTGGTTCCAGTGAGTCGGAACCGATGCCGCATAGTTCTCGGTGAGTCGGAACTGTCTGCGGTGATGCCCCAGTGAGTCGGGGTGTTGCTATCCCAGTGAGTCGGGATAATGCCCCAGTGAGTCGGGGTGATGATGTCCCAGTGAGTCGGGATGATGCCCCAGTGAGTCGGGGTGGTGCTGTTCCAGTGAGTCGGGACGATGCTGCAGTCTCCAGTGAGTCGGAGTAGTGCTGCTGGCTCCAGTGAGTCGGAGCGGTGCTTGTGCGACGTAGGGCTTGATTGCTGGCGTCGACCAGGAGAGGTTCTTCATGGCTCTTCATATGACTGGCCGAAGGTGCGGTGTGCCAAGGTCGCTGATGCGGCTGAGGTGGTGACCAGGTATGACCGGGTAGGCATACTAGTGGGTGCTGGCTGTATGGCTCGTTGCTCGAAAGCGTGAGGAAGTGATGATGACGTCACGAAGTAGTAGCTGCACGAAGGCTGCGCTGACGATCACGTCGGGGTCACCAGTTTGGGGGGGATGTGGAACAGAGAGTAAAGTCCCACATACCTCCGTTGAAAAGGGAGGATCCTCCGTCCAGACCGGGTGTTATAGTCTGGTGGGCGACTGCCCGATAGTTGATGTCGGGCTGTCGTATATGTTCAAATTGCGCGGAGAACTCTGATTGCGCGATGCAGGATTTCGTGTTTTCTTTGTAGTTCTTATGTGGCGTCATAGATGTCGCTACATACCCAAATATTATATTAAGTATCTTAGCCGTACCCTACGACAAACTTATTCTTTGCGGTTGGTACAATAATCGGGTCTAGAGATCGAACCGCAAAATTAAGTTTGTTTTTTTTTGTATTTACTTTTCCAGGATAAAAAGTACCCAGCGTGGTTTACAGGATAGTAAAGAATAATTACACCAAGTTTCATCGTAATCGGACCGGTAGTTTTTGCGTGATGCCTGAATAAACAGACAGACAGACAGACAGACAAAAAAATTTTTAATCACATTTTTGGGTTCGGCGTCGGTCTAGTAACACCAGTGCCATTTATTTTTTTGATGTTTTCAATGAACAGAATTACTTACGCATTTGTAATAAGTACGAACACATTTACTAAATAATCGTTCATTTTTAATGGATTTGCCGGACTTGGGCTCTTGATATAGTGAACAGCATACTCTTAGCCACTTGTCGAGTCTTCAGTCTCGTAATAGCAAACTGTTGATCACCCAAAACTGAAAAGGGTCTGACGCCCCCCGACAATTTCCGACGCCGCCCGAACTTACCCGACAGCACACGATGGCCTCGCAAACAACTGTATTGTCCATTATCCACAACGAGTTGGAACAGTGTACTTACACGAATACAAGTGATATTCTGAGAGTGGCTTGTTCTAGTCAATAACGTATTGAGTAGGGTGAAACAGAACACACAAAATATCATAGTAAGTCTGATGCAGGATATGTGTTGGTAATACCAGATGCACGGTTCGAGCTTGTAGCTTGCAGGTTAAGCAACGTTTGTCGCGGTCAGTTGTGGATGAGTGGATCATCTTACTGTTGTAAGATGATACTCATGCCCTGAAAAACGCGTTAAGCTGTCAGACCTTAATGTCATTCGTAGATCTTTGGCAGTCGTTATGGACAGTTAAACAATCTGACACAAACAAGTATGTTGCCCCTTAAGGCGAGACATACGCATGCTAGTGACAGCTTTGCGCAGTAACTGAACTCAGTAGTCAGATAGATGGTGATTCCTTGTGAAATATTGGTATCCAACTGTATCTGGTGAGACTGCAAGTCAATCCCAAGTTAAGTGGGAAAAGGCTAGGCAAAATGGTGTGTACCTACAGTATTTCACAATTAGAAAAAAATAGTTGAAAGATGACTTTCGGATAAAATAAATCAGGATGCATTAGTCTAAGGCCTGAAGCTGCACTCTAATGAGAAATAATAAACACAAAGATCCAGTCGAATAGACTGCTTATGAAAATACTTCAATAGACTACAAAGACTTCCAAAAAAACCTTCAAATGTAGTTTGATGAACGGGAACTAGGGTAAAGTACTAACCAGTAAGACTTCAATAAATCGTAATCATTTCATAGATTTAACATTATCGCAGATAAAACAGATTATGAATAAGAGGACGAGTATAATCCTAATGAATCCAACCTCAAATCACAATAAATAAATAAAGGATTGATTACTAATATTGCATATTAGTAAATAAATCATAATCAGAGACAATCTTAACCGTCACAAATGCCCGATCAATCTCAATCCAGCGAAACATTCCAGCGTGTGTATGCGAGAGTAAACAGTAAAGTTTACGAGAGGGTCCCACCTCCTAACTACTCGTGCGTCTTTATTTGTTGTTCCCTCTCGCGCCGAGCAGATCTCGGCGATAAGAGGCTGTAAACTCAGTCCTGAACGCGTTACCATTGACTTAGCACTTATTTATTTACACCGTACGACTGAGTTATGTGCGTTTTATTGTGCAGCTAAACTGTTGTGCGTACTTGAACATTAAGCCGAATTGTTGAAGATTTAAGTGAAGCGTTTGGAGTGTCAATAGCGAGTGGAGCGAGAAATATCTACTGATTTAATTTCGTAAGGACGGTGAGTCTTCCAACGCACAACTCATCTATCGTTTACCATCTGGAAAGACCCGTCTTACCGATATCAAAGTAAGGAGTAACTAGACTAACTACAGGACATAGACTTACTTATTTTTACTCGCACTGTCAGCAGTTTCACCCGCCTGAAATTAGTAAATCATCCCAAGGGAACCAAAGCATTCTTTATGGTTTTTCAAGGCTTGATATAAGTACGCTTGTGCTTAACAGTTCAGCCGATCGGGCGTGAAGAAGTAACAAACATATAATTATAATGTATACACAAGTGTATTAATGTTTATAAGTTTTTTAAGTAATTGTTATTATCTAGTTTTAAGGTAAATATGAGTAATTATAGGAATATAGCAAAGCGTGGCCGGTCGCCCAGGAGAGAGATAACCTTACGACCGGGTTGTGTCCCACAGCTGGGCGATTTCGGATTACCTATAACACGTCATGCCTACCTTTTTATATAGAGCTTTATAAACTCAGATCAAATTTAATGATATTGATATTGTTTTCCCAGTTAATATTCTATTTTAGTTAATTTATTTATAAAATAAATTAAAACTTTGATGAATAAGAAAGACCAGCCGGCAAACTGAAAAATCGTTAAAGAATCTCTTTGTTAAATTATTATTATTTATTTTATTTTGAAACGTTCATATAAACAATTTTTAAACATATAATCAAATAATGGTTTGTCTGTTGAGTCAGGTGAGAACTCATTTTAAAAAAACGCTGTTTTTGATTAAAATTTAGTATCTGTTATCCAGACTATTTTTAATATAAATATTATTTATTATCTGACTGTTGTTCCAGCATCCCCAAGACAGCACTCGTAGAGCCACGCCTCCAACTTATTGCTGTATCTGTAGAAACTGCGACAGTTTAGCAAAAGCGTTCCTTTGTTCGCGCTGTGTACCGAGTTATGTTATTACTTTCTAACTTTAACTTATGTCTAAATACGTAAGCTGTGAACTCCCTAATGTGCCTTTCATGTAGATGTCTTTAAGGTAACAGACTGAATGTAGGTATTTTCCTCTCGTATTATGATGCCTTGGTAATATTGCTAGAATGGTTATGGCAACATTTGCTTTTCAAAGGCTGTGATTACGCTAAGATTTCAATGGCTCAGAATAGTAATTTACACTAATATTTACTCGGAAATATTACTCGCTTTCGTGTCCTGAGCCAACTGGAATTATGCATTTAGTTAGAATAAAAAATAATGTAGTTTTCTTTACATATTAAACGTAATAAATGTAATTGGAACTGAACTTATATAGCTTTTCTCTCATAAACAAATAAAGAACTATTGGATTTGAAGATGTAAATATAATATACTGAAATAAGACATTTTTTAATACACTTACGAATAAATAAATAAACAGTGGTTGATGCGTGACTCGTGGGGATCGCTCAACGCCCAGTGAGATACCACAAATGTAATGAATTATAGCGGGGCGAGCTCGTGCACTTTTTCGCACTAGTACGGAAAGCAGTAACTTAAATGCCTAAAAGCGGTAGAGATACGAGCGAGTTTTCGAACAAGTGTATAAAAACATTTAGGCTTCACACTGTAACGAAAAAAAGATCACAAAAGAAAGAAAATAATGAAAATTCTTCAACTTTTTCTAAATTGTTTAAGATCAAATAACTGTTAGGCAAACACATTTCCATCAAAGCGGACTCAATACAGGATAAACATACCCTCGGCGTGCACATCCGGAGTGAACGTAATGGAGTCCACGCGACTGTGAAGAGTGTCCATGTCGATGCAATAATTACTTAGACACGCCTGGTTCCGCAAATAATCCGCATTGTTTGTGTTGGCGGACATGTTCCCGAGCCGGTATGCTTTAGTTTAGTTTGGAATTTATCAGTTACACAGTTCCATAATATTGGAACAGAAAACCAAATCTCGAGCTAATACTGAAAATCTCGTAATCAATTTTTCGAATACAAAAATTGGAAACACAATAGGAAGACAAAGAGAGGGCGAACGCCAGCGTTCGCTTCAGCCACAGCACTAATTTGTTCGAATTCTGGATGCAATCCTAACAGCAGCCGCAGCAACAGACCTATAAGCTATTTGCTTTTAGTTTATTTTAGACCGCATCTACAGCCTTTTTATGTTGGGGTCTGCTTACAAGCATTATCTCACCTGGTAGGATGTTGTCGACGATGGAGCACGCTTGCCTTCATATAAAAAAAGGTGGGAAATCATCCAATGACTTGTCTCGCGCTTCCAAGGCCCCGGAGTTCACTTTCACTTGGCCCCAGTAGTAGGCTTTGACCCTGCCGGGCCCCTCTGGTTGCTGTTGACGACTTGGACTCGGTCCAGACATTTTCCGGACGACCGGATGGCGTGCTACCTATTGCTCGCCGTCCGCCTACGGTATTTGGAAATCGAAGTCAAGATGCCAGCAATTAGGGGATAAAGGCCATTCCCTCGCTTCCAACCTATTCACTCTTTACTTAAAGATTCTTGAAGAAAGCTGTAGTAGTTAAAAAAACAGACTTCGGTAGACTTTAGCGGTACGCATAATAAATGTATTCCCAAGATATTTTGTGACTATGGGTATTAATGGCTAGTAAAAAAAGTCCTGAACTATTTATCTGATAAAAAAAATTACAAAAAATTATGGTGACTAGGTACTCGTACCTAACTAACTTTTACAATCCAGTTGTCGTAAAGTTCTATTGTAATGTTATACCCATGGACAAGACTGGATGTCAAACAATATGTTTTGACCACTCATCACGACTGTTGTAGATCAACAAATCACAACTTGAACGTCCACTCTCTGAATTCCTTCGGTTTGCTATAAAGAGCTAGATGTTTGTTTGTCTATCACTAATACACATCACTTCTCCGCCGTCATGTATCCAACAGATAGCGATGTCTGACGACTTGTAGATGATAACGCGAGTGTGACGCGACCTGCGATACTTGGGGAGTGTCAACATGACTGTAATCTTAGTGGTCATTTTAACTTCGAAACTAAGCTTCGTCCATTCTACGACATTGCATACGTCGCTTGAGAATACTTAATCTGTTAATTTTCTCTTCTGTGTTTCTTTGTAACATTAAGTTCTCTACTTTTATTAGCTCATTCTACAAAAATCATGTTATTACTTTGCACAAGTTATACTTGCAACCCTGGTCCTAAGTAGCAGATTTATTAATGACCTAAGCTGCAAGATTTTCTTAGAAGCTTTCAGAAAACCTGTAGAGACTTTAATATATAATGTGGAAGGACTGCTTTAGACGGAGCAGAAGAAAAAGTCTGAAAGGACTTTGGGTGACGTATTTCCCCAGCTGTGGGATTTAGGAAGAATAAAAATGTGCTTAGACAAAAACTGGAAAGATCAGGTACTCTTTTTTCTTACAAATAATTTAAATTTTGCCATGAAGCAATTTCCTCATGCTAACCGAATTCAATCAATTCAGTTAAAGTTAATCGAGATCTAAACCAACGTAAGTACTTCAAACCGCATTCATAACTCTTCAAACCTTAACAATAATTTAGAAACCAATACACCGATTATACTAGCAGGGAGTCTGTCTGTTACTTCTGCGGTCCTGGTACTCGTTAGCGGAGTCTGTTGGATTCGTCAACCGGCGCCTTATTAGTTTCCTTCATAGCGGCACAGTGCCCCAGATACTCATACCGATACGCTGTCTGTCCATCGTTTCTTAACTCTTAGTAGGCACTCAGTATTAAACTTTCCAATATTTATAACCAATAGTTCAGATTGAATCTGATTGATCCTTCCAACCTGTACAATACCACACTCCACCCTGTCTACTTCGTTGTCAGCAACAGGAGGGGCCCAGATGGGTCCAAGCCTACTGGGGCCAGGGTTATCCGAAAGAAAACTCGAGCCCCGGTATGAAGGCTAGAAGGAACAGGGTGGGGTTTATAGTCAGTAAGAGTCTGACACTATCTCCCGCTCCACCCAAGAGTGGGTTTTGTCATAAGATGATTTTCCCCATCGACAAAAAAAAACCTGTCTACTTCAGAAATCTTAGAATATACCAGTTTAAGCTTGAAAACTTTGTATTTAGTTGCACTTGTAGTTGGTACGTCCAGAAAGTTGATATTTATAATTTTTTTTTGTAATCTCTGGAAGTATTGGTCCAATTGCAATTTTATTTAAATAAATAAGAAAATATCGAAAAATTTACTTGTTGTTTCATAATTTATAACTTTATGCTATGACAGCAGATAACGGAAACCCTTCCCTATCGACTACTTAGTAATATCCAGGCTCTGATGTCGCCTTGATCGCTTATGCGCGCCTAGTACACGTTATCAGCAAATAGGGAACCCAAAATACTCATATTACGCTTACGAACGAAGCCCGCGGCGTGTAAACTTGGGCCGCTTTGCGATATTAATGGTCTAAACGCCGCTACACTCCTGGGCGCCTGGTCATAAAATTTTCACGGGCCCTCTGTCACAGTGTGTGATACGATTGCAGGATTGGAAAATGAAGCACCAGCAATATTTTTTGTTGGTGGGATTATAGTAAAATATATTTTTAACCGACTTCGAAAAGGAGGAGGTTCTATGTTCGGCTGAATGTATGTTTTTTTTTTTTTTGTATGTATGTTCACACATTTCGGTCAATTGTAGACCGATTTTGAAAATTTTTTTTTTGATTGATAGGTTATGCTTCCAAGTTGGTCCCATAGAAATATTGTTATGATCTGATCATGAACTTCGAAGATATGGAACAGAACTCCTCATAGAATCATAGCAGAATTGTCGTAACAAGTAAAATTACTTTGTTTATACGTGTAGTCGACGACTGACTGAAAGAAAAGGGGGAGGGGAAAGGGGGAGGGGGTAAATTCATGTAATATAACCGTAATTGGGATTATAAGAATCGTTATGAGATGCACTCTGGCTATAAGGTAATTTATGTTTAGCTGAAGGGTAGGTACTTTTTAGGGGTGCTACCATAACTAAAAAGTGAAAAATAAAAAACTTTTTACAAAAAAATTAAACCGACTTCAAAAAGTACAAAATAACTTTAATTGCGGAAGTCGGTGTTAAATAACGAAGAGACAAGATTAGGTATCTATTGAAACACCAACTTCCGAAATTAAAGTTATTTTGTACTTTTTGAAGTCGGTTAAATTTTTTTGTAAAACGTTTTTTATTATTGTTTCCTTGTGAAAGATAATAAAAAAATATCAGCGTAGTGCTAGTCTGGGATATGTCACACGCTTAATAATAAGTAGGTATCTACTTAAAACAAATTCAACATTATTTGAAAATGAACTATAAAACGTTTCATGATTCAATCTTAAACACGTCATTTTTGAGTTCTGTCCCTTTACGATTAAATGTGCAATGTGTTTGGAGCAATGTGAGGCTTGTGAGAATAAACCTGATCGTACATACAAAACGAAATTAGATGGGAAAAAATTCTTTAAATGTATTTCTTCAAAGTTTATTCCAGTTAAGTAAATACACAATTATGCTGTCGTAATTTTTGTTAAAATAAATCTATGTTATATTAGTTTTGTACATAATTTAATAGACAGCTTTGTGAATAAATTTATCTCGTAGAACTTCACGCAATCGACAGCAAATTGTAAGATATGCTCGTAAAGTTCAATTAATGTTAATTCTAGTACATATATTTTATAAGCAAGCTCGTGTAGAATTATTGCCATGTAAGGTTAGGAATTAAACAAATATAATATGCGTAAGTGTACCTATAACTTGAGCACGACAAATGGATGTGCGATTATTGCTTGTGCGATAAAACCGTACTGCGACTCAACATAGTTCGAATGCTCGCTCATGCGACACACCAGAGCTTGACATCACGCAGGTGTGACAAACGATTGCGCGACAGTAGCTCAACACTACGGTAGGGCGACAAACAATATGTGACTACTACTTGTGTGAGTACTGCAGCAACGCAAAGGGGAGTCTAGATAAATAAATCACTTAACGAAACACACTTAATATCGTTAGATTGAAGAATAAACTGAGTAATAACTTTCGACGGTAAATAGATTGAATAAGCCAAGCAACCCATTTACTCGTTACGAGACGAGTTCGGGACGACTTGCTAACGATTTGAATTCCGAGTTGGGACAAACTTAGAGAAACAAAGCCGTGATCTGCGTCGAGTCTTACAATACTAGTTTACAAACTAGCATCTAAGTATAGCTTCCTAGCTAATTAGGAGTTTCTCAGTATTTATTTACATAGACTGGATAACAGCACATACATATTTAAGTGTATTTGTAAATACTTTTAAGAATAGTAATGAATCCTAATACTTGTAGTATTCTTATTAAATTATACTGTCTCATTAATCTATTACTCCCAAACAAGGGAATGTCGAGCATATGGTGTTACTCGTTATCCGGGCCAGGTGAACTGTTATTCGGTATTCATTTACAAATTTTCAGTAGAAGTCTGGGTTCTAGATTCTTTTTAAATGAAATAGGCGCGTTCCCTAAACATGGATAAGAAGATAATAATAAAACTGACAAATTGAGGGTATATTATTGTATACCTCGGATTCTTTCTTTGGGTACACAAGCTAAATGTTTGGTTGTTAAACTAAACCGTCATACTTATCGTGGCACGGCTGCTGTAGAAACCGACGATCTTTGACATGCCAGTATAATGTCTTAGTAGTTACTTCACCTGCATAATATACATATATTATACAGTTGAGATGCAAATCAAAAGTCAACCAGGAAACACGATGTAACTGTGACATCTAAAGATGTAGGAAGGACGTAATCTTCCGGCTAATACATAAATCCTTATGCTTTACCTGTTAATAATCTATCTACTTTGAATTGATTGGCCGTTTGTTCTAAAATGTCCAAAAAAAATCAGGTTGCAATAAGATTTAAACTTTCCTTTGTATATCAATAACTTTGTGTACCTCTAACTTGTAATATAACTTGTAGTATAATATTATCTGCGATTTTAAATTCAAATACTTGTATTGCTTTTTACACTGCACGGAGACGACTCCGACACGACTGGTCGTTGACCTGCCCGTACACAGTCTCAGTCTACTGTTAAAGCTACGTATTGAAGCCCTCTTCAGTGCAGAGACTGTTTGTCGTCCAGATTCAGCGACTGTCGACTATCGTAAGCATTTTATTTGAACTAGTAGCTCGCGATTAGTTTATTAAGGGTAAGAAAGAGATGCAATTGAGAAGGAGACAGAGAGAGGATGACGAGGGAAGGAAAAAAATACGGTACTGTTGTATATTTGAGAGTTCCAACGTTATGTCACAGAGGAAAGCGTAAGTGATAGTTTTTATTTTCTAATAGAGTTATTACGAGTTTGAATCAGTAAAAATGTGAATCTATAATACTTTTTGTAAAAGGTTTACATCAACGATTGCATCACTGCTTACCACCAGGTGGGATCGCAGTCAAGCACTAGTTTATATTAAAAATTAGGTTTTTTGGTGAAACAGAAGTTTAACGGGAATACTTGAATCAGATCTATTCCAGTACTAATCTTGTGGTAATATTATGTCCACAATAATTAAAATATGGCACACACTAGATAATGAACGACAACATTCCATAGGATTATATTATTATAGTGACTACCTCGATACTCTCATGGTTTAGTCACATGAGCGTATCAATGGCTTTCATAATTATTCTCAAAGTATTCATAATGAAGCAGAATCTGGTCGAGAGTATTGAGCGGTTCTATCGTATGTATCTAGGAGAGCGCTCCAGCCCCGGCTCCAGCCCCAACTAGTCGGGGATGGAAATCAAAGATCGTATTACGATAGGCCGCGCCTATCTATTTCAATATTACATTCTGATTTCACTGAATGTGAAATCTGTGTCAGACTAGAGAAGTAAAAGGTTTAGACCTAGATATTTTTACGAGTCGAAGCTAAGGATGAAATATCTGATTACGTAAATGATTTCTTTTTACGATTTTTTTCTTTTTACGTTTTACATCAGATCTGTATTTCCCGCAGGATGATGTACCAGTGTGAGTTGTCGTAAACCCACACTGGTTAGGTATTTTTAAGTTCCATGTTATAGTTGGTGATTCTGTTATCAAAAACCGGGCACAAATCTAGACTTGACAGATTGGTAATGAATAATTTCTAGCGAAAAAACCCATTGGCTCTTTTCCTGCCCCGGAAATGAACCTCGCGCTCAGCAATAGCAATTGCCAACACTAAACCAAAGGCAAACATATTCAAATAAACATCGCAAACAAGAATCTTCGATCCTGAACATCGTGGTAACTACGTTTGAAAATTACTTCCATAAGGTTGAAAAGATAAATGATGTGACCTTTGATATTTGATTTCCGCCCTTTCGTCGAGGTTTTATAAATACCGTTACAATCAATTAGACTCACTGTGACCCTACTTGAATTTGAGGCTAAAGTGTAACCTTTTTTATTGAATACTGTTTATGTAAAACAACCCAATAAAGCGTGTAATGGCATAGATATATAAAATTACATGCCTAGAGCACAGATGTAGGGTAACCAGCCTTTCGATATTCTGTAAGACGCACTTAGAGAATGTGCGCAGGAATTACATGACTTGATTCCGCTAACACCTTTCTTCCTTCGGAAAACTCAACGTATGGCGAATGTATTGGCCCTTATATTATTATTATTATTATATTGTTAACACCTCTTTGGTTCAGATTAAGCGTTCCACCTCGTCGTTTATACAGTGAATGTCGAAGGACCGGAACATCTGGCCTGTTGCTGTCTTCCCGTCCGATTTTAATTTTATATAAAGTGTCTTCAAGGCTAGAGTGAATAGGCCCATAATAAACTAGTGCGCTTCACCATCAACGATTGTATCACTGCTTACCATCAGGTAGGCTTGCTGTCAAGCACTAGTTTAGATCATCATAATCATCAGTTGTTTGTGTTTTCTGTCATATTAACCATATAAGAAGACGAAAAGTGATGTTTTTATAACCTGAGTTCCAATGTGGATAAAACGTTTTTTTTTTTATATTTACGCAATATTAATGACGTATACAAACTGCATCCTTCTAAAAATAAAGAACTTTATTAAAATAACTTATTACTGGTAGTAACAGCATTTATTTAGGGAATATTATCTCGGAATCACTTGGAAAATAGATGAGGTATAATTTCACGGTATTTTCCGGTTTAGTTTCCACGGTAGAACTCATATTCCAAAAATAACACGACTTTTCTTATAAAGATTTCCCTTCAATAATGATTATAAATAAACGTAATAAAAATACAAATAATGAAGACATAAAGATCAATGTCATTAGTGATATTTACCTATATAAAACTAAAAATATGTTTCTACCTATGTCCACTATGTCAGTAAGAGCTCCCGCACATTATGGCCACCAGTCAACGCTACTAAACGCGACCACCAGTGGTTTAGTCAGACCACTACACGCCGCCGCTGGTGGTTGTATGTGACTTTCAGTGGCTGACACTTACGGCAGTTGTTCAAGTGGTACTCGACAGAGGCGGACATGTGTTTGTCAAAAATGGACGCACTCTTGATTTCGTTATTGTTGCTTACTATACAAAAACGTAGACAACGTCGCAGAAGTCAGAACCAACGACGTCCAAATCATCGGCATTACTGAGTTCACGCACTTCGAATGACAAAACACGGCCACATGTAGCGAGCGCGGTCGACTCCCGCAGCTTGTGGCTCGGACGCGGCCACTCAAACGCTCGGTGTGCGCTGATGCTATACAAAATGTATAGTAAAACGCGTCCGCATCTTGTGGCGGCTACTAGTCGTTCTAATGTGGTCGCCACTAGTGGCTCAATGTGCGGAAGCTCTAATAGACTTTGAAACTATTCAAACGATGTTTCAACGATTCTAACGATGCCCGGTTCAGGGTACATCCCGAACTGATTTCATTAGAAAGGCAATAAAGCGAAGCTGGTTTTAGACCATTAAAACAATGTAAATGAAAGCTTTTTTTCAACAAATAAACCAAATGGTTTTATTTTACGTA
Source organism: Mythimna lalbum (assembly GCA_949319445.1). Taxonomy (NCBI): domain Eukaryota; kingdom Metazoa; phylum Arthropoda; class Insecta; order Lepidoptera; family Noctuidae; genus Mythimna; species Mythimna lalbum. The sequence continues at coordinate 15,383,238 of OX439371.1, read as the reverse complement.
TTATTAGATGTTGCATATTCGTAAGAAATAAATATAGAGAAACAACATACCTTAAATATAAATGAATAATTTTTACGCAATTTGAAATTATGAAAGCTCAAAGTGACCAATTTTATAAAACGGTCACTTCATTGGTAAATACCTAATATGAGGTGTTGATGGAAATTTGATGGTCGTTGATAGACGTGCAAGGGTATTCTCCTACTTAAAACCCGTCCTGTAAGCTGACCCGGTGTTTTTGCAGCCTCCCCGGAGATAAATCGCCCCCCGATATCAGAGACATGATAGAATGGTCCATTCCCCGACACACAATGGCCCAGTTCCCGACCAAATATAGCACAAAAATCGACTTTGGAGCAACATCTTACACATGTATAGTACACACACATACATGTGCACACACATGCATAATTCTGAGAGCTAATATAAAAGCTGTCAGTTACAAAGGCGGGCAGAATACCAAAATACTGTAATCACGAAACTGCGCGGAGACCACAATGTTGCTGTTTTAAAATAACTTTGTATTAAAAATGTTGGTGTTTTTCTCGTTTTTTCGTCGCGTTTGTAGATTATGTTCGCTCGCTCAAAGCGCCACTATTTAGTAACGTAGTGAGCTGAAAGTACACGTTACTGAAGCATTTGTATGTTTTACTGAGCGCGGTATCTGTTTGTGTTTTGTAGAGTTTTCCTTAATTTTATTTCAGAAATAATTTGATCTCTTCACATGCATAGGCATTGAGTTTAATCATGTGTTACAAATAAATGATGCCACATATAATATTAGCTTTATAGCTCCGTGACTGAAGAGCACTTTAGTAATAAATAAAAGTGCTTTGACACGTGTTAGTTGGTCTGCTGCTGGTGTTAGTATGAATCGTCAGAAAAAAATTGACGTGTTGGACAAAGTTTCGTACAAATGATTCAATATTAAAAGAAACTCGGAATCAGATAGCGCCTATCATCCAAAGTGCAGTCACGCATTTTGACCTTCTTCGGCCATGTATCTATTTAGCCGTTGTAAAGAATCTATAGAGCGTCTCGTAGTGCAGGGCAAAGTTGAAGACACCAGGCTACGTGGAAGATCAAAGATGAGATAGACAGAACAGATCAAGCCTGCAACTAAGTGCTCGATTTGCAAATGTACTCGGAAAGCTGCAGTCTGCGATAAATCATGCCGTATTACTAAGGTCATCATCACTCATCGTGATTCACAGTGATGATTACCTGCGATCACTCTGGCAAGAGCGTACCGACTAAAAAAGAGAAGAAAAATCATCACACCACAGTATGTATGTAAGTTTTGAGGAAGCCGCCTCTAATAGTGGCGTCTCAGTGCTTTATGGAAATAACTGACTATCACAGGTTGCTACTATTAAAATTATGGATTACCACTGCTAACAGATCTGCTACAAGTACACTTTCACAAAATATTTTGATTCACATAGATTACATGAGCACAGAACAGATTCCTGGGTTCTGTGTTAGAAGCCACTGAACTGTTACTGGCACTCGTACTATTCAATCCACAACTCAAAGGCGACCTCAGTACCATCTTTGCTAATCTCTCAATAGGAACTCCTCTACCTTCATAAACACAGACATAATAGATATGTATCTCACTATTATATATTATGGGCTCGAATCAAAAGCTGGACTTTTGATTCGAGCCCAACCCGTTAAGCGCCAGTTAGTGCTATCGTGTCGCACCTGTTGCGGCGCTGCAGGCACACGGCGACATGCTAGCATGTGCTGCGAGTATTGGAACAGGTACGGAGACAATCATACGAACATTGGAACAAGAACATGAAAGAAAAATATCGGAACAAGTCTAGATACTCTTTGTTTCTGAAGTTACAGTTTTTTGTTGGCCTGGTAAGTTCTTCGCCGAAGTTTTTGGCAAGAATTCTTCGAGCAAACTTCGGTGGCTGTTTTAATTAGTGTAGTTTTATATTTAAAGTATCTGCATGACTGGACAATATTAATCATTAAAGAGGCGCTATTTCGTTATGATGGAGCTGAGAATTATTGTAGTTTTGACTACCATAGCGAGGCTTACCGAAAAGACTGACCCGATACAATTTCTGCCAAATAGTGAAAAAACATGTGAGTGTGTGACATCCGCGTTCTAACAGAACTTAAAGTAATTCAAACTAAGTTGAGTTTACTTTCTAACCTTCCTACTGGCTAAATACGAGTACACAAAACATGTGAAGCCATAACTGAAAACGTCAGTTCACAGGTCGGTTTCACTGCAGGTTTACAGGCACAGAGAGCTGCAAAATAGATGAAAATATCTGAATAATGAAAATTATAATACTGCATTTAACCGGGTTTTGTACAAAGAGAAAACTTAATTATCTTTGTTGCAGCCGTGGTGTTGAATATATTGAATCTAGAACTATAACGCAAATGACATTCCGTTAACATTTTTCATTTCAAACGCATGCATGCTGTGTGGATATTTGGTGTGGCAGCGTCGCGTATGTATTTGATGGCTCATTCACATGGAGGCATTTGATTTGTTTGACGTCACAGTCCTGACTGGCCAGTCTGTAGTAGGGTAACCATAACAACTTGACGGAGATAGCGATATAAATACTTAATATTTTTTTTGTTGTTTATATTGTTATTTATTTGGGTAATTAGCTTTTATAAAAATACTGTTGTAAACGATTAATCGTTTCGTTATTATTTTAATGTCAATGTTAGTTTTGAATATTCAGTCATATGGAAACGATGATTCATCATTGTTTTGGATGAACCCAATGAAATTTGTTAGAAACATAATATTTTAAAGGTAGAAAAATTATTTCGTTTAAAAGTAACTATTGAGCGAACAGCTTTCATTTGATCTAATGAATTATCTTGTTCTATTAGGAGATTTCTGTTGAACTATTAAGTAATTAATCTCACTCAGAAGCAATAAAAGCGAGCGAAAATATAATATTTTTTACGAAAGACCACAATTTATTTTATAGCAGAAAAAATGTGTTTGAACTTTTTTAGTGTATAATTGATCTTACAAAAATAAACTTAAGTTATTTTAATTTAAAAGTCTTAGATACGCAAGCTACACAAATTATATAATTAAAATGATTATTGCGTGGATACTAGAGACTCTTCTAAAGATTTTTTTTTTTAATTATTAAAGATCTTTGTCACAATATTGACTATGTCGCTACATTATAGCTAAGTTTTGTTTTTTAATTTATTTTAAATGATTGTAATAGATTTACTAGAGAATTTAAAATTAACTATGTAGCTTACTTATCTTCAAAATTTGAATGTGTGTTCTTTCCTCACAAAGTAATAGATTGCCGTCATTAAGATATAGACTGTGTATGAGCTCGTAAACGGTAAATTTACCAAAAACCAGTTATTAATATAAGTGCAGGAGGAGGCCCGCACCACTCCACCCGAGGGTTGTTGACTGGAAGGTCCTCGCCGCGCTGTGAGCCATTGTAATGTCAAAAATAACTTCAAAGTCTTTCTGTGCGCCTGGTATACACCAGCTCACTTCGCCGCGAGGGAATTAGATTTCCCGTTTTGCGGTAGAAGCCGTGTTTTATTCCGTGATATGTGAAGTTATTATTCTTGTGGTGTTAGTGCGTTACCATGTAAGCTCGTTTTTAGTTAGTGTAACATAAAGCGTTAGAAGAGTTAAGGAAAAGAAAAATGAATGGGTTTGTTAAATGATAGCAGTTGGATAAAATTATAATTTACTAGCTGCTCCCAGCAGCTTTGCCCGCGTGGTATCAGAAAATTATTCCAAGGGAACATACTTTCGGGATAAAAAGTATCCTATGTCCTATTCCAGGATATGGTCTATCCGTGAACCAAGTTTCATCAAAATCGGTTTTGCCATTTAGGCGTGGAGACGTAACAAACAAACAAACTCACTTTTGCTTTTTTAATATTATAGTATACTCGTAGTATACTTAGTAGTTTCCAGCTATTTGCTACGACGCCTACGAAAGCGTAGCAGTCGTAGCAGGCGTAGGCGCGACGCTACGAGAAGCGACGAAGTCTTGTCGTAAAAATAAATTAAAACTTACTTACTATGTAGGTACTAACATACTATTATAAGAAAGTAATGTGTTATTGTTCGGGTTAATCATCGAACAAAAATAAACTTGTCAGCGTCAGTCGACACCGCACTCTTACCATCATCATCATTTCCATAGACCTCCCCTAAGTGTCCCTACAATGACTACTCTTGTGCATCTCGCACCCATCGAATTCCCGCAACACTCACCAAGTCATCGGTCCATCTAGTGGGACCCCTTCCAACTCTGCGTCTTTCGGTACGTGATTGCCACTCCAAAACCATTCGTTCTACGAGAAACGTGCCCTGCCCACTGCCATTTTAATATTTTCTTACCCGTTTCTTTGGGCTGTTTCGGTAAAAAGGCAGTCGGTACGGTTTCAGATAGCACATCGGGCGCGACTTAAGCTCATATCTTTCACTTCATTAGGTTTAATCGTTATCCCATTTGTACTATCGAAACAAAGCTATCTTTGTTATCTTTATCCTAGGTTTATCTTAAACTCTCGCCAAACAGTTACATAAGGGCCTCGCGAGCTAGTCTACCACAAATTCCCAGGACTATTAGTTTTGTAAGTCTCTCAGTATACGTGCAGATTTTTATTAGAGAAAGAATTTTGCTTTGGGAACATTAACAGACACAATTTGGAATATTAATTTGTATTTTAGCCTAGACTTAGATTATTCTTTCTGAACCAACAATATGAAGTTATAAAAGTTAAGTTCGACGGCGCGGTTGGCAGTTGAGCGATTGGATGCAGCGCTGCGGGTCGCGGATTGGATTCCCACTCAGAAAAAAATATTTCTATGGCCTAGAGATGTGCATAAAAAGAGAGCGTTATCTAGTTTTTTCAACGCATTATAAAATTTCTTGATTATTTTATTTGCACATGTCACTAAAAGAAGTGAACTGAACAAAATTTTACAAACAAAATAACAAAAAACAAACAACGTATAAAAAGTGTATAATTTAATTCCTGAAAACTTTTGTTATTGTTTAACAAAATGACGTCAAAGCCCGACTGTTAACAATCCCGTGCAGACACACGAAGTGAATATACAAGCACGGCCGCCGCGTTCACGGCCACAGAGTAATCACGACGCATGAACAACGTGGCGCGTACACGCAGTACGCATACGATATCGGTACAAGTATAATAACATCATGGTTTTGTTGTTACACTTATTTTCTGTCCCGGTTTATTTTTTAATGAATTTCACATTAAATAATAAGATACGACCAAATAAGCTTGAATTTAAAATTTATCGTAACGATTATAAAGTGTTTAATAATGATATTTTATTAGTAAAAATTTCAAAGTCACATTTGTATATATATTTCTAATTTATGGATTGTGTGTATACAGTGTATGTGTATAGTATAGAGTATGAGTGAATATGAGAATAATGTAGATAATATGTACCTACTTGTGCGTAAAAAATTTGAAACAAAGAATAGATTTGCTATTGATAAGTAAATGCGAATATATTTATTTATTCAAAGGCACACAACATCCTATTCCGCCCAATTTCCTCGAAACACAAAAACCTATAATTCGCTCAGTGCCTACCTCTCAACATATTTTTTATTCCATTTCATAGAAATTGGATAGAATAGTTGAGTAGCAGAACTTTTGCAAATGTGCCTCATTGTGTAAATGTGCGTTATTGTAGCCGCCATTGTTATTGTAATACGGAAGGCTCCAGTCTGTACAAATATATTGAATTTATTACTTTTGTTGGACCCGAGTTTTTTGTAGTCAATAAGTTAGTTCGACAGGGTTCCATTTGATTGTGTATAACATTCGGAGGTGCGACTGTTATTGTGATAACATCAGCTTCCTGCTGGGCTCGCCTGTTTCTGATTTGTATTATTGTGTTTCTTTGATGATAAGGTCAAAGTTAAAGGTGGGAACTATTGAGTCGTTACTTTTATTGTTGAAAGGTTAAAATATGATTGGAAAGGTTGAAATGTCAGTGATTTTTGTGAAAGACCTTGTAAAAATGCGCACACCAACCCATCCTCTCACCGCGTTATAGCAGCTTGACATACATCATCTATTACTTTATCTAGCTACAGATTTAACACCATAAACATGCCATTGCTTCAAAAAATTAAGTAATTATTCTCATGACTACAGAGTGTTAGCGATCGATATCAGGACAGTAACTGTTCCGTAACAACAGAACAAATAAATACTCGTATACTATACAACTGCCTGCCCGAGACAACTGACACCCACTATAATATGCTGCTGCTTCCAGACAGCGAGAGCGTTGCTAACGTCTGGATATTTTTGGCTGTTACCATATGATAATGTTACGAACGTGCTTGGTAACGATGTTATAATTGCAAATTCAATAAGTCTGTTCTAGCCACTAAAACTTACACTAAATGTCACCAGATACCAGGTACAATGGCAGTCTTATCGCTGACAGCGATATCTACCAAACAACCTTAAGATGGATGAAACGACTAAAACAATACAGGGGTAGTCTACGGTATACAGCTAACAAAGTAATGAAACACTAGATAAGAATAGGCATAGTTGCATACAGTGCCAGTCTGGAACCCTTTCGCAGGATATTTATCAGCTCCTTTCCTGCCCAGCTTGCATGACTATCTGCAGCCTCCATGACTTATACGAGGCCAATGACAGAGCTGCTCAGGTGGCAAAATATTTGTCAGACCAGATTTGAGCCATATCGACACAGAAGAAGAACAAGACAAATCTACAGAAGTTTTATTAGAGAGCCACGGAAGAGTCTCAGTGTCTGAAGTAACCCATCTACAAACCGACCTCGGCGAGTGTTTCTGAAGCGCGAAGCTGATCCACCCGTGCAGTTAACCATGATCTCCTGGGCAGACGCTTACCAGTTTTAGTCTATATATCATCATATCAGCCGAAAGACGTCCACTGCTGGACATAGGCCTCCCCCAAAGTGTTCCGTATGGTGTTCGGACGGAAAGAATCACACCATCCCATCTCTTCCCGTGGGTGTCGTAAGAGGCGACTAAGGGACATCATATCAGAGAATGGGCAGCAGCATTCTCTGTGGATTTCAACTACCACACTGCGATCGCCAACCCGCCTGCCAAGCGTGGCAATTATGGCAAACCCCAAATACTAATAAAAATACAAATATTTTTTATTTGTTAAACATAGGTGGTTTAGGTACAGATGTTCATTATTTTTATAAAGGAACGCTATGTCTAGCCGTCGTTGGCGTACAAATATTTTACGTATACATGCTAATTACTCGTATAACAAATCATTATTTCAATAAAATCAATATAAAAATAATATTACATTTAAATCAATTAAAGTGAAAATGTCAATTTGCAAAACAAACACAAAATATTAATAATATTACATTTAAATCATTCAAAAAAAATGTCAACACACAAAACAAACACAAAAAATAATAATAATACATTTAAATCATTCATGCTCAAAATGTCAATACACAAAAAAGTACAACAAAAATCTCCATAGATTATAAAATTAATAAATTCTTATGTCAATAGTAAAAATAAAACAAAAAGTGGTAGTTAAAGTGTGTCAGTTAAGTACTCGTTCAGTGTATAATATGCTTTGTCATGTAATAACTCCAGGAATGCCTTTCTAAAATCGTGTTATTTGCCTTGGGATCTTATTATAAATCCTAGGTGCCATTCCTAAAAAACTTTTTTTATAAAGAGCCGTACTGTGTGTTTTGCACATATCTCTTTATTGCGTCTCGTAGATCTCAATGTATCAAACCCCCCCTATGAACTACACAACAGCGGTCAAGGCAATGGCGAGGCAAGAGGTGCTAAGAATCTCCGGAAGGGATCCGGCTACCCCTTAAAACGACTGTACCTGGCAACATAGTCTATATAGAACTCTGACAAACAATAATAATTTTTCTCCCTATACCATATCTCCCAAAGGCCTCCCTCAAATCTTTTCAGACATTCTTATTTATTTACGTCGTGAACCAGTCCGCTTTCTGGGTCAGTCCTAAAAGTGCTTTCCCTTTGCAGAAACTCACTGTCAATACGCACACCTACAAAAACTAAACGCAATTACAATAATTATTAAATGGTATAGAATTGCTCAACACAATATCGTTCCGCCCACACTGAAAACTAGCGCTGTAGACTTGTTGCACTATGCGTGTGGCTACGGCATTATGCTGATCGTTTGGCCGCTTTGCGCGGACATGATGCATATTTTCTCTGTGGTTTGTTTATCACTACATAGTATAAAAAAAGTCGCTTTTTCGGTCCCTATATCCCTATGTGCACTTAAATATTTAAAACTACGCAACGGATTTTGATGCGGTTTTTTTTTAATAGATAGAGTGATACAAGAGGAATATGTACAATATTGCGCCCAAGCGAAGCCGGGGCGGGTCGCTAGTAATTTATAAGCAAGACTCAAGGGGTTGCAACTCAACATACATTTTCACTGTTTTTCATACCACCGCTCTTACTCGATTGTTACGTTATTACCCATTATTCAATAGACTTTGAATACACAGTATCTAGTAGATATTATCTAGGATTCTATTGAAATCAATGTATAAATTTGTGTAAAACTAATCCAGTAAAGACTTCTGAATATATGCTATTTTGCATGAACTTTGACACTTCACAATTTACTCAAAAATTAAAAAAGTAAAAAAAAATATATAACAAAAGAAACCTTGCAAGTTTTATCAAAATTCTAAATGATGACAATTTTTTTCAAAAACTTTTAAGCGTTTAAAAAAAGTGAGCTTCTAGTGATTTTCTGGAATATTTTACAATAATTTGTAAAATATTCAAGAAAATCAAAGAATTACCGAATGCTAACAAAGTTTTCAGGCGTTACCTCTCGGGCACGCCACGATTACGGCAGCAAGTCCCCTCTTTGAGGCGTGGCTGGAAAGACCTCACGGCGTCCTTACCTTCCGCATGACGCAGGTCCTCATCGGACATGGCACGTTCGGGAGGTTTCCTGTTTCAGATTAAGTCGGAAGAGACGCCTGGATGTCGCCACTATGCGGAACGCCCGGAGGACACGGTAGAGCACACAGTCGAGGTGTGCCCTGCCTGGGCGGAGCATCGCCGTGCCCTCGTGGGGGCGATCGGCGGCAGGCGGTCGCCTCCTTCTGCGAAGCAGTAATGCTAGCAAAGGAGGAGGCAGACCGCATCAGGCAACGGCGCCCTCGCCGCCGCCGCCGGGATTCCGATCCCGATTTCCGGCCACCGTATACGCGGGCTCGCGGACGGCGAGTCTGGTAATGAACCGAGCCCAAGACGTCGACGGCGCGCACTGTTCCCGCGCGCCTAAAGGAGTTGTCAGCAGCAGGAGGGGCCCAGCTGGGTCGAAGCCTACTGGAACAGGGTTATCCGAAAGGAGCTCGTGCCCCGGTATGAAGGCTAGAAGGAACGGGGTGGGTTTTTAGTCAGTAAGAGTCTGACACTATCTCTTGCTCCACCCAAGAGCGGGGGTTGTCATAAAATGATTTTTGCCCAACGAAAAAAAAAGGAGTTACCTCTCTTTTTTCGCGTAAACTTTTGGGCAAGCATTGCGTTGGATTGCGTCAGATGAAGTAACAATATTTTAGACCATGCTCGATGTTGACGATAGGCGAGGGGAAAAGCTGCCTCTTAAGATTGCGTCATTTCCTGCCAGCAAATCGTTTTGTTTTATTTCCTAAAGTCTCATAGAAAGGTAAAGTTAAAAGATACCTGATCAGATGTGGCGAGACCACAAGTCGTGATGGGCGCTATTCTCTTGTTCGGGAAACTTTGAGCAGTATCTTCATGTGAGCTAATAAAAACACGGCGCGGTCATTATCTCGCGCCGGGTGCGGTAATAGCCGCCATAAATTAGTTGTTCATTACAAGGGTCATTTACAGGCAAACCTGCAGTATACGAGTAGTATAGGCTACCTTTATAGTGATACACGTAATACGTATGTTAAATTATTATGAGAAAATAACATTGTATTAATGTGACCAATTCTTTGTATATGAAAATGAAATGGAATTGTTTACTATCGAGAATTAAAAGTAAACTAAGTACCCACTTTAAACTCTTATAAATACTCGTAGTACCTGTTACTATTGTCATGATTGTGTTTATTTTATTAGAGTTTCGTTGCCAAATGGTGAAACGAGACTCTCTTATTAATAATCCGTCAGTCCGGCTGTCTGTCTATCACTAGGATGTATCTGATGAAACGTTTTAGCTAGACAGTTGAAATTTTCACTGATGGTGTATTTCTGTAGTCACTATAACAACAAATACTAAATCAAAATAAAATAAATATTAAAGTGTGGCTTCCATACAACAAATGCGATTTATCAATAAACGAACACCGGGACGAGTGACACTACAAATAAAACTTAAAATATCTAGTGTTGTATATATCGATATGGAACCCTTCGTACGCGATTCCAACTCGCACTTGGCCGTTCATATTAAACGTTACGCAAGGCGACTAATATACTTTACTTTCTTTTTTTTGCAAGCTATAAGCCTTGTAAATATTAAAACCAGATAAAATACTCTCTGAATTACACAGCACTTTTCCGTTCTAAAACCCGCCATCTCAGCCGTCAATTGTCACTTAAGGGGAAGTTCTCAACTAATAGCAGTTAATAAATCACTCAACTTTAGCGAACAATAAAATCAATAACTCGATACAGCGGGCTACACTTAAGTTCGACATCTTTCCGTGAACATTATGAGATAGTGTGTATCGTGGCCGGTGGCGCCACCTAATGACCGGTAATGGCCGCCGGCGCTCCACACCGGCCACACAGCTGCCGGACTAAATGACTATTAAATATTTAAGTGTAGCCAGTGTTACTGGGCTAGTCTAGAGAACAGAGGAAATGTACCTTTTGGGAGCTGCCTAAAACCCTAAATGACTGTGTAGGCGGAATTACTGTTTGTCGCTAAATGTATACCTACTCCTGGGTCCAGTGTCGCGGAGAGTTTTATCAAGATAACAGGTTTAGTCAGCGGTTTCACTTACATGATAGTAGGAAGTAGGGATGTTACGGAGCTTCGACTCCGGTTCCGTTAAGTCGGAACTTCCGATTATTATTACACCTTCGGTTCCGACTTCGGCTCCGACACTTTTAAATCGGAGGTTTTAATCGGAGGTCGAAGCATAACATAGCGGCGACGGCGGCCTGTGTCGACTGTTATGAACAGGTTCATAATTTTAATATAATGTGTGTTCTTGTTTATTTGGAAATAATATGCTAATTTTTTTTCATTGTTTGTGTTTTATTTTATAATTAAAAAAAAATTGATTAAAGAATGTTTTATTTGTACGTAAATAAAAATTCTTTCTCATGCCACCACTTCTGACCCTGCCTCCGACTCCGATTCCGACTCCGATTCCGATTCCGATAAATCAAATTTAAAAACTCCGACTCCGACTTCGGTTCCGATAAAACTACCTCCGTTACATCCCTAGTAGGAAGTTTTCCCACGGGAACGTACTACTGAGAAAAGTATCTCAATATGACCTAATTCCTGTCACGAACCTAGCCATGTGCATTATGTTGTCCGTATCTGTTAAACCGTGATTGAATAACAAACCTTCAAACTTGTAGACTTATATATTTATGATAGGTATTAGGAAGAAGCAGAATGGATAGCAGACTGAACAAAATGGTTTTACGATACATCGTAAAAATCACTACACTTGAGACGCACTTAAATGCTGTGGATCGGAACGAAACAACACAAAATACTTATAAAGTTTTTTTTTTTTACCTAAAATCAAGTGGGTTGCCTACATTATGTGAGGAACAAGTGAAGTAATAGGCGATCATATAGCCAACAACTGGGACAAGTAATCAGACTGTGCTGTTACTTTAAAATTCAGGAAGTTAAACCTACCTGTTACCAGTTAGTTATACCTGTGAATGAAATCCAGGACCTCGTGCAGCAGTACCACTAAATCAACGATATTTATCGTTTTACTTAACCCTTCAGATACCGTCAATTAGAGACACAATAGTAAGACAATAGATGCGCGGCCACCGGTGGTCGCTTGGGGATTCATGAATTAATCAATAATATAAAAAATATAGGCTTATGCTACTCAGTAATAAAGTAACTTTTTACTGGTGAAAGAATTTTGAAAATTGGTCCAGTAGTTTTTGGATTAAAATTTAACAAACAAATATGCAAATCTTTCATCTCTATAATATTAAAATTTGTTATAGGTAAATAAATATTTTCTAGTTTTAAACCAGAAATGATTTATACAACTTCGTATGATGCTGTCAAGCAATCTAATGCTAGTCTTACACCTCCTATATTCAACCATTTGTAAGTCCAGTTCCAGTAACACAAAAGCATGTCCACCCACCGGCCGTCCCGCTCGGCGCGTGATGTCGCTCTCCCGCGCACTGTCCACTTGTTGTCGCTCGCCGAGTGCCGCTGAACATGTGTCCGCTAAGTGAACGTAATGCCTCATACATTATGGACGCGGCGATGTACTGCGGTTCTTTTGTTTGTGCGATGTGGATCGACGTTATTCACTGTACTTAGTGTTACGTACATACATAAAATGGTAATCAATAAAGTGTTTGAAAAATAATGAATAAAATAGGAAAAACTGAGTGACATATCAACGCACAGTCAAAATTACTGGGTCTAGGAATATTATAATTTTGCACAAAGCTTCCTTTTATGACGTAGGCGAGTACTAAGAGAGGATTTTCCAAAATTTACCACCTGAGGGGGTCTAAAGTTTATATAGAGAAACGATATGAAAGGCAAGAAGGAACAGGGTGGGTTTTTTTTTCAGTAAGAGTCGAACACTGTCTCCTGCGCCGCCCAAGGGCGGAAGATATCATTTGGATGATTTTTACCCCACAAAAAAAGCAGCGGGTGAATCCGTTGGCAGAAGCCAGTTTATCATTATTTAGTTTACTGTCAAAACTTTGAATGCTACTTAGGACTACTTGCATGTAATAAGGCGTTAGGATATTTTGTTCTGTCTAGACTTATGTGACAGTAATATAATAATGTATTCCAACCTTAGTCGTCACCCAGCTGCCCTTATTCCATTGGGTTCGAGACTTCACAATCCGTAGTATTACCATTCAGTATCTCTCCAAAGAGATTTCAAAATGGAATTCCGAATTATTCATCTCCGGATGTATGCTTTACCGAAATTATCTCTCACCGATGGTCGCTTCGGCGAAATAATCGCTTTCCAGTTGAACGGTTCCCGAAAATACTCTGCGTCTGTTGGTTTTATGAAATAATCTCTTGTCGAGTGAACGGTACGGTTGTGACTGCCTTTATTCGTGATTGCTTCGACGAAACTGCCTTTTCCCAACACTTTAATTCATTGAATTGCACTGACGATAACGCCACTCCCGGTTATGCTAGGGTCAGATTCCAGTCTAACCATATACATCTGGATACCAGTATTACAGAGAGTTTAATGGCTATCTGGCTTTCCCAGTAACTGGTTAATATGATACCGAATGGCAAGACATGGTTATCATAACAATAAGCCTTTCTAAAACAAACAAATTAAAGTGTTCCATTATAAATGTCACAATATAGTAGGACGACTATAAAAGTCGACAATAACCTATCGACTTTTCACAAGTCCTCTCTCAAAATATCAATATGAACAGGGCTGTCAAAATATAAGTAGAACAACAGACCACAGGGGACTCGTGGCAGCCCTCGATTGAATCGCATGTCGGCGTAATGACAGCCACTCGGGACTCGTCCGGTACTTGACAACCCTAGCGTTAGGGCTGGCCTTTCCGAATATCGATAGATTTTTTACAATAAAATTTTGCCGGTATTCCCAAAAGATATAAGCGGAGGAGTTTAGTGCCGCCCACATTTTTGTCCAGTTATGATTTAGTCTTATCTAATAGACTTAGGGTTGAGCTTATTTCCATCAATTGGGCACACGTTCTTTTTAATAACAATTTCTTTTGAAAATATTTTACAACTTGAAAAAATTGAGATTAATTTTTTTTACCATAATATGTAATATCTTTATTTATTTCGCACCTGCAGCATAAGAACATAGTGTGATTTCACAGCTGAGATTTAGGCGTGCTGTTCAGAAGGAGAAATTGTCCGTAATCCAACATTTGGGCAGAGTTGATGGATTTCATAGATGGCTCTTTGGTATGCCGGTTTGCAAACGTTTTCTTCACCGTTTGAGAGAAGTGGTGATAGAATAAATTCGGTACACAAAGTATTGCACCTGACTGGGTTTGAACACACGGCTTTTGGTTTATAAGGCCGTCAGCACTGTTTTCCCTAGACCATAACTTTACTATAATTATGCTACTTCAATCCAACACTTCTCTTCCCACCTCCTTGTTCTATGAGTAGCGCTTGATTTCCGTGACAGTTAACATCGGTACCCTTCCACCGACGAGGGGCTGCAATAATATGTTGATACAGTAATAAAAAGCTCTCGATTGCTTCACAATGTTTGCGACAATGGCCACTCTGCACCACCCCTGCACGGAGTAGGGTTGAACATTTCATATAATTGATTACAAAAATAAATTTCGTGGCAATAGCAGAGTATTCTGAGTATATACACGTTGACAACGACATTCATTTTTTATTTATTTCCATTTCTGACATTCAAAACATCTCGTTTCATAACTATCATTACGGCTGTAAGGGGCTTAATAGACCCCGTAATGTTTAGGAAACTAAAAGCATTTTTGGCTAAATTAAACAAATAAGACATGTAACATTTTATTTCTACAGTGTGGTACGAAGTCAAATTGACCATGTATTCAAATAAATATATCATTGCATTATGTTTTAATAAGGTATCTCTGATATATTTTCATCTTTTCTAAACCAAATCAAATGAATAAGTTACGGCCTCCATATGGTAGAGAGGAATATGTTATCTTAGCCGCATCACAAGGAAGTCACGTACGAGGTTTAATAGACCTCGTTTCACTTTGAACGTGTTAAAAAAAATATTATTATGAAACAATAGATTGCTTTGTCGGCTTTATAATGTTCCCACTGTTGGGACTTTGACTTCTTGTATAGGACCAATTGGAAAATTCGAAGACATGTGACATCTACCAATCCGCACTGGGCCGCGTGGTGAATATCGGCCTCTTAATAAAGCTTTATTTTTAACTTGTCAAGTGGTGAATTATCAAACACCAACTTTGTGTTACAACATACATTGCGTCACACGTAGCTATTTTTACCGAGGTGTTGCGAGAGTTCCCCATCCTCACGTAGGTCTAAGTTCCACTAGGCGTTGAGCACAAACACTATAAGTACCAGTATTTATCACTGTCCGTCTCGTTTGGAGTACTGTATGGGCGTACAAGTACAATACATCGCTAACGACGCCACTCCGCTTCACTGGGGATCCCTGCCTCTTGCCAACACACGTGCTAGGGCTGACACATTATGTCACTTGATTTCTATAATGTAAAGAAAATGTAGACAAAATGTTCTGTAACCTAAGTGACACACTTGAACTCTCTCCCATACTACCTACGCGCATTTCTTTCACTGGATGTCTTCAAGAGGAAATTTGAATAGCACTATCTTTCACTTTGACATAATATACTTATAAAGGTATCGTGAAAGTAGAAAATTATCCCAAGGGATCTACTGTAGGGACAAAAGCATCCTACGTGCTATTAAAACAGGACATAGTTTACAGGAGTTCTAATTTTCACACAAACCTGTTTGGCCGTTCAGACGTGAAGTATTAACAAAAATACACACACTTATGCTTTGGCTCTTCACAAAGGCTTACATGGGCACTTATAAAACATAGAAACTAGTGCACGGTTCCAAATAGTTGTTTCCTATGGAGAAGAACCGGGAAAACTCCATGGTTACATACTCTTTAAAAATTATTAAATTTTACAATATTTTTAGTAGGTATAGGGATTAAGATGAGAAGGCTTAAAAGAGGTGTTAATTGAATAATTTTATTAAGAAACGTTTTTTTTTAATTCATGAATCCCCAAGCGACCACCGGTGGCCGCGCATCTATTGTCTTACTATTGTGTTTCTAATTGACGGTATCTGAAGGGTTAAAATGCTTCGGTAGGAAAAGTCAGGTAAAATATGTTTTCCTGGTATTGGCTTAAATATTGCCTTAGCGCTGTTTACCCTCAAGCATCAACATAAAAACCTCCGCTCACGGTAAAAAGTAAAACAAAAGCAGAGTGTTCACTTTTACCGCTATTTTCGTGAAAAAATCTTAAACGCACGAAAGGGATAACATTTAAAACCACTTACCACGGAGCTCGCTAAGCACTGGGCGCGGATAATCCGGCGCGCCGCTGCGAGGGACCGCCCTTTGAGCCGGGTGCCGGGTAATGCTACGAAATGCCGACCGACGCAAACATCATAAATTGATACGCGTTTGATTTAGTTATGGATTCCGTCTTGTAAAGAGGAAAACAAAAAAATAAGGGATAAATTCATAAAAAAATCATTTGGCCTATATCTTGGGCATAAATTGCATTTGAGTAGCATAAGAAAAGAAACTGGGCAAGGGCGAGTCGGACGCGTGCACTGAGGGTTCCGTGCAAACTTTCCTATATAAATGAAGTCTCGAAGATTTTTTCGAATCACATTTTTTTTGTGATGTGGCAACGAATTTATTGTTTTCAGAATTATTCCTATATATGTGCTATACAACCTTTTAGCCAAATTTCAGGGTTCTAGGTCAACAAGACATATCCTATGAATTTTGATTTCCTTGAGAGTATCGAAATATACATTTTTTGTTCAGATTTAAATATTTAGTTATAGTATAATTACTCTTAAGCACGTTCTCTCTGTGTAATTTTCTTATAAGGTAATACGTGGAAACGTAGTGAATTGTACAATAGCCTATTTTAACATGTATCTAGACATAAGACAAATTGTGCAATTGTTTGTTTTCCCCAATAAAATAAAATAAAATAAAATAAAATAAAATAAAATGGCCATGTCTGTGTTTTTCGTTAACCTAGAAGTTTGATTTATTCACACACTGCAGGACTGCAGATCCTTAATAATATTATGAAAGCGAAAGTGAGTTTGTTTGTTACGTCTTCACGCCTAAATGGCAAAACCGATTTCGTTGAAACTTAGTACACGGATAGACCATGTCCTGGAATAGGACATAGCATACTTTTTATCCCGGAAGTATGTTCCCTTGGGATATTTTTTTTGCGATTACGCGGGCGAAGCCGCTGGGAGCAGCTAGTCTGAATATATAGTTTTAATTTCAACTCAATACCCCCACGCGTTTTCGAGATAAAAGGTTTTGACTGACAGACAGACAAACTGATCCTATAAGGGTTCTGTTTTTTCTTATTGAGGTACAGAACCTTAAAAATATCTTCTCCTTCCTGTCTTTTTTTGTGGAAAACTAGCTATAGCTAGCTTTTTAACTGATATATAGACAAAAACAATCCTAAAGTACTAGGCGCCCATAAAACAAAAAGTACTTACGATACTAGTTCTGAACGAAAGAAGCTACAACCTCAAAGTTTAACTTTCACTTGTAAAGAAGTAAATACCAGGAGCACATAAAACGAAGCACATGTGTCCACAACTCCGGACTGTCAATCAATAGGGATCGTAAACAAGGCGCTAGTTATAAACACTTTAGGGCTGTACTACACGAGTATTATTTTATAGTGTTTGGCGAGTGGAATCATGTTATATTGTTTAAAAAAGTGATTTTGTACTGCATTGAGAGTTGAAATCAAACACTTTTTAACTTATTAGAATAAAAACTCTGCTGAATAAGTCTTGGTATGAGTCCCTGGTATTAGATTTTTAGTACTCTATTTGATTTTGGAGTTTTGATTTGATCAATGGTCAATGTTGTTTTGAACCTGTAGAAAATTTCTACATCGGAACTACATAATTTAACTCTTCCGAACACGTTTTATCAAAACTAACTATCAAACTACTAAATGCACTGGTACACGGTAGAAATAAGGATGAAATGATTTTTAACATAAATGTACATCTAAATGTTATTCCTTGTCATAATCTGTTTCTTAATAGCTACAACCTGGGTGTCTTTATGTCTAAATGAAAAGCATGCACCATCGTCAACCACATCACCGTTTACATCAGGTGTGACGGCGGACAGGCGCGAGCCCAAAGTCTGGATTACTATCTGGTAATAGGCTTACCTTCAATACATATTATAAAACAACACGTCTCCCGCCACGTCTGTCTGTTTGTCTGTTCGCGATAAACTCTGCTCTTAAAACTACTGCACCGATTTTCAAACTGTTTACACCTTTCGATAGCGTGATTCTCGAGGAAGGTTTTAGTAAATAATTTGTTAAGTTTTTGTATTTATTTCTAGAAAAGAACCCGTGCGAAGCCAGGGCGAGTACCTAGTTTGAAATAAAGGTATTTAATTTCAAGTTACATAACAGGAGCACAGCTATATGCCAATGCAATGAGCTTAGTTGTTTCACAATATTAACAGGGGCTGCGACTTTTTGTTTCTCAATAAACAAAAACTAGGCTTGCATATAGTGGTTGAGTAGTTACCGAGGCGAGCCAAATGGTCGGCGGTTCGATGTCCGTGCCAACGATACGTGGCGATTAGCCAGCTCACCCCGGGACTGTCGTGCTTTAATTACGATCACGCCATGCCCTGGGGGTAGCCAGGGTTAGGAGTCAGTAAGTGCGATCCCCGCGCCAGGAAATTAGTATTGCTTGGTAGTCTGAAATCATATTGGCGTATATCAGATTCAACTTCACCGTATAATTCCTATATAATTCTAATACTACAGGCTACTGCCAGCGGCTTCACTATAATATTATGTATTAAGGATGTATGTAGTAAATTATGTACCTAAAAACGGCAGGCATAAGAGCAGATTTTCGATTAAGTGTATTGACAAATTATTTCAGTGGTGGATAGCCCACTAAGTCGAGAAATGCCTATCACACAACAACGCAATCAAAAACACGTGGGTATATTGGTGGGAAACAGCTAATTTATCATTTAAAATAACACTTACACTAACCACACAACCGGCCACTATTTCCAGAACATACACATTCGATACAAGCCCCGATATTTATGAACACTTGAGAAAACCGCTTTAGAAGCTGCGACCGAAACATTCAGGAATAAATTATATCACATTATGGGGTTTAATAGTGCAAAATACACAACAAAGCCTAAACATTGCCGTTTTATTATATTCATTAATATTTATCTTAAACGTTTTTATCGAATATAAGTAGTATTATTTCTTTATTTATTTTGTACACATATTGATTACATTTTTAAATATTTCAAAAATAAAAATAAAACATTTAAAAATATAAAAAACAGTATCCCACCGGTATCGGGAACAGGGTCCAAGCTACCGGCGGTCAGGGCTCCAGAGAAAGGAACCTCCTGACTATACGAGCCGTGTCCAGGAGTACCGCTTTCTGGATCAAGCCCTTGATCCAGCCGCCTAACGAGAGCCTCCTAAGGTGTTGGTCGAGGCTCTTGGCAATTAAGCCATTACCCGACACGACTATCGGTACAATGATCGCAGTGTCCACATCCCACATGTCGACAACCTCGCGAGCCAAGTCAATATACTTAATTTGTTTATCTTTCTCGGCTCTCACGAGGTTCTCGTCATGCGGAATGGAAACATCAACAATCACTGCACGCCTCTCACTTCGGTCCACCACCACTATATCAGGCTTATTAGCTAAAATAGTCCTGTCAGTGATGATGGACCGGTCCCAGTACAAAGTGATATGGCCATTATCAAGAACTGGGTCGGGCTCATACCTGTAGTATGGCACTTCTGATTCTACAAGAGAGTACTTCAGAGCAAGTTGCTGATGTATAATCCTGGCTACTAGGTTGTGCCTATGCAAGTATTCTCCGTTAACGAGACGAGAACAACCAGAGATAATGTGACGTATTGATTCTCCCGGACGGTGACATGCCCGACAGATGTCAACCGTGCCGTCCTTCACAATAAATCTCCGGTAGTTATTCGTCATGATAACTTCGTCCATAATTGCACAGACAAAGCCTTCGGTTTCCCCAAAGAGGTCACCGAAACGCAGCCAGGCTACGGACGCCAATTGGTCTACATCGGGCCCATGAAGGGCCCGGAAAAAGCGTCCGTGAAGCTCTTTGCTCTGCCATACTTCCCTGCGATCGTTAGTGTCAAGCACTATAGGCTTGCGCCAGTTCTCGTTAGCCAGGGCGAGCGGGGTGAGTCCCTTGTCCACTGCCACTACATCTCGATGCATACCCACGTCGGCAGCTAGGAAATATTCCCTGAGGCTGCATACCTCGCGGTTGTGTAGGGTCTTAGCATTTAAAAAGCCTCGACCCCCACACTTCCGCGGGATATACAGTCTCATCACCGACGATCGTGGGTGATGCATTCGGTATGCAGTCAGCAATGTACGGACCCGCCTATCCAGGGCGTCAAGTTCCGTTTGAGTCCATTTAAGTATGCCGAAAGAGTACATCAGTACCGGCATGACCCAACCGTTGAAGGCGCGCACCTTGTTTCCGCCTGAAAGAAGGCTATTGAATACCTTCTTCAGGCGCCCAAAGAAACGCTCCTTCAACGATTGCTTCATGTCAGTGATACTGATGCCTAGAGCTTCCGACATACCCAAATACTTATAGGTTTCGGTTGACGAGAGGGACCTCAGGTTTATGGAATCCGTGAGTTGAGTGCCCACGGACTCCACAACCTCCCCTCGCTTTACATGCATGACTGCACATTTGTCCTCACCAAACTCCATCCTGATGGCACTACTGAAGGTTTCAGTTACCTTCAGTAGCTCCATCAGTTGCAGATTGTTGGGGGCAAACAGTTTCAAGTCATCCATGTAAAGGAGGTGAGATATAACCTGACCACCTCTCTTCAACCTATAGCCTAGACCTGAATTCTCCAGCAGTGTGCTTAGAGGATTCAAGGCTAGGCAAAACCAAAGTGGACTCAAACTATCATCCTGGAATATACCTCGCTCAATCCTAACAGGTTCGCTATTCCCCTGGATATTTCGACATCCTGGATAGCGGAGGACCGTACTCCATTGCCTCATACACGACATCAGGAAGGTGCGTAGAATTGTATCAATTTTATACAGTTCAAGCACCCTCATGAGCCATGTATGAGGAACAGAGTCATAGGCCTTCTTATAATCTATCCAACATGTCGACAGATCCTTTCGGGAACGTCGAACCTGTTGGCTAATGGCCATATCAATGAGGAGCAGCTCCTTAGTACCGCGAGACCCGTTCCTACATCCATTCTGAGAAGGTGACATGATCGAATTTTTGTCAATATGACTATTAATTTTGCTTCTCAGTATGGATGTAAGAACTTTATAGACCGTCGGCAAACACGTGATCGGTCTATAATTTTTAGGCTCCGCAGTACTACCTGATTTATGGAGCAGGTGGGTTACTCCTGTTGTTAGGAACTGAGGCAGCGACCCTGACTCTAAGGCAGACTGGAATTGGGATGCCAAGCGAGCGTGCGACTTTTGGAACCACTTAAGCCAAAAATTGTGCAGCCCATCCGGCCCTGGAGATTTCCAGTTAGGCAACGGACGGACTGCACGAGCTACATCTTGGGGGCTGATGTCGATTGCCCCCATTTGTGGTATCCGATCGCACGCACGTTCAACCTCCCGAGTCCAGTCACCCTCGGTGTGACTGACTGGCACCGACCAGATGTTGCGCCAGAATGAAATCATGGCATCATCATCTGGGAGGCGCGCGTCAGTCACACCTTGGTCCGGTCGCTCCCAAGCCCTATAAACCCACCTTTCATTACTCCGGAATGTGCGATTCTGGTTGTATCGCTCAACCCGCCTCTTATACCTGCGGATACGGTTTGCCCATGCATACACCTTCTGCTTCAGGAAGTCGATGCGCTCTGTGACTCGGGACATATAGTCTCGGGGGCTGATGTCAGTCCCCGAAAATGCCCGTCTCACAAAGCGCATCACTCTTGGGCGTGTGTTGCCCTCCCTGAAGCAGATCAGTTTGCCGATGAGTGCTCTAGCCCCACCGATACGACGCTCGATCCTGCACTGCCAGGCCGGCACAGCTGGTTTTGGTCGTGTAGCTACATTAATGTTTGGGAATTTGACATGAGCTACACGACATGCCGCTACGGCCGCACAGTACAATATCGAGTGTGTATCGGTGAGATCTTCGCAGTCATCAAAATAATTTGACAACTGCGAATCCAGAGCAGCCACCAGCGCCCTATTCTTGTTACACATGGGCAAACGAGGTATGCGTGGCCTAAGTTCGGGTTGTATGTTGCGATATTCCCGAATCGCACACTCCAAAGCACTCCTCAGTTCATTATTGCACTGGGTACTTACGTTAGTTACCGTGTCAGTACACTCCTCGTCAGCGTGGTAAGAAATGTGGCTGGGTGGTAGTGCTATATGTGGTACCACAGGCTGCGACGGAGGGGCAATGACACGGCTACTCATTTCCGTTCGGAGGCGATCAAGTACAGTATCATCCAACATATGATTACGTAGGATGACCCGCACCTGATCCGACAGTCGTTGGGTCGAAACGTTGACGGCTGGCTCAAGCACCTGAAACAAAGAGAGCATCCGAACACGGTACGCGGTCAGATTGTTCCCTCCCTCTGTAGCCCCATAGTATGAGCGCATGACGTTCTCGTTGATAGATCTCGTCCATCGCATGCGCTGCACACTTCCGCCGGGAGCTGGGACCCTATCAGAGGCCGGTGGGCCTCGAGGTCCTAAGCCGCTCGGCGGCCGGCGTCCTCCCCGTCGACGCGCAGGTGGTGGAGTCGTCGGCGGAGAGAAGTACTCGTCGCTGGAGCTCGACGCAACTGCCGCGGCCGATGTCACAGCACTCACGATGGGGCTGGGTTCCGGCGGCGGCGAGGCGGAGCTGAGCGACGAGGCCGGAGGTGGTGGGCGTGCTCTTCGAGCTGCGGCTCTCGTCAACATCTTCTCAAATTACTAATCCCATTTTCACATTTTCAGTTTTGTATTATAGGTATGTGACAGCAGTTGTCACTCACTATTTTATTGATTTCCTTAGTATGCACTATATATTTCATGATGATATGTGTTTTATCCGGATTTAGGTTTATTTTATTGTTGACTATTGTAATTGTGGTGGAAAAAATGTATTGTAAAAAATTTAATTTGTCGAAAATGGTTTAGCGAATTTTTTTGTCACTTGACGTTGAGTTGAGTTGCCACAGATTAGTAGTATTATCGTTATCATCCGATAATAATAATAATTTGTTTATTTACCAAAAAAGTACAGATGCACAAAGGTACAAACAGTAGGTTAAGGAATTATACAGTCCTTTAGGATTTTTGATGATTTAGGATGTTGAAATCTGTACTAAAATTTCTAGAACCCTGCCTCTCAAACTAGGTACCTGTATTTTGAAAAACAATGAACAGCCTCAAAACTCTTATAGGTACAATATTATTGTTACAACAATTATGTTTAATGCTCACGCTTTTATGCTGTTTTGTTCAATTTATTTTTAAGTTTATATAAGTGGAAACTTGTAATTGGCCTTCTACTGCATATAATGTTTTTTACTGTAATATCTTAGCTGTAAGTTTTCTTAAAATCAATAAAATAAAATAAAATTAATTGTTGGACGATGTCGTTCTACCGCTGCAATAATTTATGTGTTCTGTTTTGATTGTGAAGTGTTTTTTTTTTTTTTAATCTTTTTTTAAGGAGCTTTGTCTCAGTTTAGACTATGTCGCTCCATCGTAGCCAAATTTTGTGTAACAGTTTATTCTAAGTGGTTGTGATAAACTTTGTACAAGACTCTTGCCTCGTCCCTCGTTCCCGGTTTAGTAACTGTTCAAATAATTTTAATTCTACGTTTAAAACTACGAGCATTCCATTGTATGACGTTTAAATCAATATTAGTTCTTGTGTGATTAACCATTATCACTCAGAAACATTTTAACTATCCCTGGTAAGTCTGGCAAAAGGTTAGCAAAAAGTGAGGTAAACCAGTCTGTACAAATCTTAATAATAGCTTTGAGCTTAACGACTATACTATCCTTTTTTTCTTTGATGAAATTCTTAATTCTTTGTAAAACTTCACTAAATGACCATGATTTCCAATGTGTCTGGTCCGTGTTGTCTGTCCGGTACGTTTGATCAGCTGTGTCTTCAGCTGATTTTTCTGAATCCGAAATCTCCAGTTTAGCAATTACATTATTTGCTATTGTATAAGGTACTTTCCTTTTCTTCTTGGTACTTTTCTTTTTGTTTTTTGTCTTGTTTGAACCTGAAGGAATATTACTATCAAAGGTTTCCATGTTAACTTCTTGAAAAGACGATACTGAATCTTGTTTGCTTCTCTCGGATGCTTGAATACTTCTACATTCCAGGATTGGGCTTGGGTCACGTAGTACACTTGGTGTAAGGAAAGAGGGATTCTCCCAATACTTTGATAAAGCTTTTTGGTAAGTGTAATTATATTCTGACATCAATTCTCTAATGCGTTTTTCTTTTTTATACACAGGGCACTGTTTCGACATTGCCACGTGATTGCCTGAGCAATTAGGGCATTTGAATGTTGCTGGATCACAAGTATTATGGTAGTTAGAACACTTTGGGCATACTGATTTATTTGTTGGGCACATTTTAGCAATATGCCCAAATCTCCAGCATTTGGAACATTGAGTTACAGGAAAGGTATACGGTTCTACTCTAATTTTCAACTCAAATAGACAAACATGTGTAGGTAAGGAAGAACCTTTGAAAGCTATTCGGAAAGTTTCACTTTGAACCCATTCATCTCCATCTTTTTTATTGAGTCGCTTAGCTGATACAATTTCCATCTCACAATTCATATAATCTACGAGTTCTTCTTCAGATAAGCCCAATTCGATATCTCTAATAATTCCGTACGATAGACCAACCTCCCAAGTTTTTTGTAATCTCCAACCAAGGGTACTAAATACCGGACAACAAAGGAATTTTTCTGCACTATTTTTGTTACTAAACGTTACTAGCAACTTATAAGGATTAATATATTTGATTTTGTCAATGTCCATCATCTCATTTTGTTTCAGTAATTTTGCAAGAGCAAATTGTTTGGGCATCTTTTCCTTGGAGGTTACAGTAATTTGTATTGGTGATTCCACAGACATATCCTTGCTAAGTTTTGCCTTCTTCTTAGAGTTATTTTTACTCACAGTTTGCCAACATTCTTGAATATTCTCAGATCTTGGAAGTTTTATCGCTGATAATGTTGTATTCATTTCTATAACGTTATTCAATTGTGTTTGGTAATCTAATGTATCAATGCTTAAGTTTGCATCATAATTCTCAAACTGGGTTTCATCCCTATCCATTAATTATTGCGTAACTACACTCGCGACGCGACACCGGGCTCCGCGAGCGCATACCGATAGTTATATTGGTTTTTCGTTCGATTTTATATTAATTTATATTAATATTTGAGATTTTCGTGTACTGACGTATTATGACGTTAGATGTCATTGATGATTGTGAAGTGTGTGATGATGTGTACGTGTATTTAAAGGTGAGTCTGTGTGAACGGAAAAAAGTATTGGAGGTTATTTAGAGCTATTGGCTACAGCTATTGGCTACAGCTATTGGCTACATGCGTACCTGCGTGATCGCATCAGAAATGAAGATATCCGCAGGAGAACCAAGGTTGCCGACGTAGCTCGAAGAGTCGCCAAACTTCAGTGGCAATGAGCAGGGCACATTGCACGCAGAACAGATGGTCGATTGGGACGAAAGGTTCTGGAGTGGCGACCACGTACCGGAAGACGCAGCGTTGGAAGGCCTCCAACAAGGTGGACCGACGACCTGGTCAGGGTCGCGGGAATCCGATGGATGCGTGACGCACAGGACCGGTCGTTGTGGCGACGCTTGGTGGAGGCCTATGTCCAGCAGTGGACGTCTTTTGGCTGATATGATGATGATTGGCTACAGCGCTGCATGTCACAGGTTAGGTTAGATTAGGGACCACACGGAACAAATATTTGTATAGCTAATTAATAGTTCCAGGTCTTGTGTATATGAGTTTACATGGTTGTGAGCGCTCGTACATAACAGAAGTTATTGCTAATGTGAGGCTAGGACTTTTTTAAACTACTTTTACAAGTATATTTTATTTAATTACTGCTATTAATTCTTTAAACCCCAAGCGAAAGCTGGCGTTCGCGCACCCATTGTCTTTCTTTTGTATTTAATTGACACGATTGAATGGTTAAACAGTTTTCCAAACCAGTGGTAGGTTTTGCAAATTGTTTCATAACAATGAAAATAATTGTAGAAACCTCCATTTTACAACAGGTAACACGTTTGGCGTACAAAAGGCGTTGGTCACTAGTGCGCAAATATTTAAACATTCTTGCCAGAAGCAGACACTCTCAGTGCCCTGCACATCTCTCGTACCGCGAATGTTTATGCTAGAGTCTATCTACTTGAGGATATAGTTTGTATGAAGATAGAAAAAGTAAGTAGGCAAAACCGCGTATAGAACCTAGTGCTCCAATATATCTGTTGACGACGGCGACGCTTGTAGGAACACGTCGCAGTTATGACAACGTCTTCGCATTGTTTCCGATACATTGCGCGTTACGAATGACTGAACTTGTAATTTGCTGACACAACACGACTTGTATTACGTATAAATATTTCAGTCGATGCCTTCTTTTTCGTAAAAATATTTTTCGTCCCAAAAATTATTCTTATTAGTTTGTTATGTGGAACTGTGAATATACTTTTGTCCTAATGTCCAATTTTATTGTTACAGGTATGTATCTATTCTCAAACACAGGTAGGCCTGCAAATGAACATAGCAATATCATGGAAGATTGTTTTATATTGATATAAAAGAAATGATGACGATATGATCTTTCTATAATCTTAACAGTAATCGAACTATTTTAAGATAAAATAACAACGCATTTTACGGGTTCTCAGGTTTTTCGTCGAATTACCAAAAAGCATTTCTGGTGGAAAATTTTCCTCTAATAATATCGATAACGATGACACCAAAGTCGCATAACAAAAACCTTTGCAATTAAAAAGCAAACCTGCTCTATGGCGGGCCCGGGGTCGGATCACGACAACAGATAAAAAATGAAGCTCGATCATTTTTTAATTTTTATAAAAACTCTCCCCAAACAATATTTCACTGCGGCTTCGGTTACAAAAGGCTGGCTGATAATAGGATCTTTGTTATAAAAGACTTGTCATTACCGCGCGCGGCCATGATCGATGCGATGACGTCACTGGCTTCCCGCCAAAATTAACGTCAACCTACACGCGTGTGATATTGTTACACTGCGCAGCTCTAAACGTCTGGATTTCGAAGGTACAATCAAACTCTCGCAACTGAATAAATAGAACCTTTTTAAAGATTAATTGGATTTCAAAATAAAAACTAATTACTTGGATTGCTCCTGAGTGCTTGATAAATATTTTGTATTTTACAAATAATTATATAGGTGATTTAATTGTGTAAGAGATATTAAGTCATGTTATTTTTTCGATGTCAGCTTCAAAAACAATGGCTACTTGGTTAGTAATTAAAAGAACTTCAAAATAATTAAAACGTTGATTACATAGGTAAGCGGTGATAAATTTTAACAGAATCAAAGTGTTTCGGCTCGTTTAGTAAAAAATCACTTAACTAATGTTCGGAAGAAAGCTTTTAAGGATTACTTTGTTTAGAGGCTCGCGAGTAAATTAGTCGAGCCAAGGTTACACTTGTAGCGAACAGCGGGCTCGATTATAAATTAGCGAAACATAATCACAATATAATATATCACTGCGTATTTTTTCGTTTAAACTATAAAAAAAAATATAGTGAAAATATTTTTTTTGGGATATTATTCGGATATAAATATAATTTTAAATTAAGATTGCAGCTACAAGAAACCAGTGCGAGCTGTATGGTGAAAACTTAGACAATATTCAGATTTGAACTTATAACTTCTAAACAGTTTATATCACGAATAAAATGAATCCATTAATGAGCCATGTAACAGATTAAGTCCACTTTTCAAGAAAAGTAGAAAATTTGCTACAATTTGAGTGAAACTCTAGCCTTGTTAATATAGTAATCTCGAGATACAACGTTTTGAGGAAACTGGAAAATATTTTAAAACTTATGAAACTACAAGTCATTTTAAATTGTGGTAAAAGTCACCGGCCGACTTTTTCGGTGGGATGCACCGTTTTAAAAGTCATAAATCAAAAGCTGCAAAATAATCAATAAGTTCAAGGCTTTTCGGGCATCGCATATTAAGAAGTAAGTACAGATCTTTCAAAGTAGCAGACTTTTTTTATCTGTATGTATCCATACGAATAATATTCCAAAAATGCATTTGTTTACACACAAAGATGGTTGAAACCACGAAATATTATTTTTAAAATATTAAAAGATTAAGTCCTGTAAACTAAAGATGTTGATTTATCATCTTGAATAGTATCTTTATTTATTGACAAATTGCTCTATAAACGTTAAAAAGTTACATTCATTTAATCAAGGAATAAATCAACTGGTTTTCTTATGATCTATAGACAGTTAGTTGTTTTTACATATCTTAGGGCAGTTCATATCCTAAGATCTGGAACCAACCGACCACCGACACCTCTGCTGACCTACAATGCTAAGAGTAGCGTGAATGTAATAATATTGTAAGCTCTGGCGCAAAGCAAACTGCAAACTTTTGTATCGATTTAGTTCAATGTGCTTAGTTTAGTTAAATATCGATGCCAAGACTGTCTGACTGTCTAATGGGTGGCGATCAGCGAAAACAGTTGAATTTTTCTTTATGTTAAACAATATTACATATCATTTGAACTTTTAAAAAACAAATGATATTCGGAGGATTCACAATGTTGCTATGGACAGGGATATTATTTTTTAGATAGTTTCGCGTTTGACCACTATCTCACCTGATGGTAAGCGATGATATATGGATATCTTGAGAGAGACGTTGAACGATAATTATAATTATTGACTTCATCCGATCTAAGGTGGAGTGGAAGGTCGTGTCAGACATTAATTACTAACTAAAATCACACTTTTGTCCTTTAGTTGCCTTTTGTGTATTGGGAACGCGGGTTTCCTTTTCATATATTTTGCGTAGCCCTAGCAGGCATTGGCTCCGCTGCGTCCCTACGGTTTGTAGACAGGAGAGTGGAGATAAAAAATAGGTCTTTGACTACTTTCGGATACGTAGAGATTTTAATAAAGCAAGCCGGTAAACTCCATTTTTATGCACGATAATGCGCAGCCACATAGTGCTAATATGCGTCGAGCTTGGAAGATGTGTAGTATAGACTCGCTCTTCAACTTTTGCTAGCGTATGCGAATTAAAGATTGTGCTTGTAGAAGATTGGTCAAACAGTAACTAACATCATGGAGCATTGGGTTTACAGCATGCCACATCGACTTATTGAAGTGATACCGGCTCGTAGACAAAATACTGAAGACTTAAAAAATTACAAACATTTTTTTGGGGGTATGCGGAACAGAGAGTAAAGTCCCACATACCTCCGTTGAAAAAGGAGCATTCACCGACTAGACGGGTGTTATGTCTGGTAGGCAACTGCCCTGCAGATGATTTTTGGCTGTTCTATATGTTCTAATGGCGCGCAGAACTTTAATTGCGCGATGCAGGATTAGTTCTTTGGTGACGCCATAGATGTCACTACAGTCTTCTTATTTAAGACAAACTGTGATTTGTTTTTTGTTGTCATACGTTTTAGTATTTCTTAGTATGAACTAAAAAGTGGACAAAACTTTTTAGATTTTTTTTAAAATATAACACAGTACAACATAGTAAAATTATTCAAAGAATAAATGGTTTATTTATTAAATGCTTTATGCACACACAAGCACAAAGCGGATTTAATGCCTTAGGCATTTTTTGTCAGTCAATAAAAAAAAATAGTAGTAGGTGCAATAAGAGAAAAAAAAATCGAGTAGATAAAAGTTGAAAATTTATATGTACTAAATAAAATATGTATATATACTACTTTTATACTAATATAGATACTACTTTTTTTTTGACTGAGCGGTATTTTGACAGTTCAAAAGTGCTTGTAATTTGTCTAATTGAAATAAACGTTTCTGATTTTATCCCTAAACCTTTTTTGCAAAAAAATTATGCAAATCCTTAGATTCTTTAACTTAACTGAAATGTTTTTATTCTAGAAGTCAATGAAGTTTAAGTTAAACTCCACTAGATTGGAATCTTCAAGTACCTGTTCGTGTTCACGAAAGTGTCTGTGGATACAAAAGGTAGTAGTGCTTTCTTTTTACAACATGTATGATGAATGTTTTTGTACTATACCCTCGTAGTGGCACACACAAAACACAATCAGCCTTTTAATATTCTCACTGCTGGGACTCAGGCCTCCTGTCTAGGAGAGGGAATTGGCCGTGATCCACCACGCAGGCCCAGTGCGGTTTAGTGAATGTCACATACTCGTATCTTCGAATTTTTGGTTCTAAGACATGCCGCTTTCTTCACGATATTATCCTTCATCGATTTGAGAGCAATGGTGATGAAATAAATTACACAAAGTAATGCGCCAGGCTGGGTCTGTAATCGCGCCCTACATATACCGCGTAGTGGATTACGTCCGATTCCTTCTTTTAGAGAGGAGGCCTGCGTCCTGACAGTTGGAACATTATAAGGCTGATTATGCTATGCCATTTTAAAATTGTGGTTTTACACATTTACCATATTTGAATATTTCCTTATACTTTGTCATGTCTACAGCAAAGGCACCATAACATACCATGTTATAAAATTCCACTGAACCACAATATTTCATCACATCAGCTTATAAACTGCCATTGAGGTCCAGTCTCGTAAAGCCGCCCCCTCCAGGCGGCTCCTGGCACCGTTGTCACGTTCTTGCGCGTCACCTAACTAATCCTGTGAGGGTCGCATCTGCGTCCTTTGTCCGTCATACCTACGTCAAAAGCTACCTACGTACGCATGTACAGAGGGACGTGGCAGCAAGCACATCAGCGAGCTGAAATTCACGCATAATTTTCATATTTACCAACATTAAGAACAAAATTGCTGTGAGAAAACCCAATTGTGGGTTAAGCTTGCCTTTGTACATCAATGTTGTGTACGATAAAGAATACAAGAAAAGGAAATTAATTGGTAACCCCTATCACAGGGTTGTGACGTCTCGAATGTAAGGCCTGTATGGATTGTTTTTTTTTCTTTTCAGAAATTTAACTTAAGTCCGTCTGATCGAGTTCTGCGGCCAACTCAAATTTTACTTTCTTTGATATTGTTCAAGTCGTTGAGTTTCTTAGTAGTCCTGAGTCAAATTACACAGTTACACTGCTTGTACTGACTGGACTGATGCACTCAAATCTGTGTCGTTTTCTCTTAAAGTAACATTTCAGACACTAATGTTCGTGGTTCTTATATGATTAGATCATTACACGTTTGCTATATGGACTTTAAAGAGATTGACGTCTGAGTTTGTTTTGGTGTCTCTTGTGAGAGTAATCAGCTAGGAAACACTGGCATTATTTAGCCTAAACTGAGTGTAAAATAATAGAATAGAATAAACTAAAAAATGACGTGTGTGTGTTTAAAAAGTTTTTTTTTAAAGTATATTTGCAAAATAAATATCATTTATCGTTCTAGAGCAAGTGTATCATTGTGACAATGAATTTCAGTCAGGTGTTTATTGAGAAAAGACTAGTTACAACCTTTGCTTTTAGTACGATGGCGCATGACTTTTATTTCTATTGTTTTCTATAACTAAAAACTACAACATACTTAACAGATGCTGTATGCATGTACATGGTACAATATTACTCGTAGTTGGTTGTACCAGCTATAATCCAGTACATTATATATGTATGACTATATTGCCTCTCATGTTTATTTTGACACCCATTTTCTAACACAAACTAGCTCAAAATGTTACTTCCGCTTAACGATCGAATATTCATTACTTACTAATCACTGCCTAAAAGGTCTCAATCAAACCGATCCTTCAGAACACACTCATCACTTGCGGTGCGACCTCGCCCCGCTTGCGGTGGGCCCTCGTTCCCGCTCGCGGTGGGCCCTCGCCTAACAAATCGTTCGAATTAAACTAATTACCTTTCCGATTCGACTAACTCGTGTTTAGGAGCTCTTAAAACTAATCTGTGGATTGGCAAAGCGAATAATTTCCACTTTGCGAGCTTGTGATTGGTTTTCGTGAGGCTGACTGTACTTGATCATTTGAAGTTGGATTCCTTTGATTCTGTTGTTGGCTGCTATGGTTACTGGTGGTGAAAGTATTCGGTGCTTATTGTGTAAGGTTTCCTTATTGAATTATGTACCCTTTACATATTTCTCACACGATGAAAATGCTGTTGAGCTATAAGTTGGTCTTCGTTGGTTGTTGGTCGGGTTTAATTCTTAATCAGGTCGGGCCTTACCCATTGGGTAATCAATGTTGCGGGTTACAGTTTGTGAAGTGTAACCCAAAAGATTAGGCAGAGGTGTTAAGTTTGGACTCACATCTCCCTAATTATGTTTCAGTGTGTCATAGGATTCCAACCTAAGGTCGGAAACCGGGCACAAGTACAACCTAACGACACAAAAATTTGCAAATATTTGCAACAAATATTTGTATGGCCTATAGTTTATTGTTCTGGGTCTGAGTGTCTAGTGATGTGTATTTATGTATTTTTTTTAAGAAACATGAAAAATAGGATGGTGGAGTTTAGTCCGTTTTATTTAATAAAAAAACAGCATTAAACCAAAAATCGTCTACTACTGTATTGGAGCCTCATAGAATTGTCTTAGAAAGATGTTCTGATCTTTTTTCTGAAATACAGAACGATACCGGGGACTGCGGGAATGAATTCGAAAAGTCACCACGGCTCTGGAACGCAAAGAGCAATAAAGGAAACACGGCTAGTTTTTAATCAAAGTTTGACACTCCTACACTCAAAGCGGGAAAAGTTATTCGATAATTTCCCAAAAAATATAGAACGATATCTTCGTCCGTTCGCTAACTACAAACGCTCTGTCACGTTCATCCAATAAGTTCTTTTCAACCACTCATCCCGCCGCAGCCCCCGACCTCCACCAGGGCACGCTGTACAGCTCTGCATACATTACCTGAACACGACAAACTTGAGCCAACTTGTTACGTTTAAAGATGCATGCGGCTCAGTGACACGTCGCCAGTGATCGCAAGTGATCGCAACGCTTCGTATCGTATACGTACATTGGAGAGAAGACATCGATCACGGGTGAATTGGAGGGCACGCTGGCAAATAGAAGTCTTATCTCAGCTGCTTTTTGCCAGTGTGCATGCATAGGTAGGAATGTTCCGATCATTGATGAATTATTTTAGCTATCTGAAAACATTTTATTTCGCACGCACAGAAACCTACAATTTAGGAACACTTGTAGAATCTTAAATCCATCACAATAGAATTGTCTCATGACTTCGCTTAAGAAGTCTTGTTCAGCAATAAGGCAGACAGCTACAACGTGACCGTTGCCGTGCCTGGCGCTGGTTTTCAATTGAATCGTGTACAGATGCAAATTGGTTATATTTTGTATAGGGTTAATAAATATAACTAAACTACCTTCTGCCAGCGGCTTCGCCCGAGTGAAAGTAGGTTTCTCCATTTATATGGACAATTATAAGAGGATGAAATTTGGAAAGTCCTCTCTTAGTGCTCGCTTTTGACACATAAAAGGAAATCTTGTACAAATTTTTACGCTTCTAGTCCCATTAATTTCAGTTGTGCGTTGATAAACGTCAGTCAGTCGGTTTCTTTTTATATTGGTATATATAGGTAATACGTGCCTACCTTACAAGTGTCGATATGTTTGTCTACATCAAATTGGATATATGAAATATCCAATTTGATGTAGACAAATTAATTAATTAATCGTGTACTAACACGATTTAATTAATCGTAGTTACCGTTAAAAACAATCGCAACAACAACTCGTTGAAACTGTTAATTAATATTTTCATTCAGTCTAAGTTACGACTCAGTCGCACGGAATTATTTAATCTCCGCAGCGCTCTGATTGGCTGGTTACTCTCGTAGATGTGTATTTTTAGATCCACAATAATTGATTGGTATTTATTTAAAGGTTTGTTCGCTGAATAATTTTCAGAGTTTTATTTACGTTCTATCACAATTTTATTTAGATTCCTCTCGTAACTTGATATAAAAGTTATATTTTTGTTCATTAATTGACTTACATCCACTTTCAAAGTTTGTTTGTCCGATTCTGCTTCGGAATCTTCGCAGTCTTTTTTAAACAAGTATCGACAATAACTTTTGACGAACTCTGAATTTTACATTAAGTATGTTTTTTTTTAGACAAAACATTTTTGACAGTTCTGGAAACAAGCTGAAGACGCTGTCAACAGAAAAAACTCGAAAAATACTGTTTTATTAGCCAAATTAGTTTTCATTGAGACCAAATACATATTTAGCCCATGGAAAAAATGCGTGTTAATTTTGACTACATTCCTGAAAACACGCTTGTTTCCGAAACACGTTTTAAAAAAAAGGTTCTCAATAAAAATGATCGTCTACCTTACCTCTAACTTTGACCTTGTAATATTTTTTCCCACTTTACTATTCAAAGTACTTCGGTAAAAATAATAAGTGTAATGATCGAATCTTTATGGAAAACTTCGTTGTTTTTGATTTTTAATAATTTAATAATTTTTTATTAATAACTTATAACATGAGCGATTTAAGCAAAGTAAGTATTGTGTCACCATGCAAAGCAAGTATAATTTCTTTTCTTTAAATTCTTACAGTGACTGTGTGTCTTTACCCTGGCCTAAAGTAGATAATTGCTTAGTTCATAATAACGAAATACCAACGCGTTATCATAGAAATTGTTGTATTCAATGAAATTATTTTGTGTGCGTTGTCATATTATTGTCAGGTTGTTTCAAAATAAATTTTTTGCTCATCTTGGTTGGTCAGAAAAAGCCTTTGATTTCTAAAGTAAAGTGTTTAGTTTAGAAATCAAAGCTCGAGTACGTTTTTGTTTTATCAAAATAAATGTTAAACCAATTGAATAAGTTTACATTAACACTTTGGGTATTTGTATTCTAGTCTCAAAATTAAAGCCTGGCTTTCTCGTCTACTGTTTAGAAAATAAACCCTCATAGTTTTTATTTTATTATATTTTACATTTTAAAGCTCACTTCAAACATTTTGCATTGTACACAATATTATCTAAATATTGTAAAGAAAATATTTTCTTTAAAAAATATCTTCATTGTTGGTTTTAAAACTGTAATTTCTATTCTTGTGAGAAGGTACAATCCTGTCTTAAGTTAATAAGTATGCTTTTAGAAAAATGAATGGAGTATAATAATAGAGAGTTTTACGTAGTCATGAATATAATAGAGTGGAGAGTCTTGTGGTAACGAGGCGACCGTGCTCTTCAAAGGTTCGTACAAGTTCCGCTGACCTTCCCATAGTTGGTCGGTTTATGGGTGACCTCAGCAAAACTGTGACGTGCATAAATTGACAGAAAGCACTTTAGGATATCAGCCTTGTAAGTAAATTCATTAAGATTATGTTTAGTCAGTGAATTTAGTAGCGATTGACAACAACAATAATAATAGATAAGTTTTGGTATAGTGGACAGACGATATCAATATAATATTCTATAGTGAGGATAAGTTCAGACGAACCTGATAATCCTACGACAAAAATAAAAATCACTAAACCTATTACTGCTCCAAACAATTAAGCAACAACTTTTGTCAAGAAAAACACGCGATCCCCAAACTCCGGCACTTATGACCAGACCGTATTGACAGGCTCGCTGTGAGGTCAAACAAGCCAGACAAAACAAACAGCCTGCCTACAGAGCCTTACAAACATCTGTCCCAAGCTTGCGATGAATTGGTCTCTAGGCTCACAAACATTGGGCCCTAGGGACCAAGGGACCGAAGTTTCGCAAAGTTCGCGCAATTTGTCACCGTCGAAGCCTCCTGTTCAGTATATTTCATAAGCACTTAACTTGCGAGTAGTTTGAGGTCGTGTGTCAATCATGCTTTTGTGATTGTTCATATTTTATGGATTAGTTTTTAAGTGTTTACTTGCGGAAAGTTTCTTGTCGCTTGTTTTATTCAATCGTTGGAGTATACCTAGTACATTGTGAGGAGGTACAATCGTTAATAAAATATATCCTTACTCATAATATAAAAGCGAAAGTGAGTGTTTTTGTTTGTTTGTTACGTCTTCACGCCTAAATGGCAAAATCGATTTTGATGAATTTTGGTACAGAGATAGTTGAGACTCTGGAGACGGACATAGGTTAATAAACGCAGGCAAAGCAGCGGGTAAAATCTAGTTAACTATACAACTAGTTTTAGTATATAAGTGAAACCCGAAAGTGTCTAGTTTTTTTGTGTAAAGAATGTATATGTACAAAATTTCATAACTGTATCTTGATATGTTAACTAGTTGCCCGTACAAATACATGGTCATCGTGTTAGCCAGGCACCTGAAGGGTTGTTTCGCTCCCGCAACCAGCTGTGCGTCGGCGTCTCATGCCTGCTATGATTTACCATGACTTGTGTTGCACTTAGTGTCAGTGGTGTCCGACCTGTGACCTTTTTTAAATAATTTTGGAAAAATATATAACATGGTGTGCCAATTATTGGAATCGATTCAGTGACTGATTATAATAATATAATAATATTCCACAACTATCACACAATGCCGTCTTGTCCCAAGCTTAAGCAGAGTTTTTGCCATGGGTACTAGACAACTAATAAACATACTTACATATTTCTAAATACATACATATTATAGATAAATTACACCCAGACACAGAACAAATGATTATGCTCATCACGCAAACTTTGTCCTGGGTGGGAATCGAACCCACGACCACCGGCTTAGCTGCCAGAGTCACTAACCACTAGACCAACAGGCCAGTCAAATTTTGGTTCTGATTCTGAACAAACTATATTATTATGCAGGTTTCGCATATACCAAAAATAATGTTGTATACTCATAGCTGAGTTTAGCTCGCCTTTGTACATGTACGCTCTGTATCACCGTGTACTATGTTATGTTTATGTGTACAATAAAGAACTAAGAATGAGGATAATAATATTATTCTCATTCTTAGTATAGTATAATAATGAAATTAATAATATTATAAAGTAGAATATCTTTTTGTTACAAATAAACTAAAAAACTACTATATCAATTTTACAAAATCTTTCACAAATAGAATGCTACTTTATCATTTAGAGACAGGCTATATGATTTCTACATCCATGCGAGAAAAGCTAAAAACATTTGTAAAAGATGATATATATTAGTTAATAGTAACAAGTAGTAGTGCAGTGGTGGACACACGGACAGATAACTACGCTATATTTAAGTATCGTAAGCTATTGTTATTAGAAAAATACGTGATTATTATGGGAGAGATCACAGGAGTAAAGCCGCAGGAAAAAAAATCTTATTACTGAAATACAGTAACTAAAGTCCAAACGAGAAAGCACTTCAGAAAATATGTTTAAGTAAAATTAAAAGCACTTGCTGATGTAATTATTGAAAGCCTTTAAGTTAAATAAAAACGCTATTAAGACACTCAAATACTTTTAACTTAGCAGAGACAGATTTCGGACGTTAAAATATTTCGCCCATTAAGTTTTAAGTCAATTTGTCTCATCCAGCGGAATGGCTGTTAAACGCCTCTTGAAACGTTCTAGCAGCAAAATTGAAAATAATTATCTAAGTGGTCCGGAGTAAATTAATAAATTAACCCTTCTCGAAGATCTCCGTCACTCTTGTAAGATAATGATATCTGCCATAATAGCGCCCATTATCATAATAATGGCACAACCCTTATAGCCGTTACGCAGCTCCGCTACGGTGCTACGAGACGCGCTACGGTGCTACGAGCTACGCGGTAGAACCCATAGTCGGATGATTTTACGAACATTTACAACAATGTCGGACTAAATGATTATTTGGAACTAAATTACGTTTGTTTTCAGAATAATCAAGCGATGTTGTTTTGTTAGAACTTAGCATGGATCCAATTTTCAAGTTTCGCTCCTAGTATCTCAGTTCTCAAATATCTCTCTAAAGATGTGAGAAGCAAAGTTGTAAAACAGTGCTTAGTCGCTTTCTGTCGTTCATTAGCGATATAATTAAATATTCATTGGGAGCCAGGCGACTTAAAATCGGCAGAACTTCATTATTATTCAAACGGAATATAAAAAGAGGTGGAGGATATTAAACGGTCCATAAATTATTAATACTGCGGAATATACTTGGAAACAAAAATTTGAAAGTTATAAATAAGAAGTTTGTAAAGGTCTGTTTGATGCGCGACTTACTGAATGAATAAAATAGAAACACTAATAATTTTATTTATACCTTAATGAGATTTTTTGTCAATACTTTTTATTTTAAACTAGCTGCTCCCAGCGGCTTCGCCCACGTGATAGCAAAAAATTATCCTAGAGGGAACATTCTTCCGGGATAAAAAGTATCCTATGTCCTATTCCAGGACATGGGCTATCCGTACACCAAGTTTCATTAAAATCGGTTTTGCCATTTAGGCGTGAAGACGTAACAAACAAACAAACAAACAAACTCACTTTTGCTTTTATAATATTAGTAAGGATGTAAGAATATTTTTAAAACAAAACAATCAAATAAATAGAATTTAATAACTCGCACAAGATAGCCTTCAAATTTGTAACTTTTGCGTAAGTGCTGCGGCAAAAAGTTACAACAATTTTGTAAAATTAAGCAGCGATAAGTGACACACACCGCCCTCAATACCGCTTCAGGGAATACAGCAAATGTCACAAGTCAAGCGTGCGGCGCTTAACCTTCCGCAAAACGTTGTAAAAAACCTTTCACATGAGTTTAATGACTCCGTCATAATTGTAAACTCGTTATTATTCATGTTTGAAGCAGAGATTATGGAATGCCTAGAGATGTCAATGTCAAGAAAAAAAGACATCATCATCCCGATGTTGCCTTGAAGGTATACGTTATTGGCTTAGTGCAGGGCCATCTCGAATCCCAACTGTTGTATTCTCTCAATGAATGAGTTTACGCCCTTTCAATTCCGGCGCCCGGGGCGGTGGATGGTGAACTGTGCTTTATCCTAACGCTACCACTGACCACAAGAATATATTTGTTCGTGAGTCGATTCCGTTCGTGAATATTAGCCTGAAGACACCCACTGCTGAATATAGACCAATAAACAGATGATTGTGTCGCTACATCTCGTTGTCATGTGTGTGTCTTTTATCAAAATCAGACTGTAAGAAAGTGCTATAGACTTATATAAGTGCTAAAGGACGCTATTCTTAGTTTAAACAAAACTGTATAAAAATAAGTTACAGTTAAATTACTTATTAGTCTTTTAGGCTAGATTGTAATCAATTTGATTATAAGGAAGAAAATTGTGTGTGTCGCATTTACCAAGTAATTGGTCCACCTTGCAAGAGGCCATCCACTTGTGTGTATTAAAGTACACAGTCCCTGTAATATGAAAATAATATTGATTACACACAGCGTATGTTCATAAAACTATTTTATGCTAGTTTTGTTGAACTCTAGTACCCAAATTAAGATTCAACTTATGCGAAAGGTACTGTACTAGGTCACTGTTTTTATTAATTAAAACTATAATTGTTTAGCTTCAGATCGGAATATGTTCACATGAGTGAAGTTTCTAGGAATATTTGTACTTGCCACGCAAACATCTGTTGTTGGTCCAAGAAAAGTCTCAACAATGTCGTCTCCAGCAGCTGCCGCATTGCCCTGTCTCTGTATTCTGTGGCACTAACCATGGTGGCTATGAAGAGTAACGTTCTCTTTATGGACATTACTTTGGAGTTTATTGCTCCATGGAGGCTGTGCGCGGTTATGACATCGTAACGAGTGTGACGGAGCATGGTAGCGCCACACTTGCTATGTTGCTACTGTGTTCATTTTACTAAGTTACGAGACTCGGTTTTCCTGCAATTGGAGTCCAATGGCAACAGGAACCATTCTGTTTGTCTGAAAAAGCTTCTAAGAATCAATAACAGTGTTGTTATCATTTTGAGCCAACATCCAATATATACATAACCTGAAAGAGGATCAGATTTATTGAGTACATTAAACCACCTCGTATCTTATGCCATATGAACGCAGCGTAAAATATCGCTTACGAGTACAGCTGTCTATGACTGCTGATTGTAAACTACTGCTTTACAATATATTTGGTCGTATATCATTTAGTCCATTGTAGGATAGTCTAAGCTGGACTAAGGCTTTTGGTGATAACTCGGTTATACTTAAGTGCAATGTAAATAGCACACATGACAACCTTATTCTTAACCCACGTTATAAAACAGCGATGCCTATGTTTAATCTGGTCATTAAAATCCAAGCTAACCCCTTTATCCGGGTCACATGTTGATTTAACTATCTTAAAATGTTTTAAAACTAACACCTTATTGCTATGGGTATAAACAGAGACAACAGAACACCAAATGAACAAAAATATTAGCACTGAAAAGTTCCTTATGAGATATTATTATAAAAAAAAAAAACAGTGATTTCTTCGTTTAGGTTGATACACGTGTACCGCTAGCGAGTAATTACTACGCACGACTAGTCCAAAATACAGAATATATAATTCACGCACACCAACACAAAACAAACTACTCCGCTAATGTCATTACAACAGTGTCCCACATCAGTGTGTGTATACTTTCGGCAGCGACACGAGACGTAGTTGTTCCGGCCGCTGTCAGACCGTTGTCACCGGTATTATCGGCGGTACACCGGTACACCGGTACACCGGTACACCGGTACAGCGGTACAGCGGTACACAAGCGGTATAGGCCGAGTGCTGTTCTGGTATTGTAGGCCATCTTGATTGGTTGTCTGATTATTTTCAATGTGGATGTCGTGGTCATGTTCGGTAATACAAACGGCGGCTGTTAATTTGATTGGAAACGAATAGGAATACGATTTAGTAAATGTACGTTGATCTAGGAAACCGTAATCAAATCAACTGCCAGAATCGATAACCTAGGAATACTTGGCGTAGGAAAGTGAGGAAGAAGAAAGAGATAGTATTTTTTTTTGTTAGTCAGAAAATCATCCAATGACATCTCCGCGCCCTTGAGCGGAGCGGGATATAGTGTCAAACATTTGCTGACTAAAACTCACTCTTGTACCTTCGTTACCTTTTGTACCAGGGCTGAATCTACCTTTTAGAAGCAGACCCTTGGCCCCAGTAGGCTTCGGCCCTACCAATACTCCTCGCTCCGGAACATGCCCTGTACTAGTCCCGGCGCGAGAGATCGCCGCCGATGATCGCCCCCACAAAATATTTATTTCCTCTCATTTACCTCCATACACCTCTTCATGTAGTGTGTATCGGTTGTAAGACATTGAACTAACGACAGTCACTTGAAATGAAAAATCATATCACACTAATATTATAAAAGCATCAGTTACTCAAACGTCTGAACGGATTTGCATTTGACATATGGCAAACCATTTCCAGGAGTAGCAAATAGCATTGGGCACGCCACGATTATGGCGGTAAGTCCCCTCTTTGAGGCGTGGCTGGAAAGACCTCACGGCGTCCTTACCTTCCGCATGACGCAAGTCCTCACCGAACATGGCAAGTTCGGGAGGTTCCTGCATCGGATTCAAGCGGAAGAGACGCCCGGGTGTCGCCACTGTGCGCAACGCCCGGAGGACACGGTGGAGCACACCGTCGAGGTGTGCCCTGCCTGGGCGGAGCATCGCCGTGCCCTCGTGGGGGCGATCGGCGGCGGAGACCTCTCGCGCCGGGCCCTGGTCGAGGCCATGGTCCGGAGCAAGGAGGAATGGCAGGCGGTCGCATCCTTCTGCGAAGCAGTAATGCTTGCAAAGGAGGAGGCCGACCGCATCAGGCAACGGCGCCCTCGCCGCCGTCGCCGGAATTCCGATCCCGATTTCCGGCCACCGAAGACGCGGGCTTGCGGACGGCGAGCCATGGGTAGCTCGCTGTCCGATCGTCCGGTAATGGACCGAGTCCAAGACGTCGACGGCGCGCACTGTTCCCGCGCGCCTCAAGGAGTTGTCAGCAACAGGAGGGGCCCAGCTGGGTCGAAGCCTACTGGGGACAGGGTTGTCCGAAAGGGAGCTCGTGCCCCGGTATAAAGGCTAGAAGGAACGGCGCGGGGTTTTTAGTCAGTAAGAGTCTGACACTGTCTCCCGCTCCACCCAAGAGCGGGTTTCGTCAAAGATGACTTTCCAGTCGAAAAAAAAAAAGTAGCAAATAGCATAATTTTCTCTCGAGTACGTTTGTTTCCTTGGGCGAAGCCATTTCACACAAGATATTATTGAATATAAATTAGAAAACTCAATAATACCTTTTGGTTGATTTTTCAAAGCTTAATTCCCTAATTAGGTAATTTGAAATCGGCTATACTTGATGCAGAAGACAGGGAGCCGGAGTCGGGAGCGCCTATTGTCCGGCAGAGTAATTAATCTAACTACGATACTGTAACTTTATTAACAGACAGACTGCGAAGATTTACGACGAAGTTATCTTTAATCCCAGAGGAAGTATTTAAAGTTCGCAGTTGTTTGACATAACAAGCTTTAACTGTTTAAGTATCTTAGGATGCTGTCAGTCAGAGGGCGGACGGTCGGGGAAGAGAGGCGACCCCGGAGAGCAGGTGTCCTCCGAGTGATGCACGGGGGAGTTCGTGCTTCTAAATAATTTATGGTGGGAGTTAGTTGGTGAGGTTGATGAAAGGGCATTAATTTGACCTGAAACTTTATTTCATTAAAATTGTACAGAATCGAATGTAATTATTAGTTTTATAATATAATTTTGCTATATAAATATGCTTTATCAGTTGGATAATATGAAAATATTGCCGTCTCGATTTTCGAGATCTTTTGATAAGCGTGGTGGTCATGTCACCCATACGCACAATACTTTTAGGAATTTCATTATGCGTAAAAATTGATAAAATTCCCTGGCGGAGTCTGTGTTTCATGATAAGTCACGTTCTTTAAGTCACGAGTGAATAAGTTTCTTCTAAGCAAGCGAGCTTCGTCGTCATTTTCTATCACACAGTGTTTTAGCGCGAACATATCAGTA
Source organism: Mythimna lalbum (assembly GCA_949319445.1). Classification (NCBI taxonomy): domain Eukaryota; kingdom Metazoa; phylum Arthropoda; class Insecta; order Lepidoptera; family Noctuidae; genus Mythimna; species Mythimna lalbum. The sequence goes on along the minus strand of OX439371.1, from coordinate 15,339,984 downwards.
TAAAAAACTAAACGTTAAAATGTTTCCAGAGATAGGTGAATTTCAATCTCAATCACAGAAAGCGTTTAAAACTCGTTTATAATTCCATACCGTATGCATAACACTATTACGAGAGGTCGTTTTTTTCATAAAACCTCAAACGTATAAAATTTCATTCATGGTAAAATTAAAATGGAAAAATGTTCCGACCGCCAAACTAGGCAACAAAGGGTCAACAGTGGGCCAGTGTGGACACAGCGAGCGACCCACGTCAGGGGCAGCAAACAGCCGCGTGACCCCCGCGGACCTAAAGTCACACAATGCGCGCCAACCCATTGTCGGCGAAAAACAGTCGGTTTGACAGCAGGAGGAGGGTTAGATCTCATCTGCCTCACGTGAAGGGTTACTTCTGGTCCTTTTGACCACGAAGTTGTGTACAGTTGAGGGTTAACGTGTCAATCAGTGTGTGGTGGAAGGACTAGTTGACTTTTAATTTACTTTGATTTATATAAATAGAATAAATGTAGCTTGTGTGTGGGTATTATTTAGTCTTTCACGTGGTTTTCAAAATACGCAAATTTTAACGACAATATAGGTTCAGTGCCACTAAAATCTCTACATTAATATTGTCATAAAACTGGCCATGTGCGACTCGGACTCACGCAAAAAGGGTTCAGCACCATTATCTATACAACTTTTTTTTTACACAATTTATTTTATTCAGATTTTAGAAATTTGTGTTAAAGCGGCAACAGAAATACATCTTCTCATCAGATTTTAACTTACTACATAAGTACCACTGACAGACGGACAGTCTTAGTAACAGGGTCCCCTTTTTACCTTTTGTATACGGAACCCAAAAGAAGATGTTCGTTTTTAATTAATAAACTCAAAAACTACTGGACCAATAATAATAATTCTTTCATTATTAGAATGCTATGTTATCATTGAGTGATATAAGTATATATTTTTGACTACGGCTGACTATTACGCGGGTGAAGCCACAAATCAAAGCTAACCATTACATATTTTTTAACTACTACCAAAATCACATTATTCGTTACACAGCGAAAAGAAACGCATATCTTCAGCATCTGATAAACTACGATATTACCACTTCTCAGCTTCAAAAAATAATCGCGAGTAATTCTCGATATTTTCGTAAAACAATGTGTCGATGTCAAAGAAGGCTTGTGATGAGTTAACGTTATTTTTAGGGTTCCGTAGCCAAATGGCAAAAAACGGAACCCTTATGAATTCGTCTTGTCTGTCTGTCTGTTCGTCCATACGTCACGGCCACTTTTTTCCGAAACTATAAGAACTATACCTATTGTTGAATTTTTGTAAGTAGATGTATTCTGTAAAAATCTTAATTCATTAAAACCCAAGTGAACGCCGGCTTTCGCGCACCCATTGTCTTTCTATTATATCTCTAATTATCACGATTAAAGAGTTAAAGTTAAAAGTTCAAACCGCATTAGATAAATCTTAATGCATTAAGATTTTTACAAAAAATAAAAAAAAAAAACAGAGAGACATTTCCAAAGTGGTAAAATGCCCCCCCTCCCCCTCTGTAACTTCTAAAATAAGACAACGATAAAACTAAAAGGTACTCACTGGTTAGGTGGCGAGTAAATGAAATTCCTTGCTGTGTAGATATCTCCAGGTATAAATTCCTCACACACAACACTACAACACAGTTTTATAGAAGGCGAGAAAACTAGGCACAACCAGGTAAAACAGCAACGAGTTCACAATAATATGAAATAGAAAACAGTCATTAGAATTACAGCAACCACTTAGCGCGGGTAGATTGTTCACAATTTATATTACCGGCGCGAGCGCACGTATATCCGATGTGACTGGTGAGAAAAGAAATGTGACGTAAATGTAACAATTTGGCGGGTAGAAGGAAATAAGTCGCCGGTGCGCGTGTCCAATGCGTCACGTCAATATGTATTTTGTGTTTAGTGTTAGTGAATATGTGTGTTGTGAACTTGGAAATATATATAGATATATATGAATGTATAAATAGACATAGGTGAGTATATATTTATTGTGTACGTGTATACTTTGTACAGTGTAAATATATGCGAGTCACCCACACGTCATAAATCGTAAATCGCAATTTACCTTTCATTTATGTTGACTGGCCTGTAAGTCTAGTGGTTAGTGGCCCTGACTGCTATGCCGGAGGTCGTGGGTTCGATTCGCACCCAGGACAAATGTTTATGTGATGAGTATGATCATTTGTTCTGTGTCTGGGTGTAATTTACCTATATTATGTAAGTATTTAGAAATATATAAGTACATATCAGTTGTCTAATACCTATAACATAAGATCTGCTTAGCTTGGGACTAGACGGCGTTGTGTGATAGTTGTGGAATATTATTATTATATTAGTATTTCTTTATATTCATTTTACACATATTTTATATATTTTTAAATATTTCTTAAGGACACTTATAAAAAAAAAACATTTAAAAATATAAAAACATAGTATTCCGCCGGTATCGGGAGCAAGGTCCAAGCTACCGGTGGTTAGGGCTCCAGAGACAGGAACCTCCTCACAATTATTAGTATTATTATTATCCAATCAACTCAAATATTTAAAAAATCATAAAAAACCGACTCGCACTGGCCTGGTTTTATTTTATTAATTAGAACTCGTGTAGTTCAATAAAAATATTAAAATCATTTGCAGAAATATCCTTATACGTTCGTTCAGTAGTTGGAAAAATAAAACCGCTGTACATTTTTACGATGTTTTGTCTGTAACAAAATACATTGAATTCATACGAAATATTTATTTATAGTTTGTTTAAATACTGCGAATAGTTTCGATAGAAAATACTTTTCAAAAATATAATTCACTTTTATATAATAAAACACAAGAAATCTGATAGCGCAGTGATTTGGGAGATTCATCATATTAAGAAGTCGGAAATTTTGCTTTTCCCTCTCTCTTTTTTAACCCTTCAGATACCGTCAATTAGAGACACAATAGTAAGACAATAGATGCGCGGCCACCGGGTGTCGCTTGGGGATTCATGAATTAAGACTAACTTCACACAGCCTCTAAGTAAGATATATATAGAATAAAACTATGAAAACCATTTATAGGCAGAGTGAATATCATCACCATTCCAATAAGCCACAATACGGCTAGAATACATTGTATTATATCCAGACTGCATCTCAAGTATTTACATCAGAACCTTTTTAGAGTTCCAAATTCGAAGGGGGCCAAGTTGTGTCCATCAGCCTGTCAGCGAGCTGCATCTCATAAACTATGAGAGGTCGAAAATTGATCCAGAATGTAAATAAATGTAATGTATGCGAATTTTTATTGTCACTGTAACAAAAAAAAAAACAAATTAAAGGGGGTTCCGATACGAGAACCTTTATTTTAACGGCGTTCTTTGCTCGATTTTTACATTGTGGTGCAAAACCTTTAATTCATGAATCCCCAAGCGACCACCGGTGGCCGCGCATCTATTGTCTTACTATTGTGTCTCTAATTGACGGTATCTGAAGGGTTAAAGTGCGCGTCCGAGGCGCAATTGGCTATTTTTTGTCGGTTGAATACAACAGGATATCGATCAATAATACAAATGTATTGTTGTATCAAAGTATGTAAAAATATTGTATTGTCACTGCCACTTCGAACACCCTGTATGCACTCGGGCAGTTTCTGAGAGTAGGCTTCGTACACAGCGCGCCAACAATTCGTATGGCGAGCGAACTTGCGGGTATATTGTACCGAGACTTATTAATAATCTACCCTCAGAAATAAAAAAAAACAATATACCTAAAAATATCAAATGTAAACATAAGCAATATTACTTATTGGAAGAGTTAAATTGTTATCTACATTAATGTACACATATAAAAAAACTCATTTTGTTTAGATTTTGAGAAGATTCATGATAGCACAAGTTTAAACCTTAGTGGTTTTTAATTGCTATTAAAGTTAGACAATCAAGTATTATTTTCTTTATGTGATAGATAAAATTAAAAAACAACTTAAGTTTGCCATTTCGTCGTGCTATGTGAGCAACCTTAGTTCTCCTGCGAATATCTTTATTTCTGATTCGATCACGCAAGCAAATTCCAAGCATAATAGACCTTTCCATTGCCCTATGGGTGACTTTAAGCCTTCTGATGAGGTCCATTGTCAGCCACTACGATTTAATCCTTCGAATTTTCAAGAAGTCTATGTTCACAAAATGAATAAATGAATTTGAATTTTTCAGTCAGTCAAAAAAGAGACGCTAATTCAAAGCGTAGATCTTATCGAGAATACCGTGCCAAAAACTCCATGGACACTCCTTAAAATGATTATTATTATTATAAATATCTCTCGGTTACATATTTAAGTCGCTACAATATTGTAAGAGATAAATATTGTGCATCTAACCTCAACGGTCGCTAATTGAACAAGGAAGCTGTCGTTAGCTTTACTAGAAAGAAAGAAAACATTTATTTGAGACTTTCACTGGACAAACAACAATAAAATAAAAAATAACTACTTAATCTATAAATACTTAGCTTAAAATAAAAAAGAATACAATATTTAAAGATGAAAATAAATACTTGTGTGAGACAAAAAGACCATCTCAGCGTATGCTGCGATATCAGACAAAATAGTACTATAAATAATCACAAATATATTTCAGTATTGAAAATAAAATAAATGAAATACAGTATTTTCGATTACAGGAACAGAGCAAATAAATCTGATATCTTATCAAAACCTAACAAATAGACACGCTTACAGCTACACAGCTTCGTCGTAATCCGTCGAGAGTACTAATGCAAGTCAACGTTTCTCCTTATATTCATTTTTTCTAAACTAGACTCGTATTTCTATAAAATGTTTGACCAATCTTTGTCGTACACGTAACACAATACATTCCGTCGTGCACAGACAATAAAGTCTCATGTTACATATAACATGTAACTCGAGTGACGTCGGTGGACGCACTTAGTGCAACTATAAAGGAGCGTTGTAGTATTACGTCATAATGTTGTAGTGTCGTGATGGCTGGCCCAGTGGATTAAGTCCGTCATGCCATGAGTTTGCGGGATCCAAATCGGGCAAGTCGGAATGTGAAATTTTAAATTCTATGTGATTCATATTTACATTACTAAGTTTATCTAGGGCATTACTAGCATCCCATGGATCAGAAAGTACGTATATTAGTTGGCTTCCGTTGTCGCTGATGTGACTGTTGACATCTTCGACAGCAAATCTAGTCAGATGCCTGAAAGCATTGATATACAAAAAACCCAATTCAATGCCTGAAAGTCTAATCATCAGTCTATCCAAGGACTGTCATGTTGCCCAGTAACTGGCTTGTAGAGGTCTGATATGTCTACTGTTGTCGTTCCATGTAAAACACGGGTATTCGGGTACATTTGGTAAGACTGGAAGGTAATCTCAAGTTACTTGAGAAAACCCTAGCGAGATGATGATGATTTGGTGGGTGGATTATATGATCTACGCGCAGGACATACTACATACACACATACATACATTACTTGATTCTACCTCTTTTCTACCATCGCACAACCCAATGTACGACGAGTCCAAACTAAGTAGTTTGCCTCGTCGTTTATCTATACCACGTAAATCGAGGAACTGGATCAATTTTCTTGCTGCAGTCTTCCCGTCCAATTATAATTTTGTTTTTGGTAATGGTGTTTCCTAGACTAGAGTGAATAGGCTCTTAATAAACTAGTATGCTTCGCTACCACCGATATCATTACTGCTTACAATCAGATGGAATCACAATCAAGCACTAGTTCATGATTAGAGATTATTTGAATCCATCTCCCACCAACTCAAATATCGACTTTAGTGTTATGCGAGTATTTTTGCGTCCATTTTTTATCAAAAAGTTCTTAAGAAAAGTATGAGTTGTACTTTGAACTTTGTTTTGTGTAACATTGAGTTTGTTGTTCCAAATTTCGATAATTGGATCGATTAGATAAAATTCTTTGTTCAAATTATAGTTTTTAATTACTGTAATTCACTGTCCGCCGGTCGTCATGAGGGTCCTTTTCCACTCGCCTATCGTAAACATCGAAAATGGTTTAAAAGCTTGTTACTTCATTTAATGCAATCCAACGCGATTTTTGACGAAAAGGCAACAAGACAAGTCTGTTAGTATTCGGTAATTCCGAGATTCACTCGAAAATTTCACAAAACTTGCTCCAGGAAATAGCTATTTTTTTTAAACCCTTAAAAGTTTTTGGAAAAAGTTGTCGTCATTTAGAATCTTAATAAAATTTTCAAGGTCTTTAGTGGATTACTTTTTTGACTTTTTTAATTTTTAGGCAAATTATGAAGTTTCAAAGTTCATACAAAATAGGACATTTTCAGAGGTTTTTACTGGAGAAATTGGTTTCTTTAGAAACCTAGATAATATCCACAAGATACTGTGTTTCCAAAATATCTAATCAAAAATGTGTAATAACGTCATAATCAGTTATGAGCGGTTGTATGAAAAACAGTGAAAATGTGAGTCATGATGCACCACCTTAAGTGTTCACTTGCATTTAAATTACCTCTGCGTGTGTTGTACGAGTAATTAATGTTTCAACTATCTTTGACTAAGCGTATTTTCATTTATTTCCTTTTTTTTGAAAAATAATATATACTCACAGAACCCTGTGAGTATATATTATTTTGTTCATAAAAAATGCCTACAGATGCAAAAAATGCAATAATATAAAATATGTACTACAATCATTGTGTACCTAGTCTAATTTATTTTGCGAGTGGTGGAGATCGGTTTCCCTCTTGTTGGTTTACAGGTTAACCACTACCAAAGTGAGATAAGGCCGCTTCATGTAGGTATATTTATAGTTTAAAATTTCCATTACTATATTATTATTTTCTTGATGTTCAGTTAAGTATATAATCAATAAGTATTGCTGAATACTATGGCTTTCCTAATATTGCATTCTTCGCATTTTTAACTCAATAAAAAAATAAATACATCACGGTTGGCGGAATAAGTAGGTACACATGTCTCCAGTTACATACATCTAATTTAATAAATAAAGGTGGGCCCATTACCATAAATAGTGTACCAAATCTTAACTCTAGACTTTTACTAAAAAAATCCTGATACCAGGACCTCACGCTCAGCTAAAATTTTTGCGAATACTGAACAAATGAGTCAGCCATTATTTCTTTTCAGCAAAACCTTTATCCATTGATGGTGAGCATTTTTCGTAGCTATATTTTATAACATTTGACTTATAACATAGGTTATATTAGTCACCCTTAGCATGATACGATTAGTAAATTTTCAATTGATGGAAAATTCATTGGTGCAAAATTAGTTAATTTATAATTATAGCGGTCAAACCAAACTAAATATTTAAACAAATATAATTAACTAACACATAACCTTCTCTTCCTTTAACCGATATATTTGACTAAAATCTATAACAGTACCAGGGACACAGAAACCAGTAACAGTTAACCTAATTTGAAAGGTTAATGTCTCTATTAGTGATGCTTCGTTGACGCTTCTAATGACTTGCCTGTATTGGATGACTAGGATATCATGTTTAGTAGGAGGCAATATTGACTCGATATTATTCCTCAAAATCGTGCGTGGTTCAAAGAGTAAAATAATTTCATATTACTCAATAATAACAGCAACGTAAAAGATATTCTACGTTCTAAATAAATAAACTCACTCACTGGTAAACAGTGCAAAACATTTATTTTTTTGATAAAGACGTGTTTTTGATTTTTTTTCCCTTAAACAGATGAAATAGTTAAAGAGTACCTAAGTTAATAATGCTGATAGGGAATACCGTCTTTAGAAATGCTAGGTTCTTCTGTGAAATAGGTCTCAAGAAAAACCAAGGAAAAACTAATCACACTGTAATACTATTGTAATAAATGTGAAAGCTTATGTTTGTAACTTCTTCACGCTCAAACAGCTGAATGGATTATTATGGATATAATTATAAATACATACGTACTGTAGATAAATTATATCCGGATACAGAACAAGTGATTTTGCTTATCATTAAAAAAAAATTGCCCTGGGTGAGAAGCGAAGCCACAACCACTTAGCAGTCAGGGCCACTAATCACTAGACCAACATGCCAGTCAAATGGGAATATGACTTAAGATACATTTTTAAAACTGTGAGTAGGTTACCTTGGGCTATTTTTCTAGACTGACGCGTGCGAAGCAACTGGCAGATGCTAGAGCAATTATATACAAATCACTACATTCATGCAATCTATATTATATAAATGTCAAGTCCTTAGCATAAGTCTTTAAAATCGAGCGTGTACACTATGCAATAATAAATCCGAAATCACATCCATTAAAACGCGCGCCTGCGTTATACGTAACTCAAGGTATAATTTGTCTCACTTATGCCAACCAAAAACCTTTTATGCATACATAAGAAAAGGCGCCACTTTTGGTTGATGTAAGTGAGACAAATTATAGCTTAGCAGGTAAATTATAAGAACAAGAAACAGGTCACAAGCCTCACAAAAACAGACAGCCATTACTTCTATACCTAATTTGGTACCGCAAAGAAACTACTTACCTATAATAATTCAGTGGCCGGCTTATCTCACTGGCGTCCGGGCGGATACGGCGGCGTGCGGCAGCATCCGGCGGTGTCCGGCGCGATAAATAGCGCCGCGAGACACCGGACCGGGCTGGACCCACCATTGGTCGCTTTCGGAGCAAACAGATCAAATTGCTTTAACGTTTCTGTGTCTTTCTGTAATGTTTGCTTGGACATCGTGTTGGCATCGCTATTTTCTGTAAGTGCATTGTGTAATGGTAAATATAGGTTTAAATAATGCATAGGAGTAATAAAGAGGGGTGGGCACGGGGGGGTTCTTCCTTCTCCAGTGTAACCTTGGAAGGAAGGCGTCCCGTCCAAGGTTACTAAGTGTCTTTCTCAACAACCAATCGATCCTCAACACGTAGTGTAGCAGCGAATGCCTCAACCATCACGCCGACCGTGATATTAGCATAGCATAGCACAGCATAATCGGAACGCGCCGTAATTTACCACGTGGGATGTCACATATGTCTTCAATTTTTTTTTTTCTAGGATATACCGGCTTCTTCACGATGTTTACCTTCATCGTTTTGAGAGCAGTGGTGATGAAATAAATTACACAAAGTAATGCGCCTGGCTGGGTTATATCTTACGACTTGTACAACTTGTAAGTCTGTGCCATTACTACTGGACGTTTAAGTAATTACATCATGGTAGATACCATGATGTAATGACTTAATGACGTAAACGACATGGTAGATACATATTAAATTTCTTATAATTATAGGATTGTTATCAATAAGGTGAGAATCTAGTTTTATGTGAGACTAATTCAAAATTAAATCTTGGGATCAAAGGCAAAGTCTTGACTCACTCATTAAATTATCAACGTCCAGTCCAAACCCTAGGACCTAGAACATTGAAATTTTGCACTGAGGTTCCTGGTTGTCTGGTGGATATCGCTGTTAGCGATTTTACTGATTGATTCAAGTTTATGTAAGCTATATTACTTTTTTGGTTTACATTAAAGTTTACTCTATTCCATTCTATTCTTTTTTTATAAAGTACTGTGACGACTATGAAGGTCACATTTCAATATGATTGCAAACGGCGCGCTTAACCCTTCAGATACCGTCAATTAGAGCTAGATCGCCTAACTTTAATAGCCTTTTAAAGTTTAATGTAATAAAAATATTTAGAACAGATTCAAATTAAATTTGATAGAAGATGTCAACAGTGAAAAATATTAATTTAATTTGGTATAACCACATAATACAAAGGCTCAATAACAATATAAATAAGTTAAATTAAACAAAAGCGTTTCATTCGCGTCTCCCCACGCGACAAAGAATAAGACAAAAAATCCTAAATTCATCTTCTAAAGATATGAAACGGGAGTCCAAAGTTTGTATGAAAAAACCTACTTTCATGCGGGTGAAGCCGTTGGAAGAAATTAGTTCTGAATCGTGCAATCTCGGTGCGAGTTGTTGTCCTTTTATGGTAGAAAGCTCTCACAGATCTCCCGCTAAGCACAATACTGTAACAATAAGTGCATTGCTTCCTGAAACTATGTCACTGTGGCGACAACAAACAATTGCAGAAGATCCATCTAACACAACTTACTGGTCTAATAAATCAATTAGCTATCTCTTTTACTTCTTTCTGCCGAAAATTATCTCAAGTAATCATATTCCCAGGATCAATAAATTAAATAAGAAAAGTCCTAGTTACTATACTGGGTCATGGTTTATCCATGTGCTAAGTTACATATATCTAAAGGTCACTCGTTAAGTTAGAGCATGAAGGAGTTACAAACATAAACATCTCGTCTTTAGCACGTCTTTAAACCTTTTTAGAGAGTATCCAGTTTTGCACTATTGTCTACACATGTTGCAGTGTCCACAAACATCACAGTAATATTATAAAGGTGTAAGTTTGTGAGCCTGATCGGATTTGAATGAAATTTGGCACACCGGTAAACCATATTTTTAAAAGTTCTGGTTTAGCTCATAGGCTATTTTTATAAATTATATAAACTAATGCTTGACTGCGACCCCACTTGAAGGTAAGCAGTATCTTACGATCGTGGTCAAGGCTTTGTAGATTGGAGTTAACCAAATTTAAACTACCAATTAGCCACTTCGTACGCCTTTTCACTACTACTACTACTACTACTACTTTTTACTTTTCATCCCAAAAATTGTTCCCTTGGGATAATTTTCTACTTTAAAGCTGACAAAGCCACTGGAAGCAGCTAGTCAATAATACATATAATTAGTTAGGAGTTCCACATGGTTCTGTCCTACAACAGTCCACTCGCCAGTGACACATGTCACGTTAGCCGCGACATTCATTACGTCGGGCGACACTTTGCCCGACGCGACCCGCGCCCGCGACCCGTCGACTGGCCCCTGTGAAACTGACTGTGTTAGACATAGCTTTTCATAATTCTTAGTAAATGTAATGGCGGACATTTGTGTCCTGTTATCATTGGCCTTTGTATATTAAAGAGCGGGAAAATGCCGCAATAACAATTGGATTAACAATTATGGATTGCTAACATTTAAATAGGTTTTTTAAAAACGCCGTGGAAAATCATCTTTGACAAAACCCGCACTTGGGTGGAGCGGGAGATAGTGTCAGACTCTTACTGACTAAAAACCCCGCGCCGTTCCTTCTAGCCTTCATACCGGGACACGAGCTCCCTTTCGGACAACCCTGTCCCCAGTAGGTTTCGACCCAGCTGGGCCCCTCCTGCTGCTGACAACTCCTTGAGGCGCGCGGGAACAGTGCGCGCCGTCGACGTCTTGGACTCGGTCCATTACTGGACGATCGGACAGCGAGCTACCCATGCCCGCGTCTACGGTGGCCGGAAATCAGGATCGGAATCCCGGCGACGGCGGTGAGGGCGCCGATGCCTGATGCGGTCGGCCTCCTCCTTTGCAAGCATTACTGCTTCGCAGAAGGAGGCGACCGCCTGCCATTCCTCCTCGCTCCGGACCATGGCCTCGACCAGGGCCCGGCGCGAGAGGTCTCCGCCGCCGATCGCCCCCACGAGGGCACGGCGATGCTCCGCCCAGGCACCAGACACCTCGACGGTGTGCTCCACCGTGTCCTCCGGGCGTTGCGCACAGTGGCGACACCCGGGCATCTCTTCCGTTTGAATCCGATGCAGGAACCTCCCGAACTTGCCATGTCCGGTGAGGACCTGCGTCATGCGGAAGGTAAGGACGCCGTGAGGTCTTTCCAGCCACGCCTCAAAGAGGGGACTTACCGCCATAATCGTGGCGTGCCCAACATTTAAATAGGTGATCTGTAGCATTGCTTGAAATAATATATATATACTCGTATGTTATAAACACTCAAATGTCTTGCTGATGGTGGCACGTGTTATTGGCTCAAGCTGTTTCTTTTAAAATGGTTGAGCTGAGTCTGTCTGAAGCACTCGTCATGCTCGTGAACGGGCGCTGTCAGTTGAAACTGGTAATTTCTTGGCTGCTAAAGCAATTTCTATTTTTTAATTAGTTTTTGTTACTTATCTATATTGTGCTCACATAACAGAAGCAACAACCAAGATTTATGTAACTCATAATATGATTTAATAGAGATTCTTGCACGTTCTTCTCCGTAAAGATCTATGCTTTGGAGCGTTTAATTTAGCTTCACTTTATTTTTTGACTGAGCGACATTTTGACAATTCAAAAGTGGCTGTAATTGGTCTATTTGAAATCAACGTTTCTGAATTCAGAATTACGAGTAACCGCAGCTTTAGAACAGAAGAGCAATAGAAAGAACACAGGCGGGAGTGTTCGTGACACTCCCTCTCACTTCTCTCCTTTTATTTTCTTTTTTTAATTATGGTTCACCAACAATTGTTACTAATATAATACCTACAGATAGGAACATTTAAGTAATTGTGTCTTAAATTTAACTGCACGGCCATAATTATAACTTAAATATAATGCAGTATTTAAAAATAATTTTAACTTGAACTTTTACCTACTTAAATTCTAGATAACTGAATAATTTATTTAATGATAGATGAGGCTAAGTATCCAGCTTAGTGGTACAATGTTGCTATACCAGCTTAAACTGACAGACGGACACCGTACGAGTGATCCTCTAAGTGTTTTATTTTTTCATTCATAATATGTAGGGAATATTATAATAGCCTCGTCTCGTGTATCTCGTGTGGAAATTAGGTCAACAGGTGATACCTTATAAACAGAAAAACCCGGGTACCAAAGTTAAGAAGCCTATTAATTTAATAAGCCATTTTTAATGTCTCCATAATAACAAAGTGGCTTCATTGTCGATGCGCGGCAGAGCTCGCCGCGCGCTGAATATTAATTAATACACAAAGTTTTCTTTAATTTGTTAACTAAACCGATCCGCGAGCATTTGTAACTGTCTCCTTCTACTTTCATAACACTCGTTTAATAATAATTAGGCTTTCGAGGGTAACAAATGGTTATTATGCGTTGTTTATGTGTGGCTTGTTACATTAGGAATTATGGCAGTAATTAAACTTGGAAATATAGAAAACAGAATTTATTTACCTCGTGAGGTTAATAAATGTTAAAAAAGTGTTTAATCGCAGGTGCGTAGTACTAGTTTATATCAGATAAAAAAATATCAGTATAATGTAGGAAATGTGGTCTTGGTCAGCATCCAGTTTTAAGCCATTTTTTTTTAGTTTAAAATTCATCAAATACTTTCTCTCAGGTTACCGACATAGCTCGAAAAATCGGCCTAACTTAAGTGGCAGTGGGCAAGGCACATTGTTTGCAGAGCAGATGGCCGTGAGGACTGAAAGCCGTTGCTGAATAAGGGTAGCATTGGAAGGCCTTCCATAAGGTGGACCGATGACTCGATAGATGTGAGGCGCACAGGACCGTTAGTTATGGCGACACTTGAGGGAGGGCTATGTCCAACAGTGGGAGTCTTGCGACCTAAATAATGACGGCGATAAACTGGCCTCATTTTGTATGCAACATAAAGTAATGTCAAACTTGTACTAACTAAAACCCGTCAGTGTTCCTTCAGATACCCTTTGCGTTCCAGGACTACAGTGATTCCTTCAAAACATTCTACCCGAATAGAGCAGACCCGAAGGCTTCTAATAGTTACCGAAAGACATCCACAGCTGGACAATGGCGTCTGCGTCACATCAACAGGTCACATATTCTTCTCGCATCTAGCGGCCAGCCGCGGCGCTCACCAGTTCATAGGTTCACCTTGAATTAATAAAAAGACGTTGTATAGCCTCGTCATGTCTTCTTATTTATGACTAGGTCAGGACGCTGCTTCACCTGGGTGATAGTAGAAAATATATACCCTATGAAATTAGCATTCTACTGAAAGACTAAAAAAAAAATTCGTTACAAACAAAAATAAAAATAAAAACATGAAATCTTTCTTCTTTTAGTATTAGTATAGATAATTGCTTGTTTAAATTTCTGCTTCCCTTCTCAGCAAAAGACGAGCTGATATTTAATATCGTAGAAAAAGTACATATTCAAGACTAAAGAGATACAAGAGAGCAGGTAATCTACCTACAAGAAATCAATTTTTACTTGAACCAAATCCCAAACCGAACAAAAACATATTTTGGTGGTCGCAAGGTAAGCCTAGACCTAAATCAGCACGCCAGTACTCGGGTCTCTCGGACCCCAATCACGTTTTTATCAAAAATCCAATTTTCCAGTATCTCAGCACCGGCATCCAACCCTCCACTGCTATTAAAAGTGCGGCGATATATTATGTTTTTATCTACGCATTGTCATCGGGTCTGTTAGACCCTCGCTTTTCATTTATATCGTTTTATTGTGCGATTGTAATTGAGTTGGTCGCGATACGTCGGCATAAACAGCGCGATCAATTATATCGCCATTGAAAGGGTTAGGGTGCTTGATGGCGTGTTAATTGAAACAAATTGCCGTTGATTGATTTTACTTTTATATTGTAAAATCCAAACATGATTTTCATTGCGATTTTTTGTGTAGAAAAAAAGTAATCTCAATGTTGTATCGCTAAAAATCTCTCAAAGGTTACGACCTCAACCTCAATACTTAAAAAGCCTTAAACAACGTCTTAAGCCTCCATCTTAATACATAAAAGTATAAATAAATAACCATAAGTCCCCCAGTGAATACCCGGCTTTATTCTTTGTACAGTTTTTATGACTTCGAAGTATAACAAAAAATATGAGTTCATTTGTAGCAGCCTGAGCTTTCTCCAGTGAGTCAGTTAGCGTTCCAGAGAGCTGAATTATTTACTGCTGAGAGAACAGAACGGCCAACAATATGCTAACGTTCTCTTTTACATAGAATTATTAAGATTTAGTAGCAGCGTGCAGCGCACTCTAGTTTATTACTGAATTATGTACATAATTTGTAAAATTGTCTAAATACAGTCTTCTGTCACTGTCATTATCTATCATTGTCAAAGGTGTAACTAATTAGCTACTTTATTGATCAGATACAACCTCAACTATTGAGCATGGGGTAATGCATTCAATCACCGGGTCAAGCAAAACTTTGTAGAGACAGTTTTAGGTTTCTCAAGAGTAATTCGGAATCTAAATTTTATTTTCTTTAATAGAAACAGGCCCACCCTATCCCACATACATACTATTAGGTGCTATATAGTTTCATAGATAAAATTTATAAGTTACGACAAATAATATACAATTCGTCAGTTTCATTCACAACTATATTACACACCTCTGCTAACCCCTTCGGGAAATACAATCATAATATTACGAAAACTCAGTTCCCCTCAAAAGCTCCGTAAACATTGGGAACATTAAAACGATATCTACATTATAACTACAGTGAACTACAATAACCGTTACAGATAACCGATAACGGCTACATTACCGACGACCGTGTAACTTCTATAGCTGCTACCGTCTATTGAATCATGAGAACACTCCGCGGTACATTTGTATGGGAGGTGCGTTGGAACTGATAACAGTATTTTATTAGTTATGTGGTTTAGAGTATCGCAGGGAGTTGCTGCGGTGTTTGATGGTGGTTGGTTTGTGTGTGATTTAATCGCCATAAACTCATCGTTCTTGTAGCTCTTGGTGCGTTCATGTAGCTGTCGAATTTATAATCATGATGGCTTGGCAAGTGTTTGTGACTCTTCAAAACCTTTTTTTATGTGGGAAATCATTGAACACTTCTTCCACTCTGGGTAGAGTGGGAGGGAGTATCAGATTTTTACTGACTAAAATCCATCTTATTCTTTCAGTTACCCTTTCTTGCTTGAGCTACTGTCACTCCTTTGAACAATCTGCAATCCTGACAGGTGTTGGTTTTAATAAGCATCGTCAATTTTGAGCTTCTTACTTATCGAATGGCTGGACGGCGAGCTACACATGGCTCACCGTCCGCAAGCCCGTGCCTACGTTGACTGGTAGTCGTCCTGCGACACCCAACAGGGTTTCTCCGGGACTCTTCAAGATTTAAAATCTATTAATGATGTGTCTCACCTCTTGTACAGGCATTTTACTTCTTCAGCAATCACTATTACCAAACATCGTTCTTTTGACAAAATGGTCTATCACCATTAGTCAAACTCAAAATATTTATTTCAATTAAACCATTTATAAACACTTTTTAAATATCAGGAGTTTTGAGTACTGTTACATTATTCATAGTCGAATACCATAATAACATAAACGACATTTTAATTGCTACAAAATACACAGCTACTCCTCTGGGGATACAGGACGCACTACACGGATTATTGACTAATAATAGCTAACCACAGCTGTACAATGAAATTTCATTTAAAATTGCTATTCCACAGGAATCTTTCATTAGACCTACAGAATGGTACGAAAATCAACAATTCAAAATATCAGAAAGCAAGCAATCTGCCTCAAATCACCGGATTCCGAATAAATGAATAACAAACGCAACGCGACCAATTATTGAGGAAATTAACCAAATCATTGGATCCGCATCCACACTAATTGAAAAAAATTTGGCGCCGCCGTCGAATTGTTTCTCCGAGATTTCAGCGCCATTTTAATTTGCGAGCAATTTGTATAAAAATTAAATGTTTAACGTGCTCACTAATGGGACGGGGGATCGCGGATGACGCGGGGGAGGGGGCCGGGGCCTGTCCCCCATCATATGATTGGGTTCCGACACAGTCGCTTCATTTGCTACGTTTCGCGCGCATTCTTCTGCGTTACATGACATTTTTCTCTGTTCATTCGGTTTGGGAAGCAGTTTTTAAATTGCCTCGCGGGTAATTGTGTCCCGTGTGTTCATTTATGCCCGTGATTGTGTCTTTTATTTTTGCAGAAAATATATTTAAGTGGAAATGCAAAATCGCGAACGAGCATGGCTATCAATGCACGTTGTTTTTTTTTTATAAAACGGCAGGACTAATATCTTGTATATACCTGTACATGTTAACTTTCTAACAATACCAATGACAGATCCAGGAAACATGTATAGAAAGATATCTCCAGCCAACCATATTGTCAGGCGTGTCAAAAGAATTTGCGGAAGTACATGACATACGAGCGTGCGCCATTCTGCGCTCCTAACTTATAGAGTCGCAGTCTGTCACTAGTTTGTGACAAGTTGTGATCCGGAGCCGATCGGAGACGGGGACATGATATATGTAGCGTACCTTGTAGGTGAGGGGGTAAGTGATGGAATACTGTCGGGGAACACGCTGTCACTTGATTTGTTAGAGGCTTTAAAGGAAAGTTTGTGTTTGACTGACTGGTTATTATAACCCCTCGGTGCAACAGGGCCCTTTTTTTTTTTTTTTTTTTTTTTTTTTGTCGACGGGGAATATCATCTTTGACGAAACCCGCTCTTGGGTGGAGCGGGAGACAGTGTCAGACTCTTACTGACTAAAAACCCCGCGCCGTTCCTTCTAGCCTTCATACTGGGGCACGAGCTCCCTTTCGGACAACCCTGTCCCCAGTAGGCTTCGACCCAGCTGGGCCCCTCCTGCTGCTGACAACTCCTTGAGGCGCGCGGGAACAGTGCGCGCCGTCGACGTCTTAGACTCGGTCCATTACCGGACGATCGGACAGCGAGCTACCCATAGCTCGCCGTCCGCGAGCCTGCGTCTACGGTGGCCGGAAATCGGGATCGGAATCCCGGCGACGGCGGCGAGGGCGCCGTTGCCTGATGCGGTCGGCCTCCTCCTTTGCAAGCATTACTGCTTCGCAGAAGGAGGCGACCGCTTGCCATTCCTCCTCGCTCCGGACCATGGCCTCGACCAGGGCCCGGCGCGAGAGGTCTCCGCCGCCGATCGCCCCCACGAGGGCACGGCGATGCTCCGCCCAGGCAGGGCACACCTCGACGGTGTGCTCCACCGTGTCCTCCGGGCGTTGCGCACAGTGGCGACACCCGGGCGTCTCTTCCGCTTGAATCCGATGCAGGAACCTCCCGAACTTGCCATGTCCGGTGAGGACCTGCGTCATGCGGAAGGTAAGGACGCCGTGAGGTCTTTCCAGCCACGCCTCAAAGAGGGGACTTACCGCCATAATCGTGGCGTGCCCAGCACTGGGTTGCGATAGCCGTTGACGCCATTTCACCATGAGATCCCGCCGGAGCTCTGTCCGCCATGCCTTGACATGTTGCGGCAGTGGACTTTCACCCCGGCGTTGCATCTCCACGCGCATGTCGTGCATGTGTGCAAGGACTGTTGCCTCCAGATCCCACGGTGGTAGGCCAGCCAGAAGGCTCGCCGCTTCGCGGGAGATCGTGCGGTAACCCCGCACCATCCGTATTGCCATGACCCTCTGGCAGGCGTTCAGTATGGACGCCGGTCGCTTTGCCAGCGACGGCGCCCACACCGGCGCCCCGTAGAGGGCCATGGACCGAACGATCCCCGCGTAGAGCCTCCGGCAGGAGGCGTCTGGAGCAGCCCCAGCCCGGAGAAGCTTGGGAGCCAGACGTCGGAAATGTTCTACGAAATTCCACCGGCTGTCGAGGACGAGTCCCAGATACTTCATCGTCGACCCGACGCCGATGCGAACTCCTCCTACCGTAAGTTGGGAGTCCGGTGGTGGCGCGTTCCGAGGGCCGTGGAAGCACATTGCCTCGGATTTATGCAGCGCCACCTCGAGTCCCAACTCCTGGATCCTACCAACGGCTATCGCAACCCCGCGTGTCGCTAGAGCGACCGCCGCCTGGTGCGAACTTCCCTGCGCTAGAATCAGCGTGTCGTCTGCGTAGCAAACCACGCTGACCCCGTCAGGGAAGTCGCCGCGCAGCACGTAATCGTAGCCGATGTTCCACAAGGGTGGGCCTAGAACCGACCCCTGCGGAACACCGCACGACATCTCTCGACGTTTCCAGTCTCCCTGGTGACCGGGGTAGACAATGTACCTGTCTGACAGGTACGCCTCGACCACTCGACAGAGGTATTCGGGCACCCGGTGGTACCGGAGTGCCCTCCGGATCGTACTCCAGGGCAGGGAGTTGAAAGCGTTGGCAATGTCCAAGGACACTGCCACGACACACCTACCCTGGGACACCGCTTCCCCTGTCGTGAGGGCTCGCACGCGCATGATGGCGTCTATTGTAGAGCGCGCCCTGCGAAAGCCGAACTGTCCGTCCGACAAGTCCGGCCCCACCCGTGTTAGCCGCACGACGAGGCGGTTTGCAATAACTCTTTCAAAGAGCTTGCCCACCTCGTCGAGCAGCACAATGGGCCGGTATGCGGACGGAGAGTCCGCAGGGCGCCCTGGCTTCGCTACGAGGACCAGTTTCCCCGTCTTCCAGCGAAGTGGGAACTGGCCCCTCTCCAGGCATGCGCTAAAGAGCCCTCTCAGTCGAGGCCCGAGAGCCTCCATGGCCAGGACCCAGGCTTTCCCTGGCAAGCCGTCGGGTCCTGGGGCGGTGTTTTTGGCACTCAGCCTTCGCACCGCCTCTCTCAACTCTACCTCGGTCACTTCTGGAGCATTGTCCTCGTCGTCGCTGTTGCGATCCGCGTCAGACACCGCTGGCGGAGGCGGAGCCATGGGCGGGGGGGAGTGTTCCCCCCGCGCAGGGAACAGAGTGCTAACCACACCCTCCACGAGTTGGGGCCGGAGACTCTGAGTCAGCGGCGGAGCCCAGGGGCGAAGCTTGTCCCGTACCAGCTTGTACGGGCGCCCCCACGGGTCCGCGTTCAGAGACCCCAGCCACACGTTGCGGGCCTCGAGTTTGGCCCGCTTGATCTCCGTTCGGAGGGTGCGTTTTGCCTCCCTGTATTCCTCATACAGCTCCGCCTCTCTGGCCTCCGCATCCGGCGGGCGGATGCGGCGCCTGCAGTGCCTGGCGTACCGGCGTCGCGCGTGATTGCACGCATTGCGCAGTGCGCCGATCTCCGGCGACCACCAGTACACCTGGCGCTTAGCTCGTCCTGGACGGACACGGGGCATTGCCGCATCGCAAATTTGCGACATGGCCTCCTGGAACCACTCCGCCTCGACGTCGATGTCGACAGGCCTGTCCGGTGCTTGCACCCAGGCCTGTACCGTCGCGGCTTCCAGGAGGAGCTCCCGGTCCATCTG
This sequence comes from Mythimna lalbum, assembly GCA_949319445.1. Lineage (NCBI taxonomy): Eukaryota > Metazoa > Arthropoda > Insecta > Lepidoptera > Noctuidae > Mythimna > Mythimna lalbum. The sequence goes on along the minus strand of OX439371.1, from coordinate 15,319,901 downwards.
CTTAAGCGCCCACCGCGGACCGCAAGGGCTCTGTCGGACCGGCGCGGCCGAGGTTTCGGCGGAGACGTCAAACCGGATGTACCGGTGGTCGGAGTACGTCTCCACCTCCTCCATCACGCGCCAGTCGACGACACGCGGCGACAGAGCGGGGCTGGCGAACGAAATGTCCACCACCGACTGACCCCGCATCCGCACCAACGTGGGGACAGAACCCCGGTTCAATACGACCAGGCCCAGCTCCAAGGCCCAGTCCTCCACCATCCGTCCCCTCTGGTTCGTGAATCGGGAACCCCAAGCCGTGTTCCAGGCGTTGAAGTCCCCACAAACGACCACGGGGAGGGAACCGAACCCAGCGACGACGGAATTTAGCTCCATCAGGGAGACGTGCAGTTCGTCGAGAGATCGGCTCGGGGACAGGTAGACGCCTACCACGGCGATGTCCCCGAAACGTGCTGCCACGCAACCCCGCCCCCTCGTGACGGACTCGGGGGGTGGGGTACCGGCGGCGGCCGACTTAATTAAGGTCACCGAGCCGTCCAAGTCCTGAACCCAGTCACCACTGGGCAGGACAAAATACGGCTCGGTGACTACGGCGACATTGATCAACCACTGCGCCATGCTCTGGAGCAACAGATCCTGAGCGGGGGCGCAGTGGTTGATATTCGCCTGGAGGAGACGTAATGGGGCCGTTATTGACACTCCATTACAGTCTCCTCCCGAGCCCCCCTAGGGGGCACTGCCGCGGCGGCGGGTGCGGCGGCGATGGCGGCGGCGGCCAAGGAGGCGGCTGCGGTGGCGAGGACATCGGCGGGGATGGACCTGCGGGCCTTGCCCTTGGCCTTGGCGGGGGGGTCGCAGGACCTGCCCCCAGCCCGGTGGTCGGCCGGCTTGCCGGCCGCCGCACATGCGTAGCAGTGCGGCGTAGCACGGCATTCTGCGGCCTTGTGACCGGGCTGGCCACACTGGTGGCAGCGGTCGCTGCGATCCTCCGCGGCGCAGTGGGCTCCCACGTGGTGCCCCACGTGGCAGCGGAAGCACCGCAGAGGTCTGGGCTCCAGCAGCTTGACCTGTGCGGAGACCCAGCCCACCAAAAGCCGACGGCCCTCCCCGGTGATGGTTTTGGCCGCCTGCACAGGACAGCTTACCGTTACGGCTCGCATGCCCGTGCTGTCAGCGCGGATGGCGCCCGCCCGAACCTGTTCGGCCGTACACCCGCCCGCCCTGACAATGGCGGCCACCACCTCGCCCACCTTGACGGAGTCGTCCAGGCCCATGATGCGCATATCAATGCACTTTGTGGGCCTGGACACTCGAGCCTCCTCCTCGCTCAGAGACGCCCTAATCCTGGCAGCCAGGGCATCCGCTGCAGGGCCGCTGGCCGCACCGGGGACCTCGAGGATTCGGGCCCCGGTGATTGTGTGCCTCATGCGGAACCCCGCAGCGGCTCCGAGCTCCCCAAGGTGGGGCAGCACTGCCTGCTTCGCCTTCGCCATGACGTCGTCGTACGTCACGCCCCTCTTTTCCGCTTCAGGCTGTAGCGTAATTACTACAGCCTCGGAATTCGGGGCGCGGAGACGCGCCGCCATGGCCCGCTTCTTACGCTCCTGCCGCCTCGCGCGCTTTTTGGCCGCTCTGGCCACCTTGCCCGCCTGCTTTTTGGCGCCGACCACCGACCACTCGGCGCCAGTCTCCTCTGGTGGAGGAGGTGGCAGGCGCGGCCTAGTCGCCACGGCGGCAGGAGGTCCTGCCGGTTTAGCGGCAGGCACCGCTGCACCCTTTTTCCGCCGCTGCTGCTGCTTGCCAGTTGGGGCCGGCCTCGCAGGCTCCGGCCTTGGCCTCGCGGGCTCCGGCGCCGCAGCCCCGCGCCCCGCTTGCCCCGACGGGCCCGCCTTAGGCGCAGAAGCCGTGGCCGCAGCAGCGGCATAAGAAGCCGCCTTTTTCTGCCCAGAGGCCGCCAGTGGAGGACGGAGAACTATGCCCTCCAGGAGAGAAAGCTGCTGCCGGATGCTCTGCTGGAATTCCAGCTGCTGCTTTTGCAGCCCCTGCTGAAAAGCAGCGAGCTCCTGCTGCACGAGTGACAGCAGCTGACTCTCCGGCTCGGGCTGGGGCTGGGGCTGGCTTTGCCCCTGCTCCTGCTCGCGCCCCTCCTCCATGGGCTCCTGGCGGCCTCTGTTCGGCGCTCTAGCGAGCTCCGCCCGGATCTCCGCCCGGAGTTCGGCCTGGAGCTCCACCCGGAGCTCCGCCACCCTCTTCGCGACGGAGGCGTCTAAAGCCCCCTGGAGGGACGCGGCGTGGCGACGGATCGTTCGCTCCCGCGTTGCCTTGTCCCTCTGGCGGGCCATGTCCCTAAGCAGGGTGACGGCCAGCTCCTTGAAGGGCATTGCCGCCTCCCCGCCTGACTCCGCCTCAGTACGCCTCTCGCTGCCAGACGGCTCCGAGAGGTCTCTCCCAGAGTCGCCCGCGCCGGGGTGGCGCCCCTCCGCGGCAAGCCTGACGGCTCGCTCGGCGGTTTTTTTGGCCGTTAAGCCTCTCCCTTTCCCGCGGGCTCGGCCTACGCCGCGACCGCTGGTGGCGATTTTCGCCCGCCCCTCCGAGCAGGACGAACCGTCCTCCTTCCTAAAGGAAGCGGAGCGCTTCTTCTGGGAGAGACGTGAGCCTCTCCCTGAAGTCCCCGCTGCCTCCTCACACTCCGAGCCCTCCGAGCTCCTTCCGGACCGCGCGTCGGACTCCGACCGCGCGTCACTCTCCAACGGTTTTTTGAAAAATTTCGAATTTGGTTCCATATCTGTTCCCACGAGTATTTTTCAATCTGTACTTGCTCAAAGTTAGTGGTTCGCACTAGAGACTAATTTAGCTACCCATTAGTCAAGCTAACAACCTCCCTCACGGTGCGCCGCCGCTTGGAGGTTTGGGGTAATTTTTTATAGAGGTTGTCTTCCTCGCGGCCCGGGCGGTTAAGCCAAGGCCCTCGTCCCCCATCAAGAGTCAGAAACATGACCTTGGACAATCTCTGGGGCTACGAGACTAACGGTGGCAGAAGGAGGAACGCGTCTTCCTCCTGCCTGCCCGGCGGCAGTGTGAGTGCACACCGAGCCCGCTCTTGCTTCGCCACTGTGCCCTCTGCCATGGCAGAGGAACACGCGTTGAAGCGGTCCGTCTGACAGAACATTCGCAGACGGCCATAGAAGCCCTTGGGTAGGAGTGCCCAAGGGGGTCTATGGCCGCCTCCCAGGGTGCACCGTCCCGCAGACTGGTCTTCCCTCAGGACGTGTCCGCAAGGGAACTACAGTCCGCGGGCACTCGTGGAGGTTTTCTGTCGTGGCACCCCAACAGGGCCCTTACCATAACATGTTTAAATGTCAGGCGTGGGGACGAGGAAGAGAGATGGAATTATACACCCTATATAGCTCCGTCCTGTTAAGTATTCAGTTTAGGTCGTCAAATGGATCGAGTTAAGAGCTTGTGGTAGGAACTTAGTTCTTAATGATAACTCACCTGCCTCGTGGGTCTACTGGTCGCAAAGCGTGAATGCTGAGCCGAGAGTTCTGAATTCCAGAGTCGAACAGGTAACGAGTTTTCTTATTAAGAATTTTTAGTAGCGGCCCGGAGTTTAGCAAGTAAATGGTGCGATACCGTCGTGCTTCAGAAAGCACTTTCCCATCGCCGTTACTACTGTTCCTGAACTTACCTTGGTCATGTCAGATTACCATCCCGTCGAACTATGAGGGTAAAGGAATAGCGAGTACACCTGTGTTTGCGCACATTATTGTGCATTATTGTATCTCCTGCGTACTTGACTAATCTTCGTCGAGGTTAACTAACTGTTGCTGTAGCCGAAATTAATTAGAACAGGAGAATACTTAATGTATAATTAATAATCAATGTTATGTAACGTTAAGTGGTTACTCATACACGTTTATACTGCTTGGCTCTATGAAATCTAAAATTTTGGTTTAAATGGTAGGTTTTTTATACTTTTAGAACCAATTCTTGTTTCATCTTCAATACTATTAGTCAAAAGGACCCCATTTGAACTATATCAAGTCTGTTACTTTTTTTGTACAGAAACATAAAATGTGCCGCAAACGAAACACATACATACCGAAGGAGCTAGATTATTCCTTGATTTCCACAAAAGATTTATTCAAACTTCCGAATAAATTATGACTTGCTATTTCCTAATATATTCCGCCATTGTTTCAACACATTCCATCCTCCATATATTCATATTACCGTTCGTTCGAGCCACAGCCTCCCCGCGAGCCGTCCGTCGCGCTGGGTGTACTGGCCTCAGCCTGTCAATTTGTTGGCTGTTTACGCAGCATGTGGATCTATCTGTATCAGTTAGGACTGCTGCCAGACGTGCGTAAATAAGAGAGCGGAAGCAGTTTGGTAGCAGCACTTAATAATAAATTCCTATTCAAGGGAGTGGTCTGTGATGTAAGAATATGCGGGCAAAATTAAATATAATTAAGAATATAATTTGGTAGCAACCCTGAGCTTGGACCCAGTTGTAGGTAGTAATAGGCTCGCTGCCTGTGACAGCAAAATTAAATTCAACGAAATAATGAAAATAATCGTACAAGTAAAATTGACTTTAATACCTAGTCTAATCCGGCTATCGTCCAGAACATTCAGTTACAGAAAGTAATTTTTTTTTTTTTTTTTATGGAATAATAATAATAATATTCCACAACTATCACACAACGCTGTCTAGTCCCAAACTAAGCAGAGCTTGTGTTATGGGTACTAGACAACTGATAAACATACTCATATATTTCTAAATACATACATATTATAGATAAATTACATCCAGACACAGAACAAATGATCATGCTTATCACATAAACATTTGTCCTGGGTGGGAATCGAACCCACGACCTCCCGGCGTAGCAGTCAGGTCCACTAACCACTAGACCAACAGGCCAGTCGGTCACCGGGCCAGTTAATAATATAATATGCTATCAATGTTAAATAATTAACCAATTTGTGTGCAATCTAATCCCATAAGAGTTTCAACCCCAACTGGCTCAAAAAAATATAGCAGTCAACAAGGATCTTATATTATCGCTGCCATAACAAAGAGTTTGGAAAATAGAATGACAGGAAAGTATCGACACAAGAAGCAATTCGTACTAAAGGCCTACTAATCTTCCTTAGTAATAAAAACAACTTCTACTACTACGAGTTCTAATATAGCCGGAGCGCCGATGGTGACAAGAGTGCGTCAGTTGTCGTGAATAAATTAATGCGTGTGGCTCTATGTGACCTATAAACCTTCGGCAATGACGATAGACCGTGGTAACCGAGGCTTGACAATTTCGTCCCAGTGGCAGTGATGCTGAAAATAAAAGGGATACTTAGTGGGAAGTACTATCATTGAATAAGGTTCTTATGTTCAACGACGGCAGTGCGATCGACCTGACTCCCATACTTTCAAAGCCAACAGGCACGAACACTCTGTACTAGAAGTAGACATGGCAATTGTTTTCCTGAACTACTTTGTAGAGCAGCTAATCCCACTGTTTATAGAACAATGGGTTGCAGGATGGATTAGAATTGGCAAGAAAGCGAATCAGCAAACATCCACACCATCGGTAAAGCATGGCGCATCAAATTCAATCAGTAAGGAACTTATTTAAAAAAAAAATTAAGGGTACCAACCCTTTTCTCAGCGCCATGAAATGAATCGAGGTAATAAAAGGCGGTAAACTAGTGCTAGTAAATTTTGTACGATGATGCCCCCGTATGGATGAGTATAGCAAGCTAGAACATTTATAATTACAGTTACAATTGATATGAGAGTATATCAGATAGATTGGTCCATTTTTAACACGCTTTTATTAGCTTTACAGTTTGTATGTAATCAACGCCTTTGAGCTCGATTTAGCTCAACTTTGGGCATCAGGTTTTTTTTAAACTTTACACACCCATCAAAAACCGATGACAATGCCATAATCCGTTTTTTTTTTATTCAAAAGATTCTACAATTGGGTAACATGATTTAGAAAAACATTTTAATTTAAGGCCGAAGCAGCAGAATCGAATCAAGGCCCAAGGCGATGACCAATTATTCCAAAATATCATATTATCATTTTCTACCTTTTCCAAAAAGACCTTTTCTACCTTTTACTGAAACTATCTTGCGAAAAGAAAAGATTAGTAATCTTTTTATTTTTGGCAAGCGCTGAGATAAAACTGAATGTCCAGATCGACGAATCGGAGAAGTTGTTGAAACAATCGCCTCAACAATATTTTGTGGTGAACATTCCCTAATACAATAAGATTATATGTATGAATATGGTCTGCCTTTGGTCTGGTTCTATTTTCATACAAATTAAAGCGTCCAAAACACAACGCCATAAACCTCAGTTGTAGCAAAACATATTTTTCTCGCACACGTCCCAATAAAACGAGAAGTATTAATATATCATTCGTCCAAGCGTCTATTTTCAGCGCTTTTATTCCAAGTGTCCTTCTATTTTGCCACTAAATGTTATTACTTCGGCGTGTCGTTACATAAACCCGCTATCTCCTTCCACTTGGACCACCGCCACGACGACTGCCTTTGGTTCAGTGCCAAGCGTCTCGTGCGAACTGATTTTGTCTCAAGAAAAACTCGATTTGTGTCCCGTATAATGACCGAAACGAATTGTTATAGTTTTTTCTTGTCCTCGTTTTGGGGTAGCCCTGTCCTGGTTGATTGTGGAATAGTTTGGGACAGAAGGTTCGTTGGGATAAGGAAATAATGATTTGAGACAAGGTGTTTTATGTTTGAGCTCTCATGACTCAGTGTTACCACTGCTGTTCGTAACTTAAGATTTGCATGTCGTGGATTCAAACACAGTCAGGCCATTTACTTTATATAATTACATCATTGCTCTCAAAACAGTCGCAGAAAATACGAAAAAATCGGCCACCATCATCTATCACTCCGCACTGGGCCCGAGATATTTGTCATCTATGTGGCACGCAGTATCCAGCCGAACTAGACGCATCTATATTTATATTGCACACAATGCAAACACATTACAATTATCTCTTTTGTACATGAAGTGACTGTTAGATATCGAGTTCTGAAGAAAAGAGTAGGCATCTGAAATTAAAAAAAATATTTTGCAAATTGGGTAACTATATTCTGATGTCAGGCTCAATGCAAGCGCTATGGCATCAGAATGTCATCGCTGTTAATTATTTTTGGAGATAGCACTGAGTTTAGATTAATTTGATTACTGAATAGGCTCGTTTTCTACAAAATACATAGCTGGATGAACAATAACTTAGAAAAAAACCGGTCAAGAGCGCGACGTGCTACGCTCAGGGTTCTGTAGTTTCCCGTCCGTCAGAATAAGTGTCCCCACTTAAGTTACTAAAACACAATTACAATGTCCCACTATACGAAATATTCTTATTAGACAACAATGAACAATTAATAATAATGAACAACAGACAACGAACAAGAACCAATACCACAAATGCTAAAGAGAGACCAACCGAACAATTCCACAATATAATAGCTCATATCCGTCCCGACCCCATCAACCCCTATTCATTTTTAAATATCTATCCAACAATATATCACATGTACCTAAGGGTTGAAATGAAAAAAAATCACTCCCCACTTAACGTGCAGGGGGGAGGTACCCTAATAAAACATTTTTGTTTTCACTTTTTATTTTCCCACTTTGTCAGCGTGATTGATATACATGTTGGAACCAAATTTCAGCTTTCTAGTGCTAACGGTCACTGACACTGACAACGGATAGACATACATGGCGAAACTATAAGGGTTCCTAGTTGACTACGGAACCCTAAAAACGTGAAATACTGGCTGAACAGATGTGCCGGCGGTTGATGGAGCCGATAGGTCTTCTGGATCACTGGCAAAGTGCAGCGTTGGAAAGCCTCACAAGGTAAACGGATGGGTACGAGATGCACATGATCACTTATTGTGGTGACATCGTAGACGTCCACGTCTTTCCGCTGAAATGATGATGTCTTGCCTGTTTAAAAAAAATGCTCTTCGAAAAAGGTTTCTGAGAAAATTGAATCCCAGCATCAGTAGTGAACCTACTGATCTGTTTACTGTGTCGTAATTAGCTTAAATAATGAGTGTACACGGCGTCAGTGGAACACATATTAACATTTATTTGCGTCGACATTTTCAACAAATGCCTTGTTTTTTCGCAACGTGCGTGCCCAACGTTTACTATTCATATTTTAGTTTTATCTGCGCCATCGTTACATTGTTTAGCTTGGCAATTGTTTTCGCAATTTGTTACTGGTTTATGTATGGAACCGTTTAATGCTTTGATTTGAGCGTTATGCGCAAAATGTTTTCGTATTATTTTCGCTTAGTTATTTGACTGTATGTTGTATATTGCCGGTGATAAGATATCTCATCTTTTGCTAGATTTTTTTTTCAAAATAAAGATAGGAATTTTCTACCTTTTCATGCATTGAAAATATTTTTCTGTGTTTTGAAAGCTACGTATTTAGTAGCTCAGTGCAATCGTTTCTCAAAGTAAGCACCACATGCGCTACGCCGTAGCAAAAAGGTTGCCTACGCCGTAGCTCGGCTCGTAGCTGAGCGCTGAGAGTTTTTACATCAAGAGCATTTTGGAAATAATAGGATTTTATACTGTTACCGGTTTTTTCTAGCGACTTCACTCGCGTGATAATAGAAAAGACAACAAAGAAACAGGCTAATAGACATTGTTTGATAAATCATACATCTTCCAGATCGGCAATATGCATAGATTAGTAGAGCAACCTAGTACAGAACTATCTGGAGCATTATTCGAACTAGAAGGCCGGAGCAATCCCATTACATTTGGCACATGTACCGCACATTATCTTATAGTACGAGGTTAATTATCTGCAGAGGCCTTCGTAAACACTGCTTGAACTTACAGACAGTTATTACTTAGCGTGGGTTTTAATATGTTACCAATCTTTCTAGCGTGGCAGTACTCATGAATATCTAAGATGAATGTTTTGTATGGGATCAACCATGAAATCGTGAATAAAAATCAGCTGGTGTTTTATCAAGTCATGCTAACACAATAGAATAGAATAAACTTTATTGTACACCAAAATAATAAATGTACAAAATAACATACATATTCTAGCATTAGCATATGGGTTTTGATACTCTCTTGAAAGATTGCCAATAAATTGAAAGTCACTTTGTAGGTACACAATAACATTGGCAACAATTTTCTCAAAAGTCCCTTAAATTTTTCATAAAGACCAATATAGTAAAAAATATATTTATTGAATTGTGCTAAAAGTAATTTTCTAAATACAGAAACGACAGAAAACCGAGGTAACCAACAAATAGAGCGAACGCTGAAACAAAACTTTATTTGGAACAATCTACCTGCCAAGAACTTCGTCACACTTCGGCTGGGATCGGAACCGTTCGGGTGCGTTCGGGCCCAGTCGGCCGTCTGCTAACTCTTTGGATAATAACTCGTCAACGAATATTAATTTGGTAATAAATTCCTCTGTTGGATTGTTGCTGCGAATCCTCTTTAATTAAATATAATTTGGCGGCTATTGATTTTGGTGAGGACTCCATCGAGTGGTCGCTTCGAGAATATTGTTACCAATCCGTTGATTTATTTGAAGGACTGAGTTTTGAGTACAATGGTGCTGGAATGAGGACTCTCACAACATTACCACTTCATCAGACTCCCAGTTTGATGAAGTGGTATTGTTTACTTATTTAAATAATTTAGAATACTATTAATTTATTCATTTCTTTTTTATAGTTAAGTTCTTCTTCAGTTTAAGACATCCTTTTAGGCATCGTGAGAAGCAGTCACGATCTTTTTTCACTGTTTCGACAGCAGTAATGATAAAATAAATTGCTCAGATAATAGTTTATTTTTCATTTTACCTTTGTCATAAATTTTAGCACAAAGAACAGTTCTGGCTGCATGAGCCTCAGTCAGTAATTCAGTTTAAAATAAACCTTTAACTAATAGTTACTCGTTGGATGTAATATAATTGTGTTGTTATCTTCAAGTATTAATTGAAAAGTAGCCAATTGAAACATTCCAAACTCAGACATCTCAACGAGTAGTAAGGCGAGGTCGCTAAAATAGCGGAGCGTCTTAGAACTCAGAACAATATTGAATAACACCAAATCATAATATCACTATTTTCAGTGTTCTCTGCAGACCATGTCCTCCCATCCAGCATCACATATCCTGTTACCTGTTTACGTAGGGACCTAATGATAGCATCAGTGGACAGCATTACCGTAGCCAAATACAGGACCAGGCAAGGAAATTAATTAAAAAATAAATATTTTTTCCATCGACACGCTAAGAAGAAGAATGTGGACCTGGAACACAAAGGGCAATGAAAGACACGTGCTGATGAACCCTCTCGATTCACATTAGACTAGGAGAAGATATTTATGAATTTTTTTTTTTGATAAAAGACGGGCAAAAGGCATTATCGCTTAAATTTATAGGCTGTATAGAATTTAAGAGAAAAAAAAAACAATTGTTTCATAAAAACCAGTCCAATGCATATTACGCCACACACTGTTTAGGATTCCAAAGTGGCACGTTCGATTCAATTAAATTAAATATCATGAAATAGTATGAATGGCTCCACACAAAATGATAGTAAATAGCATGATCGTGTAAATAACAGGCAAGTGACTGTAAAAACATTGATATCCTATCAGCATCATGCAATAGTTTGAAAACTGCAGTATTGCCTTTACACAAGGACTTTTCTGTGATAACAAATTACTTACAAACTTACTGTGACACTGTCGGGGCACTTACATGTTTCATACAAGGCTCTTCTCAGTACATTTCTCCAGCAATATCAGTGTAAGATACCGGGTTGAAGCATTTGATATTAGGTTTTGGCCCACAAGCAAGCACTAATACCAGGGTTTAGCATAAAGGATGAAACGTTACGTGTATGTATATACGTATATTATGATTTTATTATGTTGCGCTGACCCCAAAAAAAAAGTCACATGGGCCTACATGGGCACTATTATAACGTCAGAATGTAGTGCAAGGTTTCAAATTGGTTGGATCTTAGCAAATTTAAGTCTTCTACCAGCAGTAGTGATTGTAGACTATCATTTCGCTAAGCCCTTGGCTCAATTGTATTTTTAAGTCTTCCAGGAACCCACTCTAATTTGTAGGCACTATATTTCCGCCGCTTAAAAAGAGTTAGATGACAAACTCACGCTCAGAAGAAGTAGGTATATGTAACATAAAGAACAAAGCACGTTAAACTAATACACGACTCGCTACATCTGACGCAACACGACCTCATTGAGGTAACATTCGGGATTAAGCCATGACTAATCAAAATTCCGAGGGTTGTGAGTTCAGAGTCAATATCCCTTCCAGCCGCTTCACAATCCGACATCGCTGCTTCGTCAGCGCCGAGCTAGGCTGGTAAAGTTTTTTAATATGTTGCAGTTTTGATCGACGATAAGTTTAAGCAGATATGGTAACCGTAAAACTAGGTATGTGATGTAGTTAACATTAAATTATAACTTTTAAAGCCAACCAACTTATGAAAACCTGAGTACGCCGTCTTATGATAACATAGTTAAAAACATTGTGCTACTATCTAATCAATTCATGATTGTAAATTTAACCCTAGATAGATAACCATATTTCACTGTACACTAAAGATAACCATACGTCGACTCGACGTGCGAATGTTTGAGTGAGCATATATTGAATTATGTATATAATAGGTTTATAAATGTGATATAATGTATTACGTACTATAATTTTACTGTGAGTAAATGAAAAACATTAGAGTTTATTTATATTTTTCATAGAAAAAAAAATAATTAACAGAACAAGGTACTTCTTACTTTACCAATCTTAAGCCTTTCGGAAATTCTCCGTCAGTCGTATAACTTATTATGTAAACTTTTCAAAATTAACTTTTTACAATCTCTATAATATAAAAAACATGAGAAAATAACCATTTTTATTCATTTTAGCCTCAACGGCACTTAGATCAGGCGCTGGACTTGTGCTTTTCACAAATGGGATTTTTTGCAGCCGTCACACTTTGTTTTTGTCATTTTTCTAATTTTTTATGGAAAAAAGCATACTATTTTCTTTTCTTTGCCTAAGGGATACCTTTACTTTGTGTGGGAGGTTCTGATTGTATTTTTGGCAATAATATAAAAAAAAAAATCTTTTATATTCGTCTGTTAACTAAGCATTTGCTACCTTGTCTCCATTCATGGGGTTATCAAGGTATTATCTACTGAGTTTCTTCATAAATTTTATCATGTCCGTATAATATTAGGTCCTTACACATGAAATTAACGTTTTGTACGGGAGGAATATAAAGTTTTTTTTTTTTTTGTAAAATATTTTTTCAATTATTCAAAGTATGGACCGTTGTTATCTATGCACTTTTGCCATCTCATAGGTAGTTCATTGATCACTTTACTAAAAAAAAACATGGGGGCAAGTATCAATAAACTCTTTGAAGGCAAATTGGACTGCCGCATCGGAGTTGAATTTTTGTCCTTGTAAGAAGTTGTCCAAATTCCGGAAAAAATGGTACTTTGTTCAAGCAAGGTCCGAGGAGTACGGTAGAGGTCGCAGACATTGCAATTGTAGACAAAATGCTAATTTTATATGTAAGGACATAATATTGGCCACTTGTTCTACCTTTAGTAGCTGTACAATGATTTACTCTAAGAATTTGTTACTGTGGCATAATAGTACAACTCAGCATACTTGGCGAAGCAATTTCAGGAGTTTCAGGATCATTTTCAGACATATTTTCAATATCGAATGGGTAGTGGTACTGGGGGAGCACTCACTTCAGTCTTTGGTATCACTTTGTACTTTATCTTCTAATAAATTGCCTTCAGTTTCAATGTCCGACCCCTAAATCTCTTCATCGCTCATTTCATGCAACAACAGACTGATTTCTGAAATATCTATATGATTTAGTGACATCATTATGTTATTAATAACATAAGTAAAAAACAAATAAAAAAGACGTATACTTATTCTCAAAAAATAAAGTAACACATTTTCCCAATAGTCTAAAAACTGACACTAAAGATAACCATACGTCGCTTCGACGTACGGCAGATAAATATTGACGAAAGTATTAAACTTACCCGAGTGTTAAGGGTGTGTCCTGCAAGCTACGATAGCCGACTGAGTTGGCAGGAAAGGGCAATTTGGTGATACAAAAAACAAACGAGTTACAACATTTTTACAAAATCGAATACGTCGTTTCGACGTAGGTTATCTTTCTAGGGTTAAATTAGAAAATAAAATCTTTGTTCATCAGAAAATATATTAATATATAAATTATCTTAACATTATCAATAAAAAGAAAAACTGTTCTCTATTTATAGAAACAAAAGGATCCAAACTTCGTCAGTGCACTTTAAAAAAGTTAAAGACAAATTCATCCGATAAAACCACCTCTCACTTGAAACTATATTATATGTCTCCATCTAACGCTGACACTATCTCACTCTATCTAAATAAAGCAATTCCGCGTTCGGTGCGACCTCGGCTCCACTCGGCACCACTCGGCAAATATTTTTAATATAATCAAGTGAAATATCCAAACACTCGGCGCTCGAGTAGTGGAAAATGCTACTGATTTGTATTAATTTGCAAGATGGTTGAACAATGTTTTCATAATAAATAATGGTAAACGCGAGTTCGTGGCTAAATATAACCGCCAATCAAAAAGATGAACTCGTGGACTAATACAACACTGACAGGGTTTTTTTTTTTTTTTTTTTTTTTTGTTGGTCCATCGATAAGTGTGTCAGTGATTACACAAACTTTGAAACTGTAAAGTCACGTATCAGAAAATCTGACATCAATCTTGCCAATAGAAATCGTATTAGCTAGCCAGGGTTGTAGAGTTCTGATAGATAGACATACTCTTATATAAATATAGATCTATCTATCTTAGATAGATAGACTCTTAGTAAAATACTGGCATTCGGCTGCATTCGGTTAGACTAGAAACTGAACCTAACACTATGTAGCTGAAAAAAGAGTAGGCATAATGCCTTGAGAAAAAAATGCAACTTAAAATTCTTTGAACATACATATCTGTCATGCTATAAACGTGATACATAGTTGAGACATAAACCAAAAGTTTGACCCTACAACAGTCCCGTCCCTGAGCAAATAACAGTCCAAGAGTGCCATTAGTCCCTGAGCTGCGGCACAAACTAGATAATTAGATTAGGTAAAGATGGTACAAGGAGCGATATCAGGCGCACGCACACATCGACGCGTGTGTGGCGATGTCAAATAAATAACTGTGACGAGTGCGCGTGCACTCACTGTTCATGAAGCGTGTACATAATATTATGTACATGCATGTTAGCCTTTTGTATGGAGCTGATCTTCTGTATTTTATTTATTGACTGAAAGAAAGAAAGAAAGAAAAAGAATTTATTCGCGTCCAACATTACGCCTATCTTAAAAATAAATAAATGTTACAAGTAACAATATCGAACTTAAAACTATTACCTAGATAGGATATGCGTCACATCAGCGCAAAACGGCCAGTGCTCAGCATAATGCTGGGGTTCGTGCAGGACAGAGCCACAGCGCTGATTTTCAGCATCAGCCGTCGTCGACTGTATGTCGTTGTTATTATGTTTTCTGCAGGACTGCTTACAGTATAATTATATTTTGTCTTCATTTACTGCTTTCAATAGAAAGTAAAAAATCCTTCTTTGAAATGCACGTTTAAGTACCCAATCGATAGATATTTTGTATTCGTAAAATATACGCTGAACTTCTGGCTGCAAGTTAAACAAAACCTCCGACGTGAACGTTGCCTGGAGCCGACTTCACTTCTCTCGAGTTTGGCTTCGTGTACTTTACCAACATTTCAAGTAAGACTCCGAAAAGAAAATCTCCTGAAAATGTTCTCAAATCATTTATGTTATCGAGTAAAAGTTACTTACATAAAAGCAAGGGTTCTAACAAAGCTCGAAAGTCCTTATTTTGCTTTTCAATGACTTCAAAAGTATCGCGATGCCCAACAAATTTCCATGAACAAACAATCCCAAAACCAGTTAACCAAAGGTAACACAATCGATTGTGCGCCACAAACAAAGACCTTCTTTTTATTTGACTCCCAAATACCGGCAACAAATCACTTCGGATCTCACCTCTACGGTCTACCCAATCAAGGGCAACGGTCAAATTGGCATAGTTCAGGATTGGTGGACCACTGGGGAGTGTATTAGACAACTATTTGGTCCTTCGAGCCGGATAGAAGCTAGCAGGCCACGTGGGGTCCGCGGAGGGGGGAGGGGAGGGTTTGTTTAGAATTCCAATCCGTTTGAGTATAATGCCGTTAGTAATTGACGTAAGTGGAGTTCTAAATTGTTATTTAATGGACATTAATTTTAGGGTAGTTAAGTTGTTTACGAATTGATTTAGGAGTTATTTCGTTAAGAGGGTGACCGCAAGCGTCGGTGAGTCCGAGGTTATTTATGCGATTTCAAGAATTATTATTAGTTAGAGTTTTTGTTATAAGCGCTCAAGTTTTTGATTAATTGTGGTAGATGTTAATTAATTTGCAAATAGGTTATAATTAACAGTTTTACACGTAAGTTCTAAAATAGACAGAAATCCTCCACCCTCAGAAGAACTCAGAGGTCAATATTTGTTTTATACTCCATACTGTAAATAGTTAAATAATATAATAACCAAGCACTTGCAGGTTAATATTTGAAATGGTATTTTAAGTGCTTCAGTGCATTTGAATTATTGATTATGTTTTTTAATACCGTTAAAGCTAGAACTACATTAGCCTGACACACGTGGATCTCGCCTGATTTGTACGTAGAACGGCGTGGTTCTAGTGTAGCTCTACAAATCCAGTTTCCATATAAAATGTGTGGAGACTGATGCGCCCAGATCGGAGTACGTGGCGCAAGTGTAGTTCTACCTAAACACTCAGCGAAGAAAAGTGCACGACAAATATAGTATACTAGCTGCTCCCAGCGGCTTCGCCCGCGCGATAGCAGAAAATTATCCCAAGGGAACATACTTCCGGGATAAAAAGTATCCTATCCGTGTATTAAGTTTTATCAAAATCGGTTTCGCCATTTAGGCGTAAAGACAAACTCACTTTCGCTTTTATAATATTAGTTAGGATTAATACAACGGTCTTTATTTAAGTGCTACATTAATCTTGCATATTTAAAAAGCAACAATATTTTAATGCAAGTTTTACCGTTTCAATATAATTTGTTGCTACAATATAAAATATATTATAACCCATCACATAAAACTGTGATCGCTTCGGAAGGCCTCTTTAGGGAATTTTTGGGATGATATTGGTTGTATAATAAGAATATGTGCGTTTGTTTTGTAGGTAATACCTTATTTTTTGTGACGGGTGTCTCTGGAGGCCTGGGGCTCCCAGGCAACCTAGCTACAATGATGGATGAGTCTACTATAAAATATTGCTTTACTTGCTTTTTTAGCGGCTTTGGCTACGTGAAAATCGGCATTTTAGCGAATAGGGATAAAGTGGTGTTATGCCATTTTCCTAGTTTATGCGATCTCTGACCCCGAAACATGACCGGTCAGGTCATGTTTGATGTCTTACCATCAGAAAAAAAAAAAATCAAATCAAAATGTTTATTTTGAATAAACCATTTTTGAATTGCCAAACGTCGGATATTAACATAATCAGCTCAGATAGCATAATGTCTTCATTGCTGCCTCAAAGACTCCTCTCCAGTGGAGGGAATTTCCGTAATCCACCACGCAAGTCCTGTGGTATATGTGTCTTCAACGTTCTATGACATGCCAGTTTCCTAACGATGTATTTCTTCACTGCTTTTTTATATTTATAAGACTAAATTAAATTCTTTAATACTAAAAGCATAAATCTATCTATTACTAAGACGATCATGATCTACTTATTGAAGCAGATATAACAGAGGATAACTACCAAAAAACGTGTCTCGTACCCTAATATTCAATAGTACGGTATCAGCCGAACAGTACAATAACAAAACCTTTGGTACTCCGAGAGAGACTATCAAAACATATCAGTACCTAATCCTGTTACGAATTGAAAATAAAAAGAACATTATAATAACGTACACAGGGGCCGCAATAGTCCGCAAAATGTTCGCTTATCGCTGCCTTTCATTTAAAAATAAAGCACCTTCGATGCTCCACAAGCCTTTGAGACGCGTACCTAAAGACCAGACGATCTACACTAAAAGAAACTCTATTCTGAAACGTACAAAGTTGAATTTTGAAAATGAAGATACCTATGGATTGGTACGCTTTGCACATTTGAATTTGGTCCAATGAATATATTCTAAATCTGTAGATAAGCAAAATGGATCTAGACAGACTGATATTGTGAGGGTCGGGAGTCGGGAGCAAATGGTGGATTTGTAACCGGGACGGTGCTTGGCGAGGACGACTCCGTGGATATCTGTTTTGGAATTGTTCAGGTAGGGGCTTCGATGGCGGCTGGATTTCGTTTGAAAACTTAGTCGATTTCGGCTTCGGATCATGTTTCAATAGCTTCCGCTTTTTTCTCTCGTTTTGTTTTGTTTCGCTTGGTAAATACCAAGCTTTGCATTCTACCCGAATTTAGATAATTAAACTTAAAAATACTATTTCAGAATACTGAGTAGTCAGTTACTTTATTCCAAATACTTTTCTTCGTAGTTAATTTTTTCATTCACCCTGATTTTCGTGGCAACTCTATTTCTTTTTCCCAGCTCTGTATCTACATTTTTTGATCTAGACGAATAACATAAGTATCAGAAAACGTAAACAATATATCGACAAGATCTAAGCCCCAAATATAGCCTAAAAGAAAAAATAAACAGTCAAACGATTCCGCCGACGAGTCAACGATGTCACTTAAATATTTCCGAAGATTGCCCGAGTCCCTAAAATATCAATAATACTCACTACAGCAGAATCCCCGATCAAATCCCTGTATCGCTCCAACCATGCGATCACAGGTAAACGCAATGAAAAAGTTTCACACAAACCATTGCGCGCTATACACTGGGGACAATTGAGCCATCTCTATTTTACGCTTACATAGATTCGAAAATATTTTTTTATTCGTGAAGCTTCAGTTCGAGATAAAAGAATCAGTTTCGTGAAATGTGGTGAATGAGCCAACAATTGGGCTGTCTAAGTGTCACTTAACACTAGTTGGAAAGTAATTTGTCGGTAGATAAAAATTGGAAAAATAAAGATGAAAAAATGAAGAATAGATGAAAAAAAGATCTCTAGAAAATTTTCTAGAGATATTTTTGTGATTATCATAGATAATCTCATAGCAATCACATTTTCATTGGCATTCAGCAAAATTAACCTTTTGATGGACTGAAAGAACTTTTTAAAATAGAAAACTCATCAGTTTTTATGACTATTTTATATGAGTTATGAATGTTTACCTCATTGTAATAATTATAATAATAATATTCCACAACTATCACCAAGCTAAACCGAGCTTGTGTATACTAAGAACTAGGCAGCTGACAACCATACTTATATATTTCTAAATCTTCTATACTTATAATAAATCTGTAGAGAGGTCAATTCTGTACATGAAATATATTTCCAAAATAACTGTCAGGGGGTGATTAGTGATCGATACTGATGCTAAAAATGCAAACAGTAAAATTTTTGTCTGTCTGTCTGTCTGTCTGTCTGTCTGTCTGTCTGTCTGTATGTTCTTTATAGAAACAAAAACTACTCGATGGATTTTAACGAAACTTGGTACAATCATTCTTCATACTCCTGGGCAGGTTATTGTATACTTTTCATCACGCTACGATTAATAGGAGCAGAGCAGTGAAGGGAAATGTTGGGAAAACGGGAGAAATTACTCCATTTTTTAAGCTTCCGTCGCGTTTGCAGCCTTAATGGTTAAAGCTACACAGAAAACATGTATGACGGAAATGTTCTCCTCAAAATTATATAAAAAATGTCCCACGACAGCATACGTCTTATCTTTTATGGTTAACTCACAATAACACGTGTAACTCCCGATAGCTTAGCAGTTCTGAGCTTTCTGTTTATTTTTGTCTACTCTTACGTTTATAACACTGAATGTCGCTGGCATAAGCAACAGGATCCGCGTACGAAGTCGCTGGCAGAAGCTAGTACATACATATTATAGAAAAATTACACCCAGACACAGAACAAATGATCATGACATAAACATTTGTCCTAGGTAGGAATTAAACCCACGACCTCTGGCATAGCAGTCAAAGCCACTAACCACTAGACCAACAGGCCAGTCGATGAATATCCCAATGCAGTTGCATCAAAGTTATTAGCGTTCTTGTGTCTGCATATGCTGCACAGTATCAGAGAGATGATGACAAAAATTTCACCGCATTGATAAAGATAAGTTAACCAGAAACAAAAAAAACTGGGCAAGTGCGAGTCGGCCTCGCACGCCGAGGGTTCCGTGCAAACTAGAATTCACGAATCTTCGAGACTCCAGTCTATAAGATTTTTCCGATTTGCAATTTTTTTTTTTGTGACGTAAGTAACAACAAATGTATTGTTTGCAGATTTATTCCTATACTTGTGCTATAAGACTTTGCTTTGTGCCAAAAAAATAATAATAATATTGAATTCATAATTTATGTCCAACAAACGTTGGACATAAATTAGTGTCAAGGTGACATAACGAGAAGAAAAATAAAAAAGATTTAAAGAAATGCAAATGAATAATCGTTAATGTGCAACAAGATAACATTTTAATTCAAATTTTGCATTTCATCAATCAAAAAATAGATAGATAGAATATCAATCCAGTTTCACATGAACGATAGACACAAACGAGATCATAAATACTTCAAAATCAAAACAGTACTGAAACTGGCTGCAGTTTTAATTTTGATCACTGCATTGTTAGTTTATCTCACAGATACACAGACAGGCTTCACAGATTGATCTCCTTTAGCCCTTGAGCCATGAGCTACACAGATAGAATCAACAATGGCTTTAAATAGTCCACAATATGGTTTGAGGAATGACAGGTCTTTGTTGCATTATGTGGTGATACGTCACTCGTGGTCTAGTCATCAGTTATGAAACATGTTGTGTCACGACTGTGTTTACGATTTACGAAACAATTAAACCAAATGTAGTTAAATTGATATAAAAAGAGCCTTTGCCTAGCAATAGGGCAACACGAATAAAAAATTTTAACTTTGAAGAATGAACTTCCTTTTACTGTTTCCAGCTTTGAACCACATTTTGCTAATTCCTAAGAAAATATATTTCTCTCTAGATTGTTCTCTTCTGGTCATTAAAATAATAGTAACGAAAAATGCAAGTTTTATTGTTTTAAAAACATAGAATACACAGCAAAGGGTCCTTCCAGTTAAACGGCATAGTCACACAGTCTGAAAATGTACGTCTTTGATCAACTTTATCTGTATCGATAGCTACAATAACGGAAACTATGCCCTCAAAGCGGAGGGGAGCAACGCGCTGTGTCATCATGTGTAAGAACAACTTTTGTCTTATTTTATTTTGTCGTGTGTTTTCCTCCACAGATAAACTCCGTGCTCTGACATAATGTATCGCATAACATAAGACATCCCCTTTATGTTGCTATAATGTAAGATTTTGGATTGATAACGCAAGGAGCAATAACTAACCCACCTTTGTTCCTTTTTTTCGATGAAATTGTGCAAGTTGTATTGTAGTAGCTAGTTCTTAGAATTGATCACTTCATGATGTGGCCAACGTTTAAACGTTAATATTTGATGATATGCCAATAATGTATTGGCCATATCATTAACGTAGGATTTCAATGATGATGAAAAGTCTAAAGTATGCCAAACAAAAATTGAAATATATTTAAACTTTAACGTTTAAAACAATCTGACCAGTTTTATTTGGCTATATCATAAAGTGATCAATATCTAAGATCTAGCCACGACATATTATATACATACAATACACACCACAATGCAATACATATTAGAGCACGTACCTAAATTTTTTTTATGATGCTAGACTACTGTTTTGAATCTATGTATGTTTTAAATATAAAACCTTATGGTTTCAAATTGTGCTATAACTCACTCTTCCTACATTGAAATAGCGTTCTGACAAAGCTGGTAACAGAACTAGCTAAATGGTTACATACTAAAGTAGCCATCTTGATATATCTGCTATGAGCTTTGTTTTACTCTCACATATCTACATTTCAATATTCCTAGTTTGGAACTGTTTGTCACAAAGGCTTCAGCAATCACAAAAAAACGCTTGAACTAACACCTTTATATCCCTCACCTTCAATTTGTTAGGCTCTGTATCGTACACGCTTTGCTCTGTTTTATTTTCCATTCGCTTAACAATTTGTTTTTAATAAAAATGTACCTATGTATCGTGCGCGCACGGGTAATACGTTAAAAGGCTTTTGTTATTCACGTATCTGTAATAATATTGTCGCTCAATCACGTGCGTTTTAATAAAAAAAGTAATTCATATACTCGCTGATCTCGCTGTGTTCATTGCCAATAATACAGTACTAAACTAGATTTCAAAACTGAAGCGAAAAATATAACAGATAAATGCTTTGATGCCAAGTTTAGTTATGACAATCGTATCCCTTTTCCTCAGATTGAATTGTATTTGAAAAAGGAGGTCTATAAAAGCCTCTCGGTCACAGCGACCTTAAAGGATCTTTTGTCGCGTCTTTGAGCTGTTAAATCTCATGCACTTTGGGTTACAATCTTCTCAATTTTTCGGTGACACCCCGTTCTTAATAGCCGAGCTACGAAGGTAATGTCGCAGGGGGGTGAGCACGAGTATTAGTGAAGTTTCCCCCTCGGGCGCAGTACTTAAAAGACTATTATGTTATCCGGGACTTAATAAGGGTTGAGGCGCCGGAGAAAGACATGTGTATGTATGTCGTTGGATGTTTTTCGTTAAGTGAGCCGAGCAAAGGTGAATAAAATGGTTTTTTTTTCGGTAAAGTAACATTATATTTTCTAGATTTATTACTTCGTAATTTAGGTAAACAAATCCATATATTTTTTTACTAAGTTTCGCTTAAAAATATACCCATGTCACTCAGGGATAAAGTAGCATTCTACTGTTAAAAAATATTTTTTAAACCGATTCAGTAATATTAGTTTATGCAACCAAAAATACGAATATTTTCTCTTAATAGTATTAGTGTAGAAATATTATACTAATTATGAATACATAATTTAGTACCAAATAATTGATGGTCTGCTTGTTTATATGCTAAACGTGTTTAGTATTCCGTGCCAATTTAGCAAAGAATAAAAACTCTAGACTAATACCTATTTCAAATGTACACATACACAATGTTATTGCCACAGTAAAAAAAGTCAGATTTACGCCTAAAGTTGAAATACATCCATTTGAAGTTGTAATTACACTCTCCAATCTTACCGAACTCCTATAAACCGAGAACCACTCACAAACACTAAAACAAACCACTTCGGAACACATAACAATATTACATAAAAATATATCCAGTTACGAGAAAGGCACGGCCTGCTTTATGGAGTGTGTATGCGATAAAAATTTAATTTACGTGGACAGCGACGAGAATGAGATGTGATGGGTAAAAAGGATGCGCCGGCATCCGGTTAGCGGTGCAGTGTATACTACTCGTGAAACTAGCAAACCGTATAGGAAACGAAACTTGTTGTTTGATCAGCTCAAAAAAGCTCGAAACGCGTACAGTATTTGTTGAGCTTAGATTCAAAGTATGGCGTACAAGTTTATGGATTGATGGTGCCCAATGTTGATTCTTCCTAGTACTCATAACACAAGCTCTGCTTAATTAGGACTGGACGGCGTTGTGTAAAAGTAGTGAAATTCATAATTTTTATTATTTATTGTCTATGGCCTTCCGACGCTGCGTCTTCCAGTACGAGGTCACCACTCCAGAACCTTTCGGCCCCAACGGCCATTTGTTCTGCGAGCAATGTGCCCTGCCCATTGCCACGTAAGCTCCTACAAGGTGGACCGATAACCTGGTGAAGGTTGCGGGAACCCGATGGATGCGAGACGCATGAGACGAGGCCTACGTCCAACAGAGGACGTCTGCCGGCTGAAATGATGATGATGATGATGATTGTCTATGGAGTTATAGAAAACGTGTATTATCAAAAGCGTCAAGATTTTGTCAATAGTTTTAATGTACGCTTGACAGCGTTCTAGTCTAACCATTTTCAAACGAGGCTAGATTGGGTGTAAGGTTGTCGGTAAGCTAGTGTATAGTGCACATAACTAATTTGTATTAAATCATGAAATTACTTATAATATATAATTATCTTTACACAACGGTTAGACTATATAAAATTAGGGTCGTTCTTTACAATCAGCTCAAGGATGAGAAAAAAAAAACGGGGTAACATATTCCGTATAGAACAAAATACCGTAAATAAATTGTGAAAAATGATTGTGTTGGTAGTATCGTGCACACCACAACAACACAACATCGTGCATGTAGTCATTATGAGAGACAAGAAAATTTAATTTATACAGTTTTTTTTTTAAAGATGACGATGTCTGGTACTCTTTTGATCTCTGTTAATAACGATATTTTTTCTAATGGACCAACATACAACACTTTCGCAGCCAAAATAATTGATTAAGGATTCTCAGGTTAGTATTCACTTACACGACGTATATAATAATATATTAACAGCACCAGTATTTATTTTTTTATGTTAAACAAAATAAGAAATGAAAAACTATAACGGAATAGCATTCGGCATTCCAGTTATATTGTCTTCTTTGACAAAAACAAGAAACCCGAGTAAAACACAAAGAGTTGTCAGTAGGCGAGCTCCACAAAGTAAAACTGACAGAATATGTGTCTTCAAGTTCAGTTAGCGCCGGCTTCTCACACCACTTCAATCTATTTTCTGTCGAGCTAGCCTTAGTCTGGCTATATCTGTCTGGTTATCTGTTCCAGTCTAGAACTTTTCATATGTGAATGTTTTTAGGAAGAAAACGTTTCAATATATTTGTGTATTTGTCCTCTTTGTGTTAGGAGATTGGTTTTCACGAATCGAATATTGATATTCACCTGCATCACTTACGGAAATACTTTTATTTTAGTAAACATTCAGAGAATTTCGGTATTTGTAACTAGTTCTATGTATAAAACATCATTTAGAGAAGTTGGGTAAATAAAAACTATATTTCTTTTGTTTACAGGTACGTATAATCACTAAGTGGAAGCAAGTGTGCAAATACGCCTCTTCAAAGAATATCAAGAAATACGTAAGCCTAATAATAGTGCCAGTATCTCCACAACACTTCTTTAGCATCAATTTTAGTCATGTATAAAGCAAATACAAATCCTATCTATTTTCCTACTACAGTATTTACTATAATTCAATCGTTCATAATATTTATCCGGCGGTTCCAAACGTTTTGCTATGTAAATACTGCTATCGTAGCAAAGCGGTGCATGTTTGATCACGGCTTATACAGCAGTCGCTAAAACGTGAATCATTTGACTAGAATATCAGATTGGTTTAGCGTTATTTATGGACTAATCCTTTATGTGCCTAATAACTACAATAATGATCATAATCATCATCATCAACATCATCATGCAGCTGTTACACGTTTAGAACTGGACATAGTCTTGCTGGAAGCTATGAAAGAAGAACTGGAACCTGATGGAACTGAAAAATAGTTTTGTGTACAAAAAACACTTTATTCGATTGCTTATATGCCAAATATTCCTCTACAATTTCAACTACTAACTCATCTCTAAAATACACACATGTGTCTTTGAGAATATTCATGTGGCATATTCCGGCTACAAGCTACATTGTGCAACACAGCTGCATATCCGAAGCGATGCAAGTTTGATCAGCTGACCGCGCCGCGGTTGCTAAAAAATTGATGGTGCAGCACAATTTACAGCGGGTACAAGAACACAGTTTATGCGTTTGTTCAACTGCGGAATGTGTAAGTGCACCTGCGGTTTATAACACCTATTGTTTGTTTCGTTCCTGATCGTTGAAACAAGTGACAAAGAATAATTATTTTCTAGATGTATAAAAGCAACTGTGAGGTAATAACAGCATACTGCAATGAATACTGATTGATAGAATCCAAGTTTCTGCTGGTGCTGCTGCAGCGGCTGCAGAGAACCTCAAGCGGCGGAAATATAATAACCTTGTTGGTAATTATATTTTCGAGCCGTTTGGGGTTGAAACTCTTGGATTGTGGGGTCCGAGTGCTCACAAATTATTTAAAGATCTTTCGAAACGCCTCGTGGACACTTCGCGTGACCCAAAGGCTGGCTTTTACTTCGGTCAAAGGATAAGCATTGCCATTCAGCGTGGCAATGCCGCTAGCCTTTTGGGTACATTACCAGTCGACAGCGATGCGGAGGAATTTTTCGACGCTTTACTTTAAATTGCCATTTTTTAATTATTTTTTATTTTAGTTCTCTAGGGTTTTATTTTTTAAGTTACTTTTAATTAGTTTCTGCTAAATTTTTGTTATAAAGATAGAGCTTCCAAAAGACATATAGGTATTTAAATAGATTTTGTACAGCCAGGAAAAAGGATTGACTAGCGAATTGAACATTACATTTCACAGAAATGTATGTGTGTATTTTTTTTTTGTTTATATCCCGTATGGATTAGATATCAATTTAAAATCAACCGTTCATTTTTCTAACTGTTCAAACATGTCAATTCCCTTCGCCTCAACTTTATCATTTATGAACAGAAAGCTATCTAAGTCAAGTTCTGTGGGCGTGCTGCGCTTCCTCTAAGACGATAGCACGATAGCAGTAGTATAAATATATGTTATTCGAGCAAGTTCATGCACAGTTGCACTTTTGCACAATTTATGCATTCTGTGGTGTTCCGCTGACGTCACAGTTCTGTGCAAAAGTTCGTACTTTTGATAACAATGTGAAGTTATGTGCAACTGGCGGAAAAGAGCGGAACTAAGTTGTTCGCTTAACTTGATGGTTTAACTTTATAATATCTTTCAAGTGTTTTGGAAGTGATAAGGATTTAGATTATGAGAGGTATGAATATTTCTGAAAACTTTAAGATATTCTGTTATAAAAAGAGTGAATTTTGTTACTGGACTCTGTGTGTCGAGATGGCAACGACCTGAGGGATTTTAAGCCAAGAGTGAATATGTTACTTCTAAGCAAGCTTGCTTTGTTGTCGATCACATCATGAGCCTATTATTAATGTAATAAAACATAATAAAAAACTTTAAAAAAATTAGCCGACTTCACAAAAAAAAAAATTAGCAATGACTTCTGAAATTCAAGTTATTTTGATCGTTATCCATTTTTTTTAGAAGTTCCTCATTCATCCAAAGTAAACTAAAAATAAGTGTAAGCAAACGTACACTTTCGATATGAGATAAAACTATACACGTTTTGCGGCGATGCTTGTACAGCCACTATATAACCGAAATTGCAACTAGGTTACCATTTTATATTATCCCCAGAATATATATTTTGAAATTTGTATCATCGTACGAGAGTACCAATGCAGCTACAAAAATACCACGCCGTATCTCACAAGGATTTCCATATTCAAACACATTCGCGCGACATTGTTGGCAGAAGTCGCAACAAAACGCGATTATGTCGCGCCCCCCGCTAATGTGAGACACGGCCTAGCGATACTCGTGACAAATAGCCGCCAGTGTTGCCAATACACGCGACTGACACTTCATTCGACGGAAGTGGGAGTTTTATTACTGCAGGGAGGGTGTTGGCGTGACAAGCTCCCGCTAGATTTATTCAGGCTGTGGCCATGGCATGGAATGGGTTATGGGATTTGAAATTATGTGAAATGGGATCATGATGCCAAACAATTTAAAATTTAAAATATAAGTCTTCTCCAGTAATATTATGCTAGAATTTCATAAGTTCCGGTTTGACTTATTGAAGACTGTACAGTGTGCACAATACCTATTCCTTTTTGGTTTAAGTCTTGAGTAGTCTTTTAAGGACATGATACAGAGTCATTTACTAACCTGTTGATCGAATGGTATAATCATTGAATAAAAACTTTTGAACATTTGAATTTTTATTTCAAATACTGTTTTTCCTATTTGAAATACTAACTTATCATTTTGATTCCAAAAGAATTAGGAGCATCTGATACCTTAAAGCAGTTTATTATAGTTAACCAAATGTATGTTTTTCTCACCTCACTTGTGATCTTTTATTATGTATATATAAGAGGTTCTATTTCACCAAGCCAGTTATTTTTTCTGTATGCTTAGACTCAAAGTGCTCGGTGTTATAGAAAATAATAATTTATGAACACAAACCAATGTGCACGTGAATCTACAGTCACTATTCACCCTTCGTGGGATATTATTATATTTAGTCTATATTATCCTACTGCTGGGCAAAGGCCTCTATCCATTCTTCTATCATTGATTGTTCCCGGTTTTGAGCTACTTCTTGTTAATTCCTAAACGAGACATCTAAGACATCGTGTGCTAGGGCAACTATATCTAAGTATATCTCCATCAACGCCACATCTGTCTCTTCCTATACATCGTAATAAAGTTTCCGCGTACCTCCTCTCTTCCTGTTTGCAGCCAATCACACGGCTTCACTTGTATCAATTCTCCCACTGCGCTCCATTTCGTATCTCGCTGATTAGATTGTTGTCTCTCATATCGACTTTCATATCTCTAAGTATGTATGTGTGTGTTGCTTCTTCGTTTTCCTTATAAAATTGTTATGAGGTACTTTTCTTGGTATGATATGTTTTCTTCTGAAATTATAAGAGTATAACATTGTATATTTTTAGCAGTCTGTTATCTTTAGCTTATCAAAATTGAAGCCTATTTGTGATAACTTATTCAACTTTATATAATCTTCAACATGAAGATCTTAATATTAAACGGAATCACATATACTATCTTTGCTGGTGTAGAAATATTAAGTGAGTATGTAATTTACAAAAACACATTTTTTTCTTTCTTCTTTCTTTCTTTCTTTATAGATCATGCAATATTAAATAAGGTTCAAAATTAAACAAACAAAAAAAAATGTATATGTTTATGGACCACGTTATTTTTATGATGACCTAACCAACTATGGTTTGTAGACAAAATTTGATATTAAACTAAGTTATGTTTAATAAACCTAAGGACTTGATAGATACTGCAAAATGTTTCCTTTGCAATGCGTTTTGCTTTTAATGCCGAATTGTAATCCTTAACATTGCAGTTAAATCAGAACAGAAAAACCTCTAAAAGACATTTAGACACAAACTTCCCTCAGTAAAGAATATATGCCATAATTATGAACATAGAAACTACCACCACATATGATAATAAATTGGTGACAAACAAACAAATAAAAGCTAAAAGCTCCCAGCTCTGTCGGGGACAAACTTTTAACAGTCGTGATAGCAAGTTGCTCTATTTCGGGACTACTTTCGGTCGTTCACAGAAATAGTTTGTTTATGGTAGAGTAGAGCAACTATGTGTTCCACTTCAGACTAGTTTTAAGGGACCCTGTTCATGAGGTACTGAGGCTGCTGCTTTGTCTATCTGTCATTTATGAACTGCATCGGTGTACATTAAATTGTAGATTTTTTCATAAAAATTCAATTTAAGTAACAAAATATGCTTGATTCTAAATTTGTTATGAAAAAAACCGCCCGAATTAAACTCATACATGAAGTTTTCTGTACCTTCCTTAGCGAAAAACGTCAGTTGTATGGAACCTTTATATTTATTTTATCCTGTTTGTTGTATTTGGTATTATAGCGGTAACAGAAATACATCATCTGTAAAAAAATTCAACGGTTTAACTATCGGTTCATAAGATACAGCCTGACAGACAAATAGATGGACAGTGGAGTGATAACAATAGTCCCGTTTTTAACCTTTGGATACGAAACATTGAAAACTAGATTAAGCCATAGCTAGTGCTTAAAAGCTATCCTGCAAGTTCTTTTACCCAGCAGTGTTATGATGCAGACAGAGACTAACTGGTAACCAGAAAATTTATTGAAAACTGTAAGCAATTTAGGATGTATATTGAAATCAACTTTTGTGAGAAATTCCCGACGCAATACTCGTCAGCTGTCACTTGTTCCACTGACAGAACAAGTTAATCGACGCGATTCAGTCGGCCGTGTGAAGGGCCCCTAATCGTTATGATGTTGTGGTTAGCTCAAAGGGCTGTAAACCAAAGTGATTGTATTGTATTACTTGTGCCGTTAAACTCTGCAACTGCTTTGATTAAAATTGTTCCGCAAGATTTTAGTAATTGCGTAAAGTTATGCTCGATGCCGGATTGCTGTGACAAGTGAGGTGAGGAAAGTGAATGGGATATTAGCATAATCAGCCTCTTAATTATTGTCACTGCCGGGACTCAGGCCTCCTCTCTAGGAGAGGGAATGGGCCGTAATCCACCACGCGGGCTTAGTGCGTATTAGTGGTGTCACATGTCTTCGAATTGTCTTTTCTTGGACATGCCGGTTGACAACATAGTAACTTAGGACATGATTTGTGCGTTATCTTTGGAGTACAAAAACTGTTTTACATTTTTACACTAATAAAAAAAGCCTGCCTGTCATAAGTTACTTCAAATAAAGGATATTTTCAAAAAAAGAGATATTTATTTTTTACTTTTCAGTTAAATTCCAATCAATGTGGTATACACATTTTCGCTGTCGAGGCCACGACAGCGAAAATGTGGGTTAAAATGAGTTGTGTTATAGGCAGAGTTGTGAACAAATTAAATTATGGCAATTAATAAGAAAATATCACGAATTTAGGCATTGATGAAGTATGTTTCCAACCGAAGGGTAAAAAAAATGTGGTAAATTGAAAAAACTAAATATCTTAAAAAGCATTGTTAAAATTGAATTTCTACAAGTGTTCGGTAACTATTCGTCTTACTCAGTTTTAGGTCATTACTTAGTCTGACCACATTCTTAATTATTCAGTGAGATAGAACTTCACAAATAACAATTTGGATCCGCAACTCTAATTTGTTGAACCTAGTTGTACAAGTTCTAGTTACCGAGTTGTAAGTTGAACACCTTGTTAACGTTCTTCTTACTGATTACTTTAATTTGACAGGAATCCGCGTTAAATATTATTTATTCAGATGGATCTTCAAAAGAACAGGTTCAATAAATAACAAATGATGATAAAATGAAAATAAATTTGGAAACAATCAAATAATTTCTCTCACTCTCGGTGAACCAAGAGGTACTGACTAAATAAAAGCCAACCATCTGGACCAAGCCAAAGTCGTCGACGTCGGGCGCCTACTGTTCCAAGAACACCTGAGAGAAATGTCCGCCTTTGTACAACTTTGTGCATAAAGATTTAAATAAATAAATAAATAAATGTCGGCGAAATAGTAGAGTCCCAGTAGAGCCGATGCTGACTTGGGTCACGGGGTATTACCGAAAAGAAAAACGTCCCTAGATACAAAGAACAACTGAAAGAGCAACACAAAGTACATAGGCGGACCTAATGCCTTAGGCATTCTCTGCCATTCAACCTATTTTTTCTATTTATGCGTCTAACGCATAAATAGAAAAAAATATTTTGTGAACAAGAATAAAAAAATATATGTATTTAAAATACGCATAAATATTTATTTAATATAATATATAGACTACATTGATAAATCCTACTACGAGTAATATTATAAATACGAAAGTTTGTATGTACGGATGGATGTATGGATGTTTGTTACTCTTTCACGCAAAAACTACTGAACGGATCTCGATGAAACTTGGTATACGAGTAGACCATATCCCAGAATAAAACATAGGATACTTTTTATCCTGGGATTATGTACGCGGGTGAAGCCGCGGGAAAAAGCTAGTATTAATATAAAGTAAGGACTGAAGTTTGAAGTGATCGATGTTCAAGACTCATAGAAAACTGAGCAATCGCTTTGTGCCACAGGTTACTTTTTTACCGACTTCCCAAAAAGGAGGAGGTACTACGTTCGGCTGTTTGTATGTTTTTTTTTTTTTTTTTGTATGTTTGTTCGTCGAATACTCCCCCAAATGTGGACGGATTTTCAAAATTCTTTTTTTGTTCGAAAGCAGATAGTTCTGAGGTGGTCCCATTATCACCAAATTAGGATCTGATGATGGGATCTTGGAGAAATCGAGGGCAACCTTCAAATTTTATAGGCTCACTTATTGATTTTCGCATATTTTATGAAGTATCTTGTGTATTTGCGTATGGTCGTCACCATCTCAGGTAGCTGGGCTGATGATGGAAGGTACAACTCCTTAACAGTAAGAAGTTACTCGAACAGGCAAGGACTGTTTTAGTAAATTGTTTTGATGTTTGATAGGGCATTTGCCACATTTGGTCTCATGATCATCAAGTCATGACCTGATGCTGCAGTCAGGATAGTCTGCAGAGTACCTAAGTCCTCGACAACAAACAGCAGATATATCGAGTTTAGGCTCATTGAAAACGGCTCGATGTGTGGATAAACGTACTGCTAATAAAGAACACCGAAGTACATAGAGACCTGATGCTGAAGCCAGGAGCATCAGGAAAAGTACAAACCTTGAAATTACAGCACCGTAGTCGTGTTTGGGCTCATTTTAAACAGGACTAAATTTTAAGTTCATTGCAATGTTGACATAAATCTGGCCTGATGCTACAGCCGGGATTATCAGCATCTAGTCTAATGACTGATTGAAAGATTTACCTTTCGGCTTCATCATCAGATCAGTTCGAAAGAAGAGGGGGAGAGGATATATCGAACTAATCTGATGATGAAGCCGAAGGTAAATTGATGTAATATAACCGTGTTTGGGATTATTAGAACCGTTATGAGATGCGCTCTGACTATAAGGTATTTAAGTTTGACTGAGGGGTACTTTTTAGTGGTGGTACCATAACTAAAAAGTGTAAAATAAAAGAAACTTTTTACAAAAAAATATAACCGACTTCAATGATAAAAAACACTGAAAAGTATCAAATAACTTTAATTTTGGAAGTCGGTGTTAAATAACGAAGAGACTAAACTATTATAGAAACACCGACTTCCAAAATTAAAGTTATTTGATACTTTTCAGTGTTTTTTTATCATTGAAGTCGGTTATATTTTTTTTGTAAAAAGTTTTTTTTTGTCCCACAAAATACACGATTTCCGGGAGAAGCAGCAAAAACTTCTCGAACTAAAAAAAATCTTGGGATTATCTCTCTTTGAGAGCAAAATAACAAGAATTTTTAGCCAAACAACAGTTATTTCAAAACAAAGCTCCATTATTTTGATACCCAGCTATCTCTTGCTAAAAAAAAAACACGATCACACAAGAATCTATTTACCCAGTCAAGACAGGTTGCCGAAAAACTGCGGCGAGGCCGAGTGGCCGCAGTGAGTGCGTGAGAGAACGTGAGCCGAATGCCGAGTGCCGAGGCCGAGAGCCAACTGATACCGCAAAAAATATTACGTCTTGGTATAACATGAGGAGAGAGAAATGAGGAACGTTTTTCTGGTGTTTTGTTGAACATGCTTATTGTGAATGTGCGTTTTTGTGTTGAGAGCAAAATAATGCATTTTTATTTTGATTGGCACTGGATTGTAGGGGAAGTTTTTTTGGTTTTATTGCCGTGTTTTTTATTGTGTTGGTATTTAAATACGAGAAGGTGTTTGAGCAATTCTCAAACTAATATGTGTCGATATTTCTCTAATAAGTAAGATCGATGATTTGAAACTGTTTATTAAACACTTGGACAGAAAGACTGGACACAGACCACAACAGAGTTGTAAAGAGATGGTCGTGTAAATGATAATAAGTGTACCACAATGTGTATGCATGATATGACTTCTAATAATTTGTAAATCTATGTTGTTATTTGTTGTGTGTTGTTGTTCTGTTGTTGTATGTTTGTTTGTATTGTATTTTTGTTGTGTTGATTTTTATTTTTGGTGTTTAATATAGAATCAATCTATCTATCTTTTACATTTATTTATTAGACTTTTCTTGATGATGTAACGTGATTTAATTATTTTTTGAATATAATGTAATGTATGTATGACAGGAGAATCAAGATTACCGACGGCCCGATGAATTACTATACTTAAGTGGTACTATACAGATAGTCGCTGGGGCCGAAATTTTTTGGAGTGAGACCACATACCGAAAGACGCAGCATTCGAACGCCTTCTACAACCGACGACCAGATGAGGGTCTCGAGAATCCCATGAATGCGAGACTTACAGGAGTAGTCATCGTAGCGACACTTAGGGAAAGCCTATGCATTCTTTTGGCTGAAAAGATGATTATGTATCAGAATCTCAGAATCTGTTATCAATAAAATACTATGACTATGACACTTTTATTGCACATCTTTCGAACTCCACTACACTGATCTAAACAACAGGTACCATCAAAGACACTTCCACCTGACCACCACTAAGTTCATTTTTGCTTGCACTTGAAGCGAAAACTTCAAAGAGTTGGGTTTGGCACCACGCCGCAGGATGCAAGCGATTTTTTTTTAAGTGATCAGGCAGTAATGACTGCGATGGTACATATCGAACATAACTCAAATAGAACTGGACCCGCTGGTCCAATATTAAATTCGACGTAATAACCAAAAACAGAACAATTGAAAGTCACACACGAACAGCTGTAGGTCAAGCGCTGAACACAGTATTAATTAAAAACTTTCAGAATAAGGCGAATTTATTTCACTATTTATTAGCTAACCACTCAGTGGAGCGAACACGCACTTTTATACTATTTTTTCAACTCATATTTTTCCCGCGGCGTCAGCTGTAGGGAATATATTATTCGCTGGGAATACCGTGACTTTCAGTCGACTTAGCTTGTGGCTTGAGAAAATGAAGAATGCGAAAACTATGAAAAAATGCACCACAGTATATAAGAAAAAATTACATGGTGTAGTTAAAAAAATCACTGAGTACCTATCTCTCGACTGCATAACGATTACTTCGTTTAGACAAATGCTATAAATCCGAAAACAGAAACGTTTATTTCAAATAGAACAATTACAGGCACTTTTGAATTGTCAAAACGTCAGTCAGTCAAAAAAAAAAGTGAAACCGAATAAGGGCGGGTTGTTTCAGCCATACTTAACTCATGAGTAACAGTCAAAAATGGCGCTAACGTACTTTAAACCAAAAAATGGGTTGTTTCAAAAAATGGCGGCCCAAAAATACGTTAAAAAGTTACTATTACCATTACTGATGCTCTAGCCACTAGTTAACGTCATTTTACGCCATGTTTGTTGTCGTTTTCAAGTAGTTCCGTTCAACAATATGGACTCTTTGTATTAAATTCGTTTTTATTCGACGATAGTTTTTTTTTTTTTTTTTTTTTTTTTTTTTTTTTTTTTTTTTTTTTTTTCTCTCGACGGG
This sequence comes from Mythimna lalbum, assembly GCA_949319445.1. Classification (NCBI taxonomy): domain Eukaryota; kingdom Metazoa; phylum Arthropoda; class Insecta; order Lepidoptera; family Noctuidae; genus Mythimna; species Mythimna lalbum. The sequence goes on along the minus strand of OX439371.1, from coordinate 15,285,467 downwards.
GAAAATCATCATTGACGAAACCCGCTCTTGGGTGGAGCGGGAGACAGTGTCAGAGTCTTACTGACTAAAAACCCCGCGCCGTTCCTTCTAGCCTTCATACCGGGGCTCTAGTTTCCTTTCGGATAACCCCGACCCCGGTAGGCTTCGACCCAGATGGGCCCCTCCTGTTGCTGACAACTCCTTGAGGCGCGCGGGAACAGTGCGCGCCGTCGACGCCTTGGCTCGGTCCGGAAAGTTACCGGACGATCGGACAGCGAGCTACCCATGGCTCGCCGTCCGCGAGCCCGCGTCTACGGTGGCCGGAAATCGGGATCGGAATCCCGGCGGCGGCGGCGGGGGCGCCGTTGCCTGATACGGTCTGCCTCCTCCTTTGCTAGCATTACTGCTTCGCAGAAGGAGGCGACCGCCTGCCAATCCTCCTCGCTCCGGACCATGGCCTGAACCAAGGCCCGGCGCGAGAGGTCTCCGCCGCCGATCGCCCCCACGAGGGCACGGCGTTGCTCCGCCCAAGCAGGGCACACCTCAACTGTGTGCTCCACCGTGTCCTCCGGGCGTTCCGCACAGTGGCGGCACCCGGGCGTCTCTTCCGCTCGAATCCGATGCAGGAACCTCCCGAACTTGCCATGTCCGGTGAGGACCTGCGTCATGCGGAAGGTAAGGACGCCGTGAGGTCTTTCCAGCCACGCCTCAAAGAGGGGACTTACCGCCATAATTGTGGCGTGCCCAGCACTGGGTTGCGATAGTCGCTGACGCCATTTCACCGTGAGATCCCGCCGGAGCTCTGTCCGCCATACCTCGACCTGTCGCGGTAGTGGACTTTCACCCCGGCGTTGCATCTCCACGCGCTTATCGTGCATGTGTGCAAGGACTGTTGCCTCCAGATCCCACGGTGGTAGGCCAGCCAGAAGGCTCGCCGCTTCGCGGGAGATCGTGCGGTAACCCCGCACCATCCGTATTGCCATGACCCTCTGGCAGGCGTTCAGTATGGACGCCGGTCGCTTTGCCAGCGACGGCGCCCACACCGGCGCCCCGTAGAAGGCCATGGACCGAACGATCCCCGCGTAGAGCCTCCGGCAGGAGGCGTCTGGACCCCCAAGGTTGGGCAGGAGCCGCTTGAGAGCAGCCCCGGCCCGGTTGAGTTTGGGAGCCAAACGTCGGAAGTGTTCTCCGAAATTCCATCGGCTGTCGAGAACGAGTCCCAGGTACTTCATCGTCGACCCGACGCCGATGCGAACTCCTCCTACCGTAAGTTGGGAGTCTGATGGTGGCGCATTCCGAGGGCCGTGGAAAAACATGGCCTCGGATTTGTGCAGCGCCACCTCGAGTCCCAACTCCTGGATCCTACCAACGACTATCGCAACCCCGCGTGTCGCTAGAGCGACCGCCGCCTGGTGCGACTCTCCCTGCGCTAGAACCAGCGTGTCGTCTGCGTAGCAGACCACGCTGACCCCGTCAGGGAGGTCGCCGCGCAGCACGTAGTCGTAGCCGATGTTCCACAAGGGTGGGCCTAGAACCGACCCCTGCGGAACACCGCACGACATCTCTCGACGTTTCCAGTCTCCCTGGTGACCGGGGTAGATAATGGACCTGTCCGACAGGTAAGCCTCGACCACTCGACAGAGGTATTCGGGCACCCGGTGGTACCGGAGTGCCCCCCGGATCGTACTCCAGGGCAGAGAGTTGAACGCGTTGGCAATGTCCAAGGACACTGCCACGACGCTCCTGCCCTGGGACACCGCAACCCCTGTCGTGAGGGCTCGCACGCGCATGATGGCGTCCACCGTAGAGCGCGCCCTGCGAAAACCGAACTGTCCGTCCGACAAGTCCGGCCCCACCCGTGTTAGCCGCGCGACGAGGCGGTTTGCAATGACTCTTTCAAAGAGCTTGCCCACCTCGTCGAGCAGCACAAATTCGACGATAGTTCATCTGATGATGATACAAACTAAAAGAAAAAAGTATTTAAAACGCGTATATATAACGTATATTTATGGGATGAATGGGCATGCCACAATTATGGCGATAAGTCCCCTCTTTGAGGCGTGGCTGGAAAGACCTCAGGGCGACAGGCGGCAGGGACATGGCAAGCTCGGGAGGTTCCTGCACTGGACTCAAGCGGAAGAGACGCCCGGGTGTCGCCACTGTGCGGAACGCCCGGAGGACACTGTGGAGCATACAGTCGAGGAATGCCCTGCTTGGGCGGAGCATCGCCGTGCTCTCGTGGGGGCGATAGGCGGCGTAGACCTCTCGCGCTGGGCCTTGGTTGAGGCCATGGTACGAAACGAGAAGGAATGGCAGGCGGTCGCCTCATTCTGCGAAGCAGTAATGCTAGCAAAAGAGGAGGCCGACCGCATCAGGCGGCGGCGCCCTCGTCACCACCGCCGGGATTCCGATTTCCATTTCCGGCCACCGTAGACGCGGGCTCGCGGACGGCGAGTCATGGGTAGCTCGCTGTCCGACCGTCCGGTAACTGTCCGGACCGAGCCCAAGACGTCGACCGCGCGCACTGTTCCCGCGTTTCTCAAGGTGTTGTCAGCAACAGGAGGGGCTAGCTGGGTCCAAGCCTACTGAGGCCAGGGTTATTCGAAAGAAAACTCGAGCCCCGGTATGAAGAGATTAGAAAGAACGGGGTGGGTTTTTAGTCAATAAGAGTCTGACACTATTTCCCGCTCCACCCTAGAGCGGGGGTTGTCATTGGATGATTTTTGCCCACAGGCTCCGGGCGGCAGGTCTTTTCGAGGCCCTTTGTCCTCGGGAAAAGTACCTATGTGATGCGAAAGTAGGTCTCGTTTGTTGGTAGGTACCTATTCGTTATGTTTCACGTGAAATGCTAAAGTTATACAAATAATTAAAATTAGAGGTTTAAAATATTTTTACTTACATTGAAAGATTTACAAAATTAACAATTACAGGGATGATAAATTTTAAAATTAATGTTTGCGATGTGTTTTTAAAAATTTGCTTGACGCGAGGCCCCTGCAAGAGCGAGGCCCCGGGCGATTGCTCTGTAGCCGCCGGTGTGACCCCCTAAGGCCGCCGGTGTCCTTATACTCTTCAAGTAGTGCTTGGAAGCGCTGTTTTTCCAGTAGTGTGAAATTTACAGCACGTTCTCTGTAAAAATAAAACACTACGTGAACCCAAAAAATTGAGAAATACCGTTGCCTATCTTAAAGTTTAAAAAATATTATCGTGTTTATTATATTGTTGGTACTTACTTTGGTGTAAACGTATCCATTTTATATTTTCTTTAATTTTAATGAATTACCGAATATAATATGCTAGTCAATAATGTCACTTTGATGTTGTCGTTTTGAACCGATAGATCAAATTATGACATAAACGATGCAATTTTGCCATACTCAAAAAATCTCCCGACCATTTTTATTGGGAAAATGTGTTGCTTTCTACTGGCAGCCCGATTAACTTTGACTGTGTGTTTGAAACAACGCTCTGAATTTGACGAACGTAAAACCTCTCACGTAATAGTAACTTTTGACTGTTCGTATGTAACGTTAACCGACCTTTTGAAACAACCCGCCCTTAAACGTTTTAAAGTGTAGATCTGTATGGAAGAAGAACGTGTAACAAATTCCAAGGACTCCATATAAGTTCGAAAGATCACCAAAGTGGTAGTGGGTAGAGCACATTGCTCGCAGAACAGATAGGTACTCGATGGGGCCGAAAGATCCTGAAGTGGCGACCAAAAACGCGGCTTCGGACGGCGTCCCACAAGGTAGGCCCGCAGGAATCCGATAGAATCGAGACAGGATCGGCCATTGTGGAAGCACTTGGGGGAGGCTTATGACCAGCAGTTTTGACTAAAACGATGATGATGATTATTTTTTAGAACTGCACAAGTAACAAAACAGTATAAAAGCGATCAATATATATGCGAATATATAAGCGATCAAACATACGTACTCATTTTTCAAAACAATAATTACGTAAAAATTCTAAATTCATTTTTCAAAACTATAATTAAGTTCTATAATGAAAAATTCTAAACAAACTTCGTCCTCTAAATATTTATATCCAGCTCCCTAATTAGTAAAATGTCGACGCAATAATTAACATAATTTGTTAAGGAACTAGCGCAGCTCCCCCACGCGCCGCCGCCGCGCTCTCTGTACAGGTTGCTAGGGCTCATTTACATGTGTCCGAATTAGAAACTAATTAATTCACTGTTTAAAAGATATAACCTGAATAAAATCGTCTTTTTGTCGCAATAAAGTTTTGAATAGTAAATAAAAAAAATTGCTAAACTTCGCAGACAATACAAACTAATTTCTAAAAACCATTAAGTTGTTGGATAATAATCTTTGTAAAAAAAACATGACTGTATCATAAAAATCTCTGAATTGTTAGCTTGTTATGGTCCGCACAGACATGGTCTCCGGGCCATCCGGGTGGTCTTGTTCCCGTTCTGGACATATTTCTAAGAAAAATATGTCTCTTCAAAACACAGGAGACTTGTAAACTAACCTTAAGATTAATTTAATCTCAGAGGTTCAAAGTAAAACACAAGATCCTTGCCTACCTGCTGCCCTGGTACTGCCGCTCTGGTAGCCCGCCAGTCTGGTAGCGTGCTACTTTGTACCAGAAACACAAATTAAATTTTCTTAACAAAATATAACCTAACTTAATTGAGTTACGGCCCACTTACACGATAGCTCAATTTCAGTAAGTCAGCGGTTAAGTTTAAGAGAAAACAAGTCTAAGTTGGTCTGTGAGTAAAGCGGAGATTATTTAAAAATTCATTCCTTTTGAAACTCTCAGTAGCTAAAGTTAAATAATTTGTCGTCTTTTTAAGTAAATCCAATTAATTTTTGTCGTGGAATTATCGACAAGAATATCGTTTTGAGTCAAGTCAAATTAGTTAGGATTAGGCGAATAAGCTGCCTCTTATTTTTGTCCAAAATGTTGATATCAGAACCCGATATTTCCTTTTTGGAAGTTTTCAGTGAAGTTAAAATTATAATTTAATAAAAATTAATATAGCTATTGAAGCTTTGTAATTTGACGTTCAAAAGATTTTTATTTAAGCTGGGAATTATCTAATGACGTCACCCGTTCTAGGATAGAGAGGTAGGGCATGTCAGACTTTTATTGACTGAAATCACACCTGTGTCCTTGAGTTGCTCTTCTCATTGTAAGATCCTATGGTTTGCTGATATTTCTTTTAGGAGCACGTGAACACTACGCGCTGTTGACGACTTGGGCCCGGTCCGGACGACTACCGGACGACCGACGGCGAGCCACCTATTGTTCGCCGTCCACAAGCCCGCACCTACCATGGCTGTTCGTCGAAGTTGGGGTCGTGGTGGCTAGCGCGTAAGGATGTCTGTTCCTGAACGCCTACAGCCATTTAGGATTGTCGGCAATCGGAGGCAGCATCCTCTCTCGCCGGGTTCTGGTCCGGAGCAAGAAGGAATGGGATGTAGTTGCGACTTCCTGCAAAGTAGTAATGCTAGCGAAGGAGACGGCAGCTCGCGTGAGGGAACGGACATCCTCATGCCCCAGTCACCACGACAAGAGACTCTCTGAGAACTCGCCGTCTGGCTATCTGGTAACCATCCAGACCGACACCAAGCCACCGACGGCATATATTGTAGCATGCGGCGTAAGAGCGTCTTTCGAGGTACATTTTCACATAACTGCTCTTACGTGATTGTGATGTTATTACACATCTTTCTCTAGATATTTTGGATACACAGCCATCTTGTGGATCTTATTTAGGCTTCTATAGAAATGAAAACCTTTTGTGTAAAACTAATCTAGTAAAGACCTCTGAATATCTTCTATTTTACGTGAATTTTGTCCCTTCATAATGTACTCAAATATTAAAAATATAAGAAAGTACATCAATAGAAGCTTTGCACATTCAATCAAAATTCTGAATACCGATATTTTTTCTGAAAAACTTTTAAGAGTTAAAAAAAAACCGTAATTTTTGAAACAAATTTTGAGAATAAATTGAATAAATCACGGAAATACCGAATGCCAACAGAGATTTATATCTGTTTTTGCATTGCCTCTTCATCGCGTTGGATTGCGTTAGATGAAGTAACAAGCATTTATATCATGTGCGATGTTCACGATAGGCGGGTAGAAAAGGACCCTCTTAAAGAGATGTCAGCCAAACCGTAGAGGACCGGCTGGGAAAATGCCCGCTAGGGCTACGGAGAATTTCTGAAAAGGAAACCGGTTCTTTAATCAGCACTCTCAGAAAGGTTGCTAACGAATTCAAAGTAACCCTGTATTTGTCTACGCTGAAGCTACTTACTCAAACATTGTGTGTATAGAGCCCTCCGCATCAAACATATTATTATAAAGTGCTCATTATAATAAAATTGTGGTTCCCAACCGATGTCAGACCATTTAATAATAAAATTATAATAATATAATTAGGAACGCCTTGTTATCAACGTGCTTACTTATGATGAACACGAAAGTTTAAGTGAAAATCTCGACGGAGAGTCTTCATTTTAAACCGTCAAGATTATGTTTTCGCTAGTACTACACTAGAGTGTAATAAATATTCAATTTGTTGAATTTTCGTTTTCATTTTGAAATTATTCTCTAGACACAGATGAGACAGCAAAAAGATGAAAGAGAACAAAACATGTCCCGTTTAAAGTTTCAGTACCGTTTTTTTGTTATTGTTTTTTATTATATTATTTTTTATCAAATGTTTGTTCTAAGAGAGTCAGAGAAAACATCATCACAAAAAGAAACTGTTCTGAAACATAGCATGTCCCGCTGCTGGGCAAAGGCCTCTACCACATTTTCCCAGGCACTTTTTTTGGCTCCACCTCGAACATTGACACTTTAAATCAAAACATTATATTAAATGTAAATCTGCCATCAACACTGAAATAAGAGAACAAAGAACATTTGACCATTTCAGAAGAAAACCTTATAGCAACAATTAGACACTCTTCGTCAGAAGATCATTTCAAAGGAAAATATAAATTCAATTTCACTATCTGATCTCGGAATAGCTGTAGGATAAAATTAGCATCATATTAAATTAGCAAGTTGAAGAGAACCTATTTGAACTTTTGACCTTTCACTCGGCGTCCATGACTCTTGGTATAAATCTGACACTTCCGAACTTTACAGCTCATCGTAGAGTAGTGTAGGAGGGACAGAAGGCTTACAATCATGATCATTGTCATACTGTAGAATCTAGTGATTATGTCTTCAATGTTCCAGTTAGCATGGCTCAAAAGGGGATACTCACGCAATAGACTGACTGACCTTCACCACATGGTCTCATCAGAATCACTCTATCTCTCTCTGATTGTGCTGTGACTGAACTTTTCACAGAGAGTCCCAGAAGGTTCCATGCTTAACAAACAGCTAATGTAACGAGTTCCAATCTTTGACATACATATGAAGGTTTTGGGCAAGTCATAATCATGACGATAAATCTCCTCTTTAAGAAGTGGTTAGAAAGACGTCACGGCGTCCTCACCTCCAGCATGATGCAGGTCCTCACCGGACATGGTAAGTTCACGAGGTTCCTGCATCTAATTCGTGCAAAAGAAACTGCCCAGAGGAGAAGGGAGGTGTGCCCAGCTTGGGCAGAGCACAAAATTAAGATTAAAAGCAAAAAATTATGATATCTAGGTTGCTATCTGAATAAGCCTTCTGTTTAATCACACCATACCCCATAACTTGTGGAACACGAGTTCTCAACACACATTAGCATGGAGGAGGTGGCCGCGCGCTCAGAATACGTTATTAGGACGCTCCTATGTTCTGCAGCCGTCAGATATTTGTGTCACTGATTAATGTGACCTGCTCTGGGTGCGAGGCTGTTGAAACTGTTTGTGATGTTCGGGAACAGATGATTATATAGATACTTATATCAAAATTAGGGTACAGAAGTATTACTGTGTATATTTGCTGTGTCGCGTTGGGTTGATACTATCACTTAGGACATAAAAATACATACACCATGAGTAACATGAAACTGGTCCATTCCAAGACCAAAAATTCCATCAATATTTGGGCCACGAGGTATATCACGATCCAGTACATCACAAAGAGGCCTGTGACTCTTCAGTGGGAATATACTTGGCGTACGGCAATGCGCCCTCACTACATGGTGGACCTATACGCACAAAACTTTTTGGGTACACATTCATTGTGCGTACAATATTAAGGAATATTCTTGCTGGAGTCTGTGTTTCGTGATAGCTACAAAGTAAGGATCTTTAAGTCTAGAGAAATAAATTATGTTTAGGTAAGTCCATTAGATCGTCGACCACATCGCCGCTTTCCATCAGGTCAGACAGCGGTCAAGTGCCAGTAAAACCAACTTACGTTTCATACCTTCATCAGCTGTGGTAGCCACTTCATAGACTACTACAAAATCAATAGCGTACCTAACTTATCTCCCAAAGCTTCTCTATTTTATTAGCTTTCCTTTATTTCTTCCAAACAAACACACTAACTTCACGGATCAACATCCTTCCAAACTTCTAATAAGGTCTGCCGTTCCACTTTTTTATCGCCGAAGATATCCGAACAATACCGAGGATGGCCGAAGATTGCCGAAGATACAATCTTTAGTGGGACGTTTCCCAACTATTCGTAAAAAGTTCCGGATAGACGACAAAGGGATGCGTTCGCCTTTTGTTTCGTAAACAATCTAATTAGTGTTGCGAAAAGACGTCCGATGAGAATAGGGGTGGGCTCTTGAGTCCGGAGATTTCCCGAGGTTTTTGCTTTATTTTCTCCTGAAAGATTTTGGGACATTTTATTTTTGTAGAAGAAAAATAGGTAATATTACGATTGTTAACATGTTTGCGAAGCAAGATTTTTGGAAAAATAAGTGTAGGGATCTCCACCAAATATTGGTTTCTAAATGATTAATTTGTTATAGATATAATAGTAAATAAAAAAAATCAATTGTTATAGATGTTTTGATTTACATTTCAGCACAAACAATTTGATGAAAGTTGATTATAAAAGTAACACAAATACTTACATATCTAAATACGCGTATCCAATAACGCATTTTCATTTAATAATTTAGAAACACAAATATCTGGTGTGGATTCTTACACTTATTTTTCCAAAAATCCCCACAATTATAAAACAAAATGCCCCATATTATTAGTCTGTCTATCTGTTTGCGATAAACTTAAAAACTACTGAACAGATTTCCATGTTTTTTTTCACTAATAGACGGAGTGATTCATGAGGAAGGTTTAGGTTAAGACGTGTACTTGAACATTAAAGTAGAGAGAAAACCGAGAATTTCAAAGATTTTTAATACCTGTGTGAAACTGGAGTAGATTACTAGTACTAAATATAATTAAAGTAATCGTTTTCTACGGATAATATTTCTAAAGCATTTTACTAAATACATCTGTTAATTTGCTGCAACCTAGTTAGGTTATAGCAATAATCAGAGCTCTGAATAAGTTCATTCAATAATCTCTGTTCATTAATCCGTCTAATTATGCATACGATACAACAAAGGATATAGACCGACGTTCTCGTCTATAACAAGCTTAGTGAAACAAACAAAAGGAAAAATTCCCGCGCTCGCTGCTAGCGAAACAAAACAAAGAAGGAATAATCCCGTTTTTTTTAGTACGAATCCCGTATCGTTAACAACATTAGTGAGGGGACAATTAAAAAAAATGGCAGACATCTGGAGACGAGTTGTCGGGATCAAAGCGCCAATGAATGCTGAAGTTAAATGAATGACATTGATCCTCTCTGTTAGGGCTTAGTTCGTTCACTCACTCGTTCACTCGTTAGCCGGTCTTCTGAACTAGTGCTGTTTTTGACTTTATGGAAATTCTTGCAGTTTCTATTATAAACTTTTTGGGGTCGTGGGGTGTTTGTGAATGTTAGGTAAAGAGGAAAACAGGGTCTTTGCGGAAAGGAAGAGATAAGATTGTTCCTCAGATTGAGTTTGATAAAAGTTTTAGTGATAAATAAACTTTATTTTGGGGTTTATTGTAAATAGAATGGAGACAAAATTGTATTTTTGTATTTCATGGCTCAAAAGAGCAGGCTTTCCTGTTGACTTTTTAAATGGCTTTATTTTTAGAATTATCAAAAACCGTGGCTTTCATAGGATTTTATCGTCAGAAGATATTTTTTTGATGATTTACTTGTTTCTCTATTTTTTAAGCAATAGGATTTTTATTTATATCAAAATATATTATAACTGTAAACATTATTTATTAATAAATGTAACTACTCTTTTAATAAAAAAATCCAATGAAAAGCAATGAATGTGGCGTTAAAGGATTCCACCGCATCGCTGGCTGTCGAATAGAAGCATGCCCGGCAGACTGGTGGCATTGCAACGTTGGATGCTAATACTGAATCTCTGGACGGAATCAAAGCTGGTAAAAGTCAGCTCTTTTGGTTTTATTGCTCTTCTCGCAATCTTGACGATTCAAAAGTGCCAGTAAATGGTAGTAGTAATAAACAAAATTGCAATTATAGACCACGGGATTTTCTGAAAGAGCCTCCGATTGCTGGAACGCAATGAGGCAAATGATAAACACAGGTGTGGTTTTAATCAGAAAAAGAGAAGAAAAAATCATGACTTCTTACTCCACTCTAAGGCGGGAGAAGTCCTTGCATGATTTCCCACACCAAATAAATAATAAAAACATAAGCCAAGAGACCTCAAGGCGGGGTAGTTTAAATTTGTTTTATTACCACCTTTTTTCAGACCTCCATCCATATTTCTGTAATACATACTATCTAATACCGTCGGTTTACATGCAATTTATAATATTATCTAGTTTCGGTATGAGATTAATAATAAGGAAGTTTATTAAACTTCTCAAAGTAAGATTGTTTGTTCCATAATTATTATTAGTTGATTAAAGCTAAAAGGTCTGGGGCGATATTCCCAATGCTGTGATGAATACGGTCCATAACTAATGCCATGTTATGGCCCATAAATACTGACAAATGGCCCACCTACTCACACTGTTATGGTCTGTATTCATTTCACTAAGTGTTTTACGTACTGATATTATCGTATTTTGTCATATTAGTGCGTAAATGTCCACTGTCGACTGTGGGCCGCAGTTACAACTAAGAAGATTTTATGGAATATTATCATAATTACCACGTTTGGGATCAGTGCTGGCCGAGTGGTAACCCCGACTGACGAGTTGTAGATCGCAGGTTCGAACCCAGGCAGGCGTATTACTTTGTGTAATGTATTTCATCACCACTGCTCTCAAAACAGTGAAGAAAAACATCGTGAGGAGATCGGCATGTCTTATAACCGAAAATTCGAAGACATGGGTCACAATGTGACGTCCCGCCTGATGGAGGCCCATTCCCTCTCCGAGAGGAGGCCTGAGTCCCAACAGTGGGAACATTATAAGTCCGACTATGCTTTGCCACGTTTAGTAAACCATTCTACTTCATGCCAAGTTCATCATCGTCTCTTCTTTTCGCAACTAGCTTGGGGTCGGTTTCCAGTCTGATCGGGTGCGGATGAATACCCGTGTTCTACATGTAGCGGCTGCATGCACCTCAACGAACTTGATATTTTATTTTATTCAAGTGCTTGACATTTTAATTATATACTTACTTATTGGCAATAAAATTATCTTCACAAAATGTACCTATTTATAGAATTTATATGCTGGCGAATAGAATGCAGCACACTTACATCTATACTAATATTATAAAGAGGTAAAATTTGTAAGTTTGTAAGTTTGTAAGTTTGTAAGTTTGTAAGTTTGTAAGTTTGTAAGTTTGTATGTAGGGGGTAATCTCTGGAACTAATAATCCAATTCTAAATTTTTTTTTACTGGCAGAAAGCTACATTATTCCTGAGTGCTATAGGCTATAAATTGTTTCTATAGCATGTATATAAACCGAGCTATCACAACTTTTGTCTAGCAAGTCGGAAAAAAATACCTCATAAAATAGAATTATTTGCGTGCGCTGCCTAAACAGTTGCTTAAAATTAAAAACAATGTATGGCTACCTGGTTCGTCTTAATTATTTCTACAAAAAAGTCCGCGGTACCATATCTCTATCTTTTATATTTCATCTTTTATACTTCTTTTATTGCATTAAAAATATTTTTTTTCGGCATACTTACGTTTGGTTGATTATTTGAGCAACAAAATATTAATTCTTATGACAATAAAATATTTCAGTATCACAAGAACATTATACAGATAAGATTTGCCATTTACAGCATAGCAATTGGTCATACAGTTTCGAAGATAATATAAAATTACTAAAACGCAAAATGCCCCTAGCGTAACTTTCATTGTGCAGACGTTTTACCTATTTTTTTTTTATGGTGGGCAAAAATCATCTTATGACAACCCTCACCCTTGGGTGGAGCGAGAGATAGTGTCAGACTCTTACTGACTAAAAACCCACCCCGTTCCTTCTAGCCTTCAAATCAGGGCACGAGTTCCCTTTCGGATAACCCTGGACCCGGTAGGCTTCGACCCAGCTGGGCCTCTGCTGTTGCTGACAACTTCTTGAGGCGCGCGGGAACAGTGCGCGCCGTTGACGTCTTGGGCTCGGTCCATTACCGGACGATCGGACAGCAAGCTACCCATGGCTCGCCGTCCGCGAGCCCGGTCTACGGTGGCCGGAAATCGGGATCGGAATCCCGGCGGCGGCGGCGGGGGCGCCGTTGCCTGATGCGGTCTGCCTCCGCCTTTGCTAGCATTACTGCTTCGCAGAAGGAGGCGACCGCCTGCCATTCCTCCTCGCTAAGGACCATGGCCTCAACCAGAGCCCGCCGCGAGAGGTGTCCGCCGCCGATCGCCCCCACGAGGGCACGGCGATGCTCTGCCCAGGCAGGGCACACCTCGACTGTGTGCTCCACCGTGTCCTCCGGGCGTTCCGCACAGTGGCGACACTCGGGCGTCTCTTCCGCTTTAATTCGCGGTGCAGGAACCTCCCGAACTTGCCATGTTTTCTGAATCGCGGTGTTAAGACTTTCTGTGGATTGATGACCCTCTCGAATTATTATGCCCACGTTGTCGTTAGTTGGAGTTCTTCTGTCAGTTGCTTATTGGTTTCGGTTGTTTCGTTCGTATGGTTGTTGTTGTTGATAGATACCTCATAATCGAAAATATCGTAATTTCGTTGTACGTTTTTGTATGTTCGTAGTTTCGTACTTCGTTCCATCGTAATAATCGATACGAGTTATTCGATATTACGATTGTTTTGTTTTGTAAAGGCGGACGGTGTTCGAGTCGCTCTCCTTTTGTTCATAATTGTTTTCAAGTCTGTGCGTAGTTTGTTGAGAGCATGTCTAAAAGGAAATCTCAACTATCCCGGCAGACATCACAGACAAGAGCCGCTCGAGTACGCCGTACGGAAGAATCTGCCCCTGAAAATGAGCAGCGCCTCTCGAGAAATAGAGAATATATTTCGCAAGCACGCGCTAGAGAATCTAGCTCCGAGCGCTCACAGCGCCTCGCTAGCCAAAATGTGAGGACATCGCGGGCCCGTGCTCGAGGAACTAGCGCTGAACGTGCGCACCGTCTATCTGAGTTAAGGCAGCATGTCTCTGAGACAAGGGATAGGGAGACTAGCGCTAAACGCTCGCGGCGGCTTGGTAGGCAAAATGTCATAACATCGTAGGCCCGTGCTCGGGAATCTAGCGCTGAACGTGCGCAGCGTCTATCTCATTTAAGGCAGCATGTCTCTGAGACAAGGGATAGGGAGACTAGCGCTGAGCGCTCGCAGCGGCTCGCTAGGCAAAATGCCATAACATCACAGGCCCGTGCTCAGGAATCTAGCGCTGAACGTGCGCATCGTCTAATCGAGTGTAATCTTATTTTAAAACAAGAAATTTTCCGCGGACGAAGTCGCGGGCAGAAGCTAGTTTTTAATAAAAAAGTATTACTACTCCACGACTGGATTACAATTGACCATTTTAATATTTGTCATTTTTTACTAATTTTATTTTTTTGTATATATTTTTTTTTCATTTGTTACTTTTTATTTTATTGGTTACTTTTTTGTTCTATTTGTCATTAGCCTCATTGTATATTTATAACGTAAGGGAGGAGCCGAGCCTTCAACTACAGGCATTTCAATGCCTAAACGGAGACTCCTCGGTATGTAATTTAAGAGGGTCCTTCTCCACTCGCTTATCGTAAACGGTAATTGGTTTAAAAGCTTGTTACATCATTTAATGCAATCCAACGCGATGTTTGACGAAAACGCAACGCAAAAAAAGAGAGATAACGCCTGGAAACTCTGTTTGTATTCGGTAATTCCGAGATTTACTCGAAAATTTCACAAAACTAGCTCCAGGAAATAGCTGCTTTTTTAATTCATGAATCCCCAAGCGACCACCGGTGGCCGCGCATCTATTGTCTTACTATTGTGTCTCTAATTGACGGTATCTGAAGGGAAAACCCTTAAAAGTTTTTGGAAAAAATTGTCATCATTTAGAATCTTAATAAAATTTGCAAGGTCTCTAGAGAATTACTTTTTTGACTTTTTTAATTTTTAGGCAAATTATGAAGTGTCAAAGTTCATACAAAATAGGACATTTTCAGAGGTTTTTACTGGATTAGTTTTACACAAATTTAGAAATTGGTTTCTTTAGAAACCTAGATAATATCCACAAGATACTGTGTTTCCAAAATATCTAATGAAAAGTGTGTAATAACGTCATAATCAGTTATGAGCGGTTGTATGAAAAACAGTGAAAATGTGAGTCGTGATGCACCACCTTAAGCCAAAATAATGTGCAATAAAGTTATTTTATTTATTTTTATTTTATTTATTTCGTTCAAGTGCTCATCATTTTAATTATATAGTTATTCACATTAGAATCATCATTATAAAATATACATATTTATAGAATTTGTATGCTTGCGAGTAGAATGGAAGACGCAGCGTCGGAAGGTTTCTTACAAGGTGGACCGATGACCTGGTGAAGGTTGCGGGAATCCGATGGATGCGGGACGCACAGGACCGGTCATTGTCGCGACACTTGGGGGAGGCCTATGTCCAACAGTGGACGTCTGTCGGCTGAAATGATGAGTGTAGAATGTAGAATGCAGCGCACTTTTATTATTCTGTAACTACTCTTGTATGTTATGTACCTGCATTGAGACAAATAAAGTGGTTTGATGCCCAGATACTTGGCAACATGGCTGATTGTATAGACTGCTGATACTTGGCAACATGTATATAGACTGATGGTCAGCTTTTCTGGCATCTGACTACCTATAATGACTTCATGCTAAGTTATTATTATTATAATTTATGTGTGTAAGTTAATTAATCACGCCTCCAACACTAAACAAATGGTATTGAAACTCGGCAGAGGTCGACCCATGGCCTTTGTTCAGTCTTACGATACTTTTTATTCCGGTGTTAAGTTTCTATGAAACAATATTAACATTAATTTCTAGATCTAGAATAGATCGTTACTAGCCAGGTTTTCTTTCCCAGTCTTTCAATGAAGATTATTTAAATACACTTTTATTTATGAAACGCCAACTTGATTTCTAAATTGAATTAGTTTCTTTTTGTTTGGACCGTGGGTCCAAAGACAGTATATAATTCTAATTAATAACATGACGTTACGGTTATATTCCTAGAGGTTAAGCAGAGGTGTACCAACTGCAGTTTCAAAATTCACGAGTTATAACATTAGACAACAATGTGAGTTGCTAATTTGGAGGTCTAGTAAAAACCACCTAGTCTGACCTAAACATCGAATTCAAGACTACATACTCAACAGTTCCTAGCACTAGAGCAGATACAACATTATATAATGTAAGTACAAGGTACATTTATTTCTATTTTCGTTCTGTTTCTTAGAAACCCCAATCCAAACACTTCCACAACATAATCAACCTACCAGGGCAGCATGTATGTTAGACGATGTCGCGAACACAACGCATTTATAATATAATTACACTCCGCAAAGCCACGCGATCTCTCCCGAAATAATTACAAAGCACGATTCATTAACCCGGCGCTGTGTGCCTGCCAACCGGGGAGAGATCCATCATCGCCGTAAAATGGAAGACAAACAAGCAATCACTACAAAATGTTTGCAAACAAATATGGGGAGAAAATTGCAAGTACCTAATATTACAAGGAGAGAATATGGGAAATGTCAAAATTTTGTGTTGTCTTGTCAATATATGACTGACTCTTCCGGAAATACTCAATCAGCCACTCTAATTTCTATTTTACTCATCATCATCATCATCAGCCTTTTTATAGTTCCCACTGCTGGGACTCAGGCCTCCTTTCTAGGAGAGGGAATGGGCCGTAATCCACCATGCGGGCCCAGTGCGTGTTGGTGGATGTCACATGTCTTCGAATTTTTGGTTCTAGGACATGCCGGTTTCCTCACGATGTTTTCCTTTACCGTTTTGAGAGCAGTGGTGATGAAATAAATTGCACAAAGTAATGCGCCTGGCTGGGTTCGAACCTGCGACCTACAACTCATAAGTCGGGGCTATTACCACTCGGCCACCACTGCCCTCTATTTTACTGATTTTTTATAATACTGGCTAACACGATAAACCTTGATAACCGTTATGTGCACGTCACTTTTACTTACACTTCCGTGGACGTAGAGCCTCTTAAGACTCCTATAATAGGTAATTGATGCTTGTTTACACTTCATTTTGACAAAGGAGAAAAATGTTTTAATTGTATTAAGTAGTCAAATTGTATTAGTAATACTTCGTATAATTTCATTATTCAGTTGCAAGGAGCTCAGAGAAGTGACATTGTTTTTTTGCAAAATATCAATTGAAGCGGGTCTTTTGAGATCCCATGTCCACAGTTACAGGTTCAAAAGCTTATTTGATCAAAAATAATTTGCGTTTAAACTAAGGTGAGGTTTCGGTATGTATTTGAAATCTTGATTACGTCACTAGAATGTTTGTGTGTGTTTACTTAGATACCAAAACCGATGCGCTATCAATATAGTGCATCAATCCCCTCATTTTGCTAAAATTAAAATAACTAATTCTTTAAAAATTACACTAAGTTTTTAGCTTATAAGTACAATTTCAGTGCTTGAATTATGACTGCAACTTATTTTTTTAATTTGAGTGTATATGGGCTTGCATTAAGATAAAACTACACTGCTCATACGTATGCCACAGACGCCGATCTAGACGCGTCAGTCTCCATACATTTTATATAGAAACTAGACTTGTAAAAGCTATCGCTGTTTATAAATGAGTGAGTAAGGTTTTAGAGCCCTACTAGTTGATAATGTTCAAGGTAGCTTTACTTCAAGTTAGGTGACGATGAGGCTGGCATGATCTTACTGTGACCAAAAGTCCCTAAATTTATAAAAGACTAGCTTTTACCCGCGGCTTCGCCCGCGTTTATTAATATACCTTACTCATTCTCCCCCTTTAAACACTTAAAAAAAATGTCTGCCTATGTCCGTCTCCCGGTTACTACTATCTCTGTACCGAAATTCATCAAAATCGGTTTTGCCATTTAGGCGAGAAGACGTAAGAAACAAACAAATAAACAAACAAACTCACTTTCGCTTTTATAATCTTAGTAAGGATTAAAAAACAAAAAAGAATAGACGTGTAGAGCTGACGTAGATCAACGCTTCGCGATGTCGCGTCGTTCTACGTACAAATCAGGCGTGTTACACGTGTGCGGTCTAATGTAGTTTCAGCTTTATTCCAGTACATGTAGTATAGGTCTTAAATCTCAGTCTACTAAAAACTTGTAACAGCTACTAATATAAATAAGTGTGGTTCAGTTAATTAGGCAAGTTAGAAAGTTTTTAGCGGCGAGATGTTCCGCCGCCTCCACCGCCCCGCACAGGTATGCGCACTAGTTTTAATTAACGTGAACATACTTTGAGTTAAGGAGTTCAGCGTGGCGTGTGGCGTACTTAGCCGGCGAAGAAACGTCATTAATGTAAGTACATATACCTGGTATTTGTTACAAGTAAATTTCTTTGTTGTTGTCGTCATGTAGCAACTTTACTTCTCTCTACTTACTTCTATGAATATATCAACTGTCATCGTCATCATTTCAGCTGAAAGACGTCCACTGTTGTACTTAGACCTCTCTCAAGTGTCGCAAAAACGACCGGTTCTGTGAGTATCGCAACCATCAGATGCCCTTATAGGATGCCTTCTGTAGCGACATCTATGGCGTCACATAAGAACTAAACTTCCCAATCCTGCATTGTGGAATTAGAATTCTCCACGTGATTTGAACTTATACAACAGTTCAAAACCATCTTTCGGGCATTTGCCCGGTTTAGAAATAACTGTCTGGTCGGAGGATCCTCCGTTATCAACGGAGGTTTGCGGAACTTTACATCCTGTTCCAGTTACCTCCAAACTGGTGACCCTCGGCAGTGAACGTCAGCGCAGCTTTCGTACAGCTATTAATTCGCGACGTCATCATCACTTCCTCAGCTGTCGATCAGCGAGCCACACAGTCTGCGCCCAGAGCTATAAAGTGTATGTTGACCACCAGCATACCCCATTGCTGGGTCTTCCGGTATTATATTAAAAAAATGTATAAAGGTTTCTTCTGCTTCCTTGTTTGGAGAGAATAGTAGAGATATTAAATAGTCTTATATTCTTTTTAAGAGTTTTATAATATTTCTTGATCCTTATTACCGGTGGTATTTCTCCGAGAAAGAAGGAAAAAAAAACATAAAGAAAAGCCTGGAGTAGAGGATTGCTCCAATATTTACTTTATGATTTTTTCTATTATTGTAGCCTTTACAAAGGCTATTCATTATACTTCGTGTCATACAGTATGATATTACGTATTCAATAACATTTAGCCTTTTTGGGTAGATAAGGGTTTTTGCAGAAAGGGGTTATGCTATCGTAAAAAAAAAAAATGTGGAAAACTATAATACTAAGAATGATAATTTGCCTGCTGCGGTCTTCCCGTCCGATTATAATTTAGGTGTCTTCAAGGCAAGAGTGAATAGGCTCTTTATAAACAAGTGCGCCTCACCATCAACGATTGCATTACTGCTTACCATCAGGTGGGATCGCTGTCAAGCGCTGTTTATGTCAATTAAAAAAAAAAGATCTATCCTAATAGTTCAGTAGCTGTCTGAATAACCAATCACTTTTTTTTCATGTCCCTGTCATCAGATCCTTACGTGAACAGGTCATAGGACACGTGGTTCAAGATGGAAGGTGACATATGGTTGACACACCTGTGGCGACTGTCTTTGCTGCACCGGACCTTGGGTTCGGAGTCTGTTTAAAGTTATCCAGGTTGGCCATTTAAAGTCGTACCCAGGCGAGGGGCTCTCCGACGGCTCGAAAAAAATCATCAGAACAAAAATAAAACGTGTTTTTAAAATAGTGCAATTGTTAATACTATTTATTAGAGGAGAGAAAACCCATTCCTGCAATTGACACAAATTATCGGTTTCAATATTCTTCCTAAAAAGGTTCCAATAATCGAATCACGTTCAACATTTTTACAACAACTAAATTGAATTGCTAATGACAGACTATTTTCTATCATTACGCAACAAACCAGTTAACTCAATCTCGAAAACATCATTAAACACTCTCA
This sequence comes from Mythimna lalbum, assembly GCA_949319445.1. Lineage (NCBI taxonomy): Eukaryota > Metazoa > Arthropoda > Insecta > Lepidoptera > Noctuidae > Mythimna > Mythimna lalbum. The sequence goes on along the minus strand of OX439371.1, from coordinate 15,265,916 downwards.
CCGACTTGTAATCGATTTCCGAAACAATAGCTGTTACAAAGGCATCTAATTAATCGTTATAATTTAGATTTGTACACAATAACCGCGCAAATTACTTACGGGACGTCAGACGAAATATTTTGTGTCACCGTGTTAAGGTGTGGTTCCACTCACGAACGAAAAACAATCTTTCGATATCGAAAAATTATCAGTCTAAAAATATCACTTACTAGCTTTCCGCCCGCGGCTTCGCCCGCGACTACAGTATATATCGCGCGGGCAGAGACCCGCGTTCAGCAGTGGAATTATAGGTAGCCTATGTGTTATTCCAGTGTCTCTTCTACCTACCTACCAAATTTGATCTAAATCCGTTCAGTAGTTTTTGCGTGAAAGCGTAACAGACAGACAGACAGACAGAGTTACTTTTGCATTTATAATATTATAGTAGGGATAACAATCAAGTTAAGATAGACTTTTTCTTTCAATTTGACCATTACATATTTACTGTATGGACTGCAAAATAGACTATGTTGAACCCTGAGTTTGTTTTGGTGTTTCTTTTTAGCTAGGAAATATAGGCCTCAAATAGTTTAAATTGTCGAAAAAAAAAATGTCGTGGAAAAGTCTATTTGCAAAATAAATAGCATTTATCATTTATCTCTTCCAAGGGAAATGGTTTTTTATTGTAAATCTAATGGTATGACCCTATGATATAGAATCTTACGCTATATCATAGGGTCATAAGGGTCATAAAGGTATAGAATTATCACAACATCTGTGATTACTAGATACTAAAATTCTTATTTTGAATTCGTAACATTACTCCATACGTTTTTTTTAAAAATCAGCATTACGTAAACAAAATTGCTAAACTACAAAGTTTGCCCTCACATATTCTGTGTATTAAATTCATAAATATATTTCGTTTCGTTTCACATTCAGTGCAAACACCCCTTAACTCGCAATGAATTAAATTTACGAATTCGTTTCGCTTCTATTCGCTGGAGTTCTCTTGATTGATTTAAAGGTCGTTATCGAAAAGTTTACGCGAACAATTCCAATTTTAGTGTTACAGTATTAAACGATAAATAAGGCACGTTTCAGAATTTAATTTGTTGTTATTCGGATGTGATTGAGACCGAGATTTTCAGCTTTTTTGTTGTTGTAAATAACATGTTTTTTTCTGCCGCAATGGGCAATTTCAAATGTATTAAGCAATACAAGTCGAATATAGTACTCAAAAATACAAAAAAAGGATAAAAACGGGACCTTATTACTAAGACTTCGCTGTCTGTCACCGGGCTGTATCTCAAGAACCGCGATAGCTAGACAGTTGAAATTTTCATTTATGATGTATTTTTGTTGCCACTATTACAAAAAAAAAAAAAATATTTAAGAGGGCCTATCATATAACAAAGGCAATTTTTTTTGTCGAATTTTCCTAGGGACGGTACGGAACCCTTCGAGCCCGAGTCCAACTCGCACTTGGCCAATCTATTTCCTCTAGAAAGATGTACAGAATTTGTTGATTAGATATATCCTAATTAACCGTTATTTCCTCGTGTATCATAGCGACGTCCACACTAAAACACAATTAAAAGTAGTTAGTCTAATGAGAGCGAATCAACCAGCGCTTGTGTGCGAGTAGCAATCAGCCGCGAGGGACTGACGTAGATGAATGTTTGATAGCCAGGGTAGGGGGGAAGAATGCGGTAGATTTATACATAAATATAGCGCATTTCACATATGAAGTTACCTCGCAGTAACGTTGAATGGTTTCTATCTAAAAAAAATGAAAAGAGTTGCTTACGCTAACAAAATTGTTGTAGTAGGTAGTTGCACCACTTTATGGATAAGCACGCCACAATTATGGCGGTTAGGCCCCTCTTTAAGGCGGGGCTGGAAAGATCTCCCGGCGTCCTTACCTTCCGCATGACGCAGGTCCTCACCGGACATGGCACGTTCGGGAGGTTCACGCCCGGAGGACACGGTGAAGCACATAGTTGAGGTGTGCCCTGCTTGGGCGGAGCATCGCCGTGCCCTCGTGGAGGCGATAGGCGGCTGAGACCTCTCGCGCCGGGCATTGGTTCAGGCCATGGTCTCGAGCGTGGTGGAGTGGCAGGCGGTCGCATGCTAGCAAAGGAGGAGGCCGACCGCATAAGGCAGCGGCGCTCTCGCCGCCGCCGCCGGGATTCCGATAACGATTTCCGGCCACCGTAGACGCGGGCTTGCGGACGGCGAGCCATGGGTAGCTCGCTGTCCGATCGTCCGGTAACTGTCCGGATCAAGCCCAAGACGTCGACGGTGCGCACTGTTCCCGCGCGCCTCAAGAAGCTGTCAGCAACAGCAGGGGTCCAGCTGGTCGAAGCCTACTGGGGCCTAGGTTATCTGACGGTATGGACGGTTACCGGACGGTCAGACAGCGCGCTGCTCATTGCTCGGCGTCCGCAAGCCCACGCCTACGTTGGCCAGAAATCGGGATTGCCTTTGAGGGCCTTTGCCTCACGTGTGCGGCCTCTTCCTTTGCTAGCATTACTGCTTCGCAGAAGGAGGCGACCCTCTGTCACTCTTCCTCGCTTCGGACCATGGCCTGTACCATCGCGCAGCGCGAGAGATCGCTGCCGCCGATCGCCTCCACAAAGATACGGAAGTGAAGTTAGTCTATTTAATCATTTAACAGATAATAGATGACGTTATTTTCACAAAACAGAAGGTACGTTTATTGATTGCGTATTACGCACGCAATTACCTCGCAGATTCATATAATTGTTTGGCATTGTTTCAACATGCATACCTCAAATTTCCATTACACGTGGCACATTATGAGGTTCACGCTACAATCCTGTCTAAACATCAAAGAGTGAACATCAAAAGCCATGCACGTCCAGTACATTGTGAGTTAACATGGCGGAGTATTACCTAACCAGTAGCGTAGCTAGGCACGGGTGAAATGAGCCTTCACCCGCGGCTTCACCCCCAAAAGGACATTGCGTGTGCGAGGGCTCTTTTATCAACGAGAATTTTGTTTTATAATTTACTCGCTATTGTACTTAAAATATGTCACTCAGGAATAAAGCAGCTTTACATCGGTGAAAAAATTTTAGCAATCGGACCAGTACTTCCAAAGATTACCCTTCAAACAAAAAACACACGCTTTAAGTACCTCTTTATAATATAAGTGTATTTAAGCTTGCCTTTGACCACTATTTCACCTGATGATAAGCGATGATTTGGTCGAACACTGGGTCGTGTCAATCGCTGTCTCGTTTTCGAATTTATGAAAGAAAAAGGCTTAGCTCAAACGCCTTCACCCACGTCTAAATTAGTCCAGGCTACGTCTCTGCACCTAACAGTATTTGTCGTGCGCCCACCGGCAGCAATTACCGCTTGTGTCAACTTCATCAACACTCTGTATTACAGGCCGCGTGTGTATGAGCGAGCTGGGAATTCAATTCCACTATATATTATTTATAAGTTAGGTCAGTAGTAAGTTTAATACCTAGTTGGTAAGTGACGTGGTCCACTCGACTACGGTAAAGCCAAAAGTAAGGGTTATGATTTAAGTAGTATTTGCTAAGTAAATATTAGACTTTGTCTGGCAGTTTGAGTACTTTATGCGGCCTACCCAAATGTCCTTTCTTTGGTATTGTTTGTCAAATTGTGAGCTCCTTACTAGTCCTATGTTGACTTTCACTAATACAGACACGGAACAGTAAAAACAGAATACAGACAAATGCTTGCACTGACTGGACAGGTCGATTCAAATCTGTGTGGTTCTTTAGGTACTCGAAAGACCATCTCAGACACTAGGTAAACTGTATGGTTCTCATATGATTTGACCATTACATATTCACTATATTTTTTTGAGTGACAGGGAATGTCGAGAATGTCACAATTTTACCTACTTACTATCTCACCTAGGTCCTTGAGTTGCCGTTTGAATTCAATTATAATTATAATATAATAATTATAATTATTATTATAATTATTTTCTAGGGCCACAGAACACGCTTTCAAACATACTCACAGCTCCAGCGAGCGTCCGCCCTTTAGTTTTGCTAACATGTAATTGAGCCACACGTACAACATTACCACGTAGAACACCGTGTTGGACTTGGTCCTAGCCGCATGACCGGAGAGGGCAAAGTAGTGCACGACTTGTTAGTTTGTGAACGATACGCTCAATGTGTCTCTGTGATGTTTGACAGGTCCCTCTTATAACTACTTCTTTATTGTCAAGCAACTGAGGGCCATATATAAAATATATAATATTACAATCATATAAAATACATGACTTTTATCAATATTAGCTGCTAGTATTTCTTTCTCTCTCACTCTGTCAATCCCAATATATTATTCACGTTAATTACAGTAATCCTTACATTATAATTGTTAATAACCATCACGACTTTTAGCTCAAATGATATCAGTCTTATCATACATAACACTTAAATATAATTGAGCTGTGTTCGAATTAATCAATTTGATTTGTAATGTTTAATTATAACTAATGAGTGCTGCAGACAGCCCATCAATTAAGTCTCTCACAGTGATTGTTGACTTTCACTCACTTAGATTTTGTTGAGCCTTAATTAGTATCTGTAATGGTTGAATTATTTCATGATAATCAACAAAATCGTACTTGGGCTTTTCATTAAAAAATAAACCTAGAACAACACTTCAGCTACCATATAATTATGATCCTTCGGAATTGGGTATTTTCAGCTTATCTACTGAGGCCAAGTACCTGGACATTTACTTGGAAAAACAACTATATAAGGCAAGACTAACCAAGAATGCTAGTGCAAAAACAAGTCGCACCCTTAGAATTATAGTGACCTATTCCAAAAATGAAAATTTTTGGGAAACGTTAAATAAAGTTTTATACACGTAAGTTTTTTTGTAAATGAAGGTTATTACAATGAAATTTTATACAACTTATACAAATAATAGTTGAATTTGTTTCTTAACTTAGTTGTCTACATGTATTATGAGAAAATAAATTAATCGATTTTGATCAAAAAATCATGATTTTTTGAATTAGGTCCCTATAATTCTAAAGGTGCGAAGTATATTCACAATTCAGTACAAGCACATGTTGGGCCAAGATTGGGACAGTAGCCTAAATATCACTCATTGACCACACACCACACCACACAACACCAACACACCACAGTCATCCGACCAATCATCGCATATAGCTCTCTAGTCATAAAAACTTTGAAAGTTGTAGCGACTCACCTGCTTGGTGAACTGGTGATCACTAGCAGTAATGGGAACTGCAGCTACTGCTGTCCTAAAGATGTTGCCAGAAATTACTCTGCTAACACTTATAATGTGGGAGGAAGCAATCTTAGCGGCATTCAAGGTCAATATATCTGTAATCCTAAGAAAAGACTTCATGCAGAATCAAACATACGTATATAAGAAAATACTGTTAAACGACAGACCGTAATGGCATCTCCCAGCGCTAATGCCTTAACCATCGAAGCCAGGAAAGCTACGTGTACTCACATTCAAATATCTCAACTCATTGTGCTAGTCCTTATGACTTTTTGTTGCATGAAGATTAAATAAATAATCTACCCACATACAAACGGAAAGCTTGTGGCTCTTCGGACTAGACAGTAAGTAAGCCATGCTAGTCTGTAACTGGACAAATTAAGCTAGATAAACACTTTCTCATTTAGGCACACCCGGTAGGTGTAGGCGCAGCATAGTCATCGGTGCAGAGCACGCATGGTGACGGAGGAGATAGTCACGCACGTGCTCCTCGACTGCACAGTATTACCGATACACAAATGCAAACCTTGGATCACCGAAGTTTTTTTTTCCATATGATATCAATGATTGCATCACTGTTTTGCTTACCATCAGGTGGGATCGCAGTCAAGCACTAGTTGATGTCTCTTATAACTTGGACTGGCCTGTTGGTCTAGTGGTTAGTGGCCCTGACTGCTATGCCAGAGGTCGTGGGTTCGATTTCCACCCAGGACCAATGTTTATGTGATGAGCATGATCATTTGTTCTGTGTCTGGGTGTAATTTATCTATATTATGTAGGTACGAGTATGTATTTAGAAATATATAAGTATGTATATCAGTTGTCTAGTACCCATAACACAAACTCTGCTTAGCTTAGGACTAGACGGCGTTATGTGATAGTTGTGGAATATATATATATTATAAATAGACATTTTAGGTCTTATGTACAAAAAATAACAGTGTCATTAGTTTAAACACTGATAAAGAAGTTCAACATTGGTAATTTTGTGTAGAGAATTTTAATTTAAAAGCAGATAATTTTTATTTAAATTAACCATACGGTTAGTTAGTTTTATAAATAAGTGTGTTTAGGTTTTAAATTTAATTTTGTATACCAGTAATAACTTCATATGAGAACACTGTTTTAATGTTACCTAAATATTTACGTACCACTTATTTATTTATTTTTAGAAAATAATTTGATTTGTTACAAGGTTAAGTTAAATATATTCTGGGCCTTCATAAGACGTTTTTAATAAAAAAACGGCCTTTAAATACGATGAGAGTCTACGTCGTAGTTTAGACTGCTTCGCCACAATTTTTTTCTAAATTAACATCAAATATTTTTTTGTAAGTCTGATGGATTACATTACGGAGTTCTAGGTATTACGCCTGGAGATATCTAGAAAGTAGATTATTCTGTTTTTGTGGGCCAAAGCAGAAAATCCACTTTCTAGTAAATCCTTACCGCTACTTTGACCTAAGGAATCGTATTAGATTAGTTTTTTTTGCATTATAGATCAGTGCTGAAGCCGTTGTTAATGGTAAAAAGTGAAATAAAATCATAGTAGGATGAAACCTATTGGAAAAGGAAGAGAATACAACAAAAACGAAAGGGAAAATAAATTACGGGCGATCTGAGGTCGGGAAAAGGATGGGTGTGCGTTTTTAAGGGTAAAAACAGTTTATCTCGATTTCCGACAAAACTACAAGTCCTATGAAAAAAAATAAAAGTGCAAAGTTGTAGATAATAAAAAGATCTACAACTTTTGCATCTACAGTTTTTTCACATCACCTCAAAATGTATGTGAAAAGTTCTAATAACTAAGTTTTTGTTTTTTTATTTTTATCTTTTACAAAAAATATTTTTTTTCCCCGAAATGAAATGGGAACTTACCTTTTTATGTCCCAGACACACTGTAATTTTTTTGATTTAAAATGTTTGTTTTTTCACCTTCATTTTAACTTAATTTCGAAAAAGAACCCTAATTTTCAATCGAAAATTTTTCATGTCAAAATATCTCTTTTTTTGATAATTTCGGTAAGTTTTTTGTTCGTTAAAAACTCTAGTTTCTGATGGTGTAAAAAAAGTATCATTATTATGGTAAATTTCTCAGAAAAAGCCAAAAAACTCGAATCCAAAAATTCTTTTTCATAATCATTATCTATATACAATTTTGAATTTTTTAATAAAATTTGCATTTTAATTACTGGAAAAACATTATTTTGCATGTTACGTTCATAAAAAAAAATCTGAACCCAAATATACTACTATAATCAACAATCAAATCAGTTAATAATATAATGTATATGGGTAATGCTTATGAAAAATAATTTTTGGACTCGAGATTTTTGGCTTTTTCTGAGAAATTTACCTTAATAATGATACTTTTTTGTACACCATCAGAAACTAGAGATTTTAACAAACAAAAAACCTACCGAAATTATTAAAAAAAGAGATATTTTGACGTGAGAATTTTCGATTGAAAATTAGGGTTCTTTTTCGAAATTAAGTCAAAATGAAGGTGAAAAAACAAACATTTTAAATAAAAAAAAATACAATATGCCTGGGACATAAAAAGGTAAGTTCATAAAAAACCAAAAACTTTGTTATTTGAACTTTTCACATACATTTTGAGGTTATGTGAAAAAAGTGTAAATGCAAAAGTTGTAGATATTTTTATTATCTACAACTTTGCACTTTTATTTTTTTTCATAGGACTTGTAGTTTTGTCGGAAATCGAGATAAACTGTTTTTACCATTAAAAACGCACACCCATCCTTTTCCCGACCTCAGATCGCCCGTAATTTATTTTTCCTTTCGTTTTTGTTGTATTCTCTTCCTTTTCCAATAGGTTTCATCCTACTATGATTTTATTTCGTTTCAAAAATTATCGACCCTGGTCTATTATGGTTTGCCGTAACAGTAGTAGCTGAAAACGCCCATGTAGTTATACACATGTAAAACACAGTAATACTGTTACTTTTTTGTGGCGGTAAATCATCAAATGACTTCTCGCGTTTCAGGCTGGAGCCCGAGGGCGAGTCAAACTTTTACTGACTAAAACACACCTATGTTTTTCAGATGCTCTTTACACGGTCACTCTTTTAGGCGTTACCGCAGACCTAACAGGCATCGCGCCACTGGGTCCTAACACTGCTTAGCGATAGGAAAAAGTATAGTGATAGTAATCTTCCGGAAGGGTCCCTACCAAAGAGCACTGCTACTTCCCAAGAAGGTTTGAGCAATATTTATTCTGTTGCCAACGAGATAGCGAGAATCCAAATATACACTTAATACACCAGGATATCATAAAAGACTTGTTATATACTAAACATTTTGTATGAGATACTTTTACGTCCATATAAAAAGGTTTTTGTGTGAGCTGTAAAACGTATGGAGGGAACGGAGGAATCTTTCATAATATGTGAATATTTTCACTGGAATGACCTTGGGAAGGTCTTAAAAGATTCCGTATACCAGAGTTATATTTATAATAAGTCTTTATTTTTCACGGAAGCTTTACCCGAATATATTTTAAAGAGAAAAACGATATTTTTCTTGGAACTGTGTTGAGATTATTTTCACAAGGTCAATGAGCGTGCTATTTATTTTTTACATCACCATTTTATTGTTTTAATATTAACAAAAGCAGAAATCAGAAACGTTTATTTCAAATCGATAATTTAGAAGTACTTTTGAATTTTTAAAATGTCGGTCAGACAAAAACAAGTGAAGCTAAATTTCACGATCTAAAGCGTAGATACGGAGAAGAATGTGTAAGCAACTCCAAGCATGATCCGCTTGGAGTTTCTAATATTCCCACTACTGGTACTCAGGCCTCTTCTCTAGGCGAGGGAATGGGCCAGGCGGGCCCAGTGCGGGTTGGTGAATGTTACAAGTCTTCGAATTTTAGGTTCTAAGATATGCCAGTTTCCTCACGATGTTTTCCTTTACCGTTTTGAGGGCAGTGGTGACACAAATTACACAAAGTAATATGCCTGAATGGGTTTGAACCTGCGGCCTAGAACTCGTAAGTCGGAGCCATTACCACCAGTATGCGAAAATTATTTTATTTCTTTTCTCCGATTTAATGTCTTATATGCTTGAAAAATCGTTTGATTGATTACAAGATCCACACAATTTAATTTGTTGAATTGTCAAAATGGAAGAGATTGTAACTAAACGCGTGTGTGCGAAGGCACCGGATCGGTTTAACATTTTATAATCCCAACAAAGCCCCGCGAGATACTTGATGGATTGATTGATTGAAGCACAGGTTAACTTCGCCAATCAATCAATCATCAGCCCTCCATAAATACCCTTCCATCCACATCCTTTATGCGGCCGTTTATAATGTTTATTATGGCACATTGAGTTTGTGAGTGGGTACCGAAAGCTGCAAGATTGGAAAACCTCTTTCATAAGGTGAGCTGTTGACCTGGTGAGGGCCACGAGTGTCTGTGTGGTTGTTGACTGGCCACGCCTGAGGGGGCTTATATCCACCAGCAAATATTTTTCAGCAGTATCACCTGTGATGGTGATGATGACGTCGAGCCTAAAAGATTAAGAGCCTGGACTCATACCGCAAAATATGCGGCTACTAATCAGGCGACAACATTTCTCAACACATTGACTACTTTGCATTCGGATGCGAACACTTTATTTAAAAAAAAAAAAACAATTTTTAGCAAAATTTTCATTGCCTTGAATGAATTGAATTTATAATTATTATTTTATATTGCTTTTTTATATTTTTTAGGATCAAATGATTCGTTAAATAAATTTTCAGTTTTTTGACAGTTGTTGTATGAGTTTGACAATATATATTTGACAAATAGGCTATTCGAGACTTTATTAACAGGTGGTAAAACCGGCCCTTAATAATAGAGTATACCTATAATAGTAACTATAAATAGTATAAATACAGAAAGTAATTGAATTATTTATATAAATGAGTATTTTTCTGTCACTAGTTCCTTGTGACAATCACAACCTCGATGTCCCACATCCAAGGCTGTCTGTTATAATTACATTCGTACTTTACGAAGTTAGAGAAGCAGAATACTAATCTAGAAATGAGCTCATAGCTGTGTTTGTCATACAGAAAGTTCTCCAAAGTTGCTCCAGCGAGATCCGATGTTTGTTTGTTTGTAACATTAGAGCACAAATATACACATATTAGACGCGGGTTAACTTGTCACACACAGACGGAGTTCCATCACACTTTGCTTCATGAATTTATATTGCGAGGCTTGGAAAGAGCAGCTAAGAGAGGTGATACTTATGAACAAATTGACACACTGCTCAAAGGAGCAATTCCAGACGTCTAATAAAGACTGACAACTCTGCTTTTCGTGAACGCGACATAACAGTTGTCTATCTTTTTCACAAGGAGCTGGAATGATTTGCCTCTTATCTTCGAGGGCGTCAACAGTCAGTTTGTGCTAGAGACTTCATCAAGATGGTGCGACCTTGCAGTTGGCATCCCTCAAGGAGGTATTTTATCTCCTCATTTGTTTTATATTTTTGTAAACCTCTTAATTTTAGTTTCAGTGCGTATCATCTATGATTTTTTGCAGCGGTACTGTCAGTCAGGGAAGGACGACATGTCGGATGCGATTGAGGAGCTAAACTGGCATTTACAAGTTAATAAAAACTGGTCTAATTAATTCGGGGTGGCGTTTGACCCCAACTGAGGTCACTTCAGTTTGTAACTATCAGAAAAAACACAATCCGGCAGGAAATCTCTTCTTAGCTGTACGAAAAATTTATGTGTTTATATAACGTTTTGTTTTTTTGTTGTTTGGGCTGGGTGAGATGTCAATCATATACTGGGCAATGGTGCGTCGCCGTTTGTCTATTAGTCCGATGATGGACGTGTGGGATGACTACCCTGTACCGGTTTGCACAGTAATTGCACAGTTTAATTCTGCCAAGCCTATTTGGTGGAATTAAACTGTGCAATTACCGGTACATGGTAGTCATCCTACCCATACACAAAAAGCGTTTTGGGAATACATTTATTGTGCGTACAGCCAAGGAGTGGAATTCCCTGCCGGATTCTATATTTCCTGATAGCTACAATTTAGTGGTCTTTAAGTCAAGAGTGAATAGGTTACTTCTAGGCGAGCGTACTTCATCGTCAGCCACATCATCGCTTACCATCAGTTGAGATAGTAGTCAAACGCGAGCCTATCAATAATAAAAAAAAATCCGATGCAAACTCCTCGAAATGTAAACGATCCCGATAGGCTCAGTGTCAACTTTACACAGAGAAAACCCAACAAGACAGTATAAGTCTTTCTGCTCTATAAAACTTATAAAAACAATTTGAAGTAATAACTGGAATCGATATTAATTCAATTGGAACTAAACTCAAGTTAGATTGAACTCGCTGATTGGAAGATGAAACAAAAATATTTCCGTTTCAACTCAAGTCGGCAAGTTTTATGAGTTGCTTCACTTTACAGAGAAGTTTCAAGAAAACGATAGAGTTATAGTTCTGTCAGTTTATGTGATATTTTCTACATGAGACAGAAATAATTTTAAGAATAATTTTCTTAAGAACTTAAGAAGAGTTACTTCTCTTTAGGAAAGTAACTCTGTGCATGGTTTTAGGCGAGGTTTGTTTTTTTTATTTGTAACGTCCCATACACACTTACCTATGAAAACAGTCCAATTTAAGAATTGAGTGAAGAAGATTTTCCAAATCGCAAGAAAGTTGTTTTTTTTTACGTAACTAAAAATTTACAGTTTTTAGTTTTTTTTTCTATACTTGTGCTAGATATGAGACCTTACTTCTTACACTTTTACAACTCTTTTGAAAATTTTCATAGCTCAAGCCAGTTTTTAATCACATAGCTCACTCACTATCTTTGACTCGCCAAAAACTTGCACAAAAATCAGCAATTCTCCCCGACAGTCCTACAATTCCATCAGCACTTGTTCCCAACCCTTCTCCACCTGACCTCAGCCCCCAGATCACCGGGACACATAAATCTCCGCGGCGGGGCATAAATTTGTTTTTTTTTTCATTACCACCCCGTACATTTCATTACGGGGTCGTTGGAGGATGGGGGACTAATTTATGTAGCCCAGTTTGTCGGCAAAAAACGGTTAATTACGTATATAGGGGATGAAGAAGATCTCATTTGAATTGACCTTGTGACTTCTTGTGTACCTAGGTTGGATTAGAAAGTCCGATTAGGTTTTTCAGTAAAAAACATTTGACTGTATCTACAATAGACAAGCATTTTCTAGGCTCGTTTGTTTTATTATAAAATACGAGGCGAGATCATCGATTATTGGTGGTTTTTGGTTTTTGGACCTTCACGCAGACGTCGTTGCGGGCAGCAGCTAATTCATAATTATGATTTAAAAGAGTGTCCATGGAGTTTCTTCTCTATACGCTTTGAAACGTGCAATCTAGCTTCACTTTTCTTGGACTGACCGACATTTGACTATACAAAAGTGCCTGCAAATGGTCTATTTAAAATAAATGATTTTGATTTCATTTGATAGGTATAGACGTTCTCAGTAGGAACCTAGATTAGATGGCGATTATAATCTCGCTTCTTATTAATACATTTTGCTAGTTATTAAAATTAAATGAATTTTAATTAAATGATAATCATGAGATACACACTTGAAACCTCTGCATAACCAAGACCTGGACAGTCAACCTTTAAATCAAACTTTAAGCTAAATTTGTCACCTCGACTGTAGACTATTTTAGTTTATTCCGATACGAGAGCAGAGCCACCTTAATTTCATTATTTTGTCCCTTCTTTGGAACTATTTCATTCTATTTAACATCAATCGACGCTTCACTATTTATTGTATTATTCAAAAGTGTCACGTTCATCGAGATAAACGCAATTCTACGATCACAAACTAATCCCTGATCTATTTTAAAATCAACTTCGAATGCACTAGAAATATGAATAAACTGTCTTTATTTTTATCTTTTATCAGGAAAAACCTGGTCACTCTTGTAACAAAAGGAAATATACATTATCAACACTTATTAATTATTCTAGTCACGCGTACTAATTATTTCTAATTAACGGGATTATCCTCTGTCCTCCTCCATACCCATACACTACGCAATCCAACACGACGGCTTCGCAAAACTCCTTCATCAAAATACATTGAAGGCTAGCTGCGAGGGAAACGGACTGTGGCGCAATAAAAACAAGAAAGGGATGAAAAATAATGGCAAAGAAGCGAATGGAGCGAGAATATCTGAGTAATTGTTGCATGGAAAGATCTCTAACGAGCACCTCGGGTAATAAAAAGGTTTGTGGGGCCACGAAGCGAGCGATTGTTGAGTCACTGGGAAGAAGTATTTTTTTGGTTTTGTTTGACGGTGACAATGGAGGTGGTGAAATTGAGACAGTTTTAATGAAGGTGGGCTCCATTGTCACAATAAATTCATCAAGATACATTGCGCGGCTGATGAGGAAGTATTTGGGACAAAAAAAGATAAAAAACGGAGTTAAAGACGCAAAGCCACAAATAAACGCCTCGCTTTTTAACACTGCCATAAGTTTATCAACACAGTGCTATCGAAGCTTCCTATGTAAGTAAATGTTTAGTAATGAAATGCATTCTACTACTTAATAGCATACTTCAGCCAGGTATCCTTTTAAATATAAACTCTAAAGAATGCTTTGTATTTTCGTTCCGTAATTACTTAATTAAATTTTCTCTCTCGCTGGCGTCGTGGCCGTGTCACAAAAAGTATAAAAAAAATTACAAATAAAAATAGCGTTGGTTTATGAAAATAAAAAGCTCGCCATTCATTATCGGGCGCACTTGCATGGCTCATTTGTTAAGTTCTCTAGTGAAGTGAAAGCGCGGGGTGGGGTTCCGGGATCCCGGGATTATGCAATCTGTAATGCTATTCCAGAAATATGTTTACCGTAAAGACTTAAGGGAATTGAGCTGTCAATCTATCGCTTCGAACAGTCTACGCTCACTTTTAATGTTTCGTGGGTAAGTGTTCACGGCGACACTAACAGAATAGACGTGTACTGTCTCTAGCTGGATTATGAGTTTGGAATGAATTAATTTACCATAACATTAAAGTGAAATTCCTCCAGTCGACTCCCTCAATCACATTGATATTTATAGCTCGTAATTTAGTGACATTAAGTTAGGGTTTGGATAAGTGGAGTGGAGGAAGCTTTTTCAAAAGAAAGAATTTTAGACTGTTAACATAAACAAATGATCAATGACGTGTTCTTATACTAAAGAAATCATAGGCATGTGTTTGACCTAGAGATATTGAGGTATTAATCATACATAATCCATACTCATTAATTAATTTAAAATCACACTCATCAAGTTCGTTTCTACACAGAAAAAAAATCTAACGATAAAAGGGTATATCGACGCAAACAAGAAAATATAATCAGATGTGTTTCTCTTTTTTTCTTTGCGTCGATGACATAACAATGATCAAATTGCTCTAGCTTATTCAGACAATTCCAACGCATTTTTTCTTGTTATGACCGTAGACTCTATGATAACAATAAGCCCCTAGCTGATTCGATAAATAGGCTATCAAAGCTGCGAGATTGTTAGAAAGCCTTAGCCTTAGCACTAAAATCCAAAAGGCTACTGAAGGAACACAGTGGGTTTTAGTCTGTAAAACCTTGACCCTCCCTCTCGCTCCACTCAGAGTGAGAAAAATTATTTGATCATAATTAACTGAACAAAGGTGATTTAAAATCGTTCAAGGAATCCGTCTTTTAAAGGCAGAAAATGGTGAAGTTATTACTGGTGTACTTGAAAGACTCCTTCGTAACCAAATTAATCAATATTAATAGGTCGCTCAAATAATCCACAAAGTAAATTACAATCAATCGTTTACAATTCGATTAAAAGTTTGTTTCCGAACTGTGCAGTAATAACATAATTGTTCTCTCGGCAAATTAATTAAAATTATAGCTGTATTAAAATTCAATTTCCTTTGATTTAAACATCGTTTACGTTTTCATTTACTGTATTTTGTGAAATAAATTATCTGTGGTACAACCAGTATGTTTAATGATTTAAGCGGTCTTATGTGTGAAAACACAATTTATTTTATAAAATGTTACAACTGTAGGTAGATACCTACACTCTAATGGGTTAAGCAGAAGTAGTCTTATATTGGAATCTCTTAGGAGGGAAAATCATCCAATGACATCTCCTGCTTTGCCATTGTTCCAGGGCCCTGGGGATCTCTTTTGCATCACCCAGTAGGCTTCGACTCTGCTGGGCTCCGGTTGCTGATAATTCCTTGAGGCGTGTGTGGAACACTACGTGCCTGAGCTCAGTCTGGACGATTGCCGGACGGTCGGACGGCGAGCTACCCATTGCTCGCCGTTCGCGAGCGTTCCTATGATGGCCGGAAATTGGGATCGGGATCCCGGCGGCTAGGGAGCGAGGGCCATTGCCTCGCGCGTGTGACCGCCTCCTTTGCTAGCATTACTGCTTCACAGAAGGATGCGACCGCCTGCCAGTCCTCTTCACTGCGGACCATGGCTTGTAGTAAGGCCCGACGCGAGAGATTGATGCCGATGCGCTCCTCGTGGGAGTGCAGTGGCACGGACATGGCGGTGGTCTGTCCAAGCGGGGCACACCTCTATCATGGTGGCTATCGGTATGCTCCACCATGTTCTCCTGGCTCTCCACACAATGGTGACACCAGGGCGTCACCGCCGCACAAATCCGGTGCAGGAACATCCTAAATTGACCATGTTCGGTGAGGACCTGCCCCATGCGGAAGGTGAGGCCATGTAATTTATTTCATCACCACCGCTCTCAAAACGGTGAAGGAAAACATCGTAATGAAACCGGCATGTCCTAAAACCAAAATTTCGAAGCCATGGAACATCCACCAACCCACACTGGGCTCGCGTGGAGGATTACGGCCTATTCCCTCTCCTAGAGACGAGGCTATCCCAACAGTGGGATCATTATAAGGCTGACTATGCCATGCATTTAAGTCTGCCTATATTTCAGGACAAGTCCTGTATATCTGGAGGCAAGCCCATTGCGAGCAACTGAGCATTTATCCTTACTCTGGGATGCTGCTGAGAAATACCTACTTCTTGACGAACCCCCATAACACTTTACCCTAAAGACTGTGTAGAATTAAATGCTAAACAACTCCACTCACGGCTGCTATAAGGCAATTATTTTAGATTTCTAATTACAACTTTGCTGTAATTAATTCAGCGCACTCGTCTCCTTTGAAAATTATATTATAAAATTTAACAGTAGAAATACGCCACTCTTTTCAAGTGATAGTCACTCTTCTTAAATCCCGGAAAGTAAAATAAAACGCCACAACAGTGCCACTTACTTTGACAAATACGGGGCTTGCTCCAATCCCGGGCGATAATAAACTTATCCCGTATTTTTATGACGGCCCCGCCTCGTCGCCGTCTCGGACACCCAGCACGACACGGAGGCGACACGGGACGCGGGATCCGGACGCTGGTGACTGTAACAGACTCAATTTGTGGAACACTTAGTTTCACTTATGACTGCGGGAATTACTGTGTTTGTACTTTGTGGCTTATTTTAGTTGCAGATATTTTAAGTTGCGAATATACATAGTAGTATCATAGTAGTATATATAGTAACATAAATGGATGATTTTAGGTAGTACACGCGTAATGTCTAAGTAGTAGCGTAAATTACCTGCATGGTAAATTACAAGAGGTACAACTTAAATTGTAATGAATATTGGAATATTATGAAAATAGTGTGGAAATCTCTGCCGGAGTCTGTGTTTTTTGATAGCCCATGGGTCTTTAAGCTAAGAGTGAATAGGTTACTTTTAGGCAAGCGTACATTGACCGCAACCGCTTACGATCAGGTAGTGGGATAGTGGTCAATCGCGAGCTTATGCATAATAAAAAAACGAATACTCCTTGTGTTGCTCTAGCTTGAAACTGGCTTATGGAGGTTTGATTAACAATTGCTTCCTGTAAAACGTCCAATTAGATTGATGCCGACCCCAAGCTAGTTGAGAAAATGTGAGGGAGATGATCATGACTGTGTTTTTATATTAGTGTGTGTTTTATTAATAACTAGCGACCCGCCCCGGCTTTGCTCGGGTGTTTTTCCACTATTTAGAGGATGTTACTACACATATAAACCTTCCATTGAATCACTCTATCTATTAAAAAAAACCGCATCAAAATCCGTTGCGTAGTTTTAAAGATTTAAGCGTACTTAGGGATATAGGGACAGAAAAAGCGACTTTGTTTTATACTATGTAGTGATAGTATTAGTAATTTGAAAATAAATTCCCGTTTTCTATATCCCGAGCTGCACTTTGCTGAAATTGACAGCACTAGTAAAAACGGGTATTCCCAAAAATATAAATCCTTTTAATAACTGACATAAAAATACAAATTAATGGTTATTACGTTATCAAAATTAATTTGGTGAAGTAAGTATTAATAATTTTAATATCTTAATTGATTTTAGTAATAAATTAAGAAAACGCTTTAGTTTTTATCGAAAAAGAAATATTGTTCTAACGTGGCTGGGTCTACAGCGAGTGTTTTAATGATTTTAATAGCCAAATTTCAAGAACTATTAACTAAATGAATTTAACTCGTGGTTTGTTAGATGGGAAACCACTAAGTGCTTGTGATTTATTAACTAAGAGATAATTAAATATATTTTAGCACTAAAATGGAAACATGAGTTGAGTGAAATTAGATTATCTGTACCTTTGAATATTTTAAAGGTTATCCAGTTTCGTGTTTGTCAATTCAATGACAGATCAATTACAGCTCGTATTTATTATATGAAGTCAAGTTGAAAGTTTATCATTTTGTAAAGTTTTTTTTCTAATTTATAATTATGTACTGGTTTGACCATTATTATCTAACCTGATAGTAGGTAAGCAATGATAAATGGCCAACAATGGAGCACTCATACTTAGAAGTAACCAATTCACTCTTGACTTAAATGTCCCTCGGTTGTAGCGATCAGGAAACAGACTTCGGCAGGGAGTTCTACTACTTATTATTATTATTTTATAGCAAAAAATCTACTCACGTAATTCGTTCGATCTCTTTGTTATTGTATTGTGCAATTATATTGTTTTTTAACCGACTTGTAAAAAAGGAGGAGGTTCTCAATTCGGATGTTTGTATGTTTTTTTTATGTTTGTTCGCGCATAACTTCGTCGCGTGCCAACCGATTTGAAAAAATATTTTTTTGTTGGAAAGGGTATACTTCCCAAAAGGTCCCATAGTCACCAAGTTGGGATCTGATGATGGAATCTTGGCGAAATCGAGGGAACTCTTCAAATTCAATTCAAATTTTAAGTGAAGTCGGTTATTTTTTTACTTATTTTTTTAACGTTATCTTTGCATAAATGTGATTTTTTTCTTTATTTTATTAGTTGGGCAATAGTCACTAAATAAAGAGAACCTTCTCCTTTTTTTTGTAATTATGTTTAAAATGTACGTATGTAGATCTAAATGTTATCGTTAGCATTACAAGTCAAGCCATAATTACTTAGCTGAACAAGCCCACTAAAAACCTCTGCGCTAATTACCTTTTTACTACAAAACCCGTTTTAATGAATAGTGCTAACAAGCGCCGGTGATGTAATTATATATTTTCTTTTGCAGGTAAGTGTTCCTCTAAATCCCGGGTGAGGATGAATATTTATGAGCCCCCGAGCTCGCTGGCCCCCTGGTACCCTGGGCAGGTGGCTTGCTGGCCTGCTTCTAAAGGTAAGCTGAGTGGTGATTTAGTGCTGACCTAGCAAGGTGTGTTGTTCTTATAGTTTTGTAGTTATTTTTAGGTGCTATTTTTAAAATTTACTGAATATTTTTTTCAGCTGAAATATGAAGAATATTCCAGTAACTACTGAACTAGTTTTACTTAAAAAAAAAAACACAACTTGACACGCAAATCATGTAAAAAGAGTAGGTACTGTTAAAAATGTTGCTAAAAGGCAAGTTAGTAAATTTCGAGCGTCCTCCAACCGTTTGATGGGGTCGGCTGGCGCAGAAGCTAAGCGGTTGACTGCTGCGTTGCATGTCGCGTATGCGATTACCGCACGGAACATATATTTATATAGCTTTTAGATAGGTCTTCCGAGTTTGAGTGTTTTTATTTTTATTATGATCATTGATAGGCATGCGTTTGACTATCTCACCTGATGGTAAGCGATGTTTTGTTATGTATGAGAGGTTACATGTCTGTAAACGCATCCACAATACAAGAGTAAATTTTAGTAACTATTAGTCTTCCTTTTAGGAAATCGATAAACTGTATATTTTGATCATCCTCAATTTTCTTATTTTTCCCTTCAAATCAACGACTGTAAAAAAATAACAAACTCCCTCTCCAAAGACCGTGAGCCCGGCTCCCAATCCGACAGTAATCCACTGGTTAATATTCCGGCCGCATCCCGGATAAATACTCGCTATAATCTATTCATTAGCACAAACCGATTACACAGACTTCCATTACAGACTTGCACAGACTATGCTTTGCTTTTATAGCTTGTAATTGGCTGGGTTAACAGGAAACGGGTTCGGGGATTTATTCCACAGAACACGGAACCGCAGGGGTCTCTGAGCCATCATGTTGCTCTTTTGGGCAGAGACCGTTTTTGATTTAATAATTTGAAGTTCGGAATGGGTCCTAATTTTATTTAATAAATAAATAGATTTTCAGACAAAGTATTTTTCTTTTAATAGGTATATAGATGAAATTTTACCGAACTATGGTCTTTTGGCAAAAACTACGTTTGATAGAAATATTTAAGTGATCGTAATGTCGGAGTAGAACAGAAAAAGATCTAAAATAGAAAAAGCTTTTTGTTGATCTTTTTTTCTTTGTTTTTCAGAAAAATCACAATTTTCGAAAGCTTTTGCTTCGGCAGAAACAATAGTGTTGAAGAAATTATTGTTTGTTTGTAAGAGATAATTACACTCTCAAAGTTCTAATCCCATTTTGGAAATGCTTATATTGCAGAAAAGTAAACACAGTTACAGACAACGCCTTACAACGCTCTCACAAGGGTCCAATAAGGCCCTGTTAGAGCCTGGCAATCAATTTATGACAAAGACTATCTAAAAACTTAACATTAATAATAATATCACAACATTCATTAGTAGACCCTTAACTGAGTTATTTTTAGTTTGGAATATCTGTATACCACAAATATATAAAAAAAACACTATAATAATAAAAACACACTGTTTCAAAAGTCAAGGTTTAAATTTTTTCACCCAAAAAAGTTTTCTTCATCACTTTTCAACTAGCCAAAAGCCCATTTCATGTGTAAGAACCGCGCGGTCTCTCCCATTACCTCCGGTCTATTCTCCACTATTTCAATGTAACTTGTGTGGATACCTTAAAAGCTTCACAAATTGTTGAGACTCACCCAGCAAACGGTGTTAGGGGCTGATGCAATTACGGTCGTTGGAGATGATATTAATTTTGTTGACGTATCGCATCATTTTTTGATAGGAGTATTTATTTTAGCACTGTTATTGAAGGATGAAGTGATTTTGAGTCGTTATTTAAAACACATCTTTTTAAATTTTTGAGTGTATAAAAATAAAAAATAAACTGGAAAATGTGCTCTTTATAAACTATAATTTTACTTTCGTGACAGAAATAATAATAAATATTACGATTTTATGTAATTTATTTATTGAGCTACGCTTACGAATAATTTTTATTTAATAATAATTATCTAACTGTTATAACAGTTAAATCAAAAATTAAAATAACTCTAAGCTAATTCCAGCTAACTAAAAACCAAAATAAAATAAAGCATCAAAAACTTTTCCACAATATTAATGTTATAATCACTAAACTTGACATAGCAGATCTCTACTAATCTACAATAATGACAATAATATCTGTCCCAACCAAAATTTACGTGACGAAATTCCCTTTCTCATATTTTAATACTGCGATATGAAAACGATAACTTTTGAAATTCCGATCTTCTCATAACACACCAAACTCCTCAAAAACAACAGACATATCCTCATCTCTCCCCTTAACTCTCAAACCGGAAACTTTCTTCAAACCACTTGCCACAAGTAGCCGCAGTTGAGATATGTATAAGTTCCTCAAGTGCCATTAGGGGAGGATCGTGGCTTGAATGGCGATATTACTTCAATTATAGGCGGCTGTAATTGGAAGGCTTCGGTTCAGATTAATCCCTCAACTGGATCTGGACTGGGGCATCATGGAAATGGATGCAGAATGACCATCTCGAACAAGGACAAAATTTTTGGGTCAGAGTGTCTTGTGTATATGGATTTACATGTTTGTGAACGGACCCAAGATACATTCAAGAGTTTTTTTTAAACATGCACCTGTTCTTTTCTCGATAGTGTCAAATTGTCGCCTCATTCGAACATGTAAGCTTAAGAACAAATACTGTACACCTCATTTTAAGCGCATATTTGTGCACACAAACTCAGCTTCAGGTACTATTATAAAATTTTGTAAACTGAAACAGCTCTGAGTAAAACAGGTGAACAGTTCGATTGAAGGGTAAGCTATTCTTGCCAGGGTCAGTCCGCGGATTAGTGCGAAACCCCTTCGGTTCTTGGAAACCAAGGTATGCTGTTGATCTTGGCTACCGTTTCTAGAGCTTTGGCGATAGGGGTATTAAGACGCCTGAGAGTCCGATGAGTTCCCAGTCTTACCCAGTAACTGGGTTGTGAACATTCAATAGACCACAGCTCTGTGTAAAATGTCTACAGAAAGTACCTACCCAACGTTTCCTCAAGAGTCAAGTCGGTACCGCAAGAACCGAAGCTAGGCAGATGATACCGTCTTGTTAAACCAGCGTCAGCCACTATTTCTTCTGGTTTCATGCTTTTCATGGCTTTCAGAAGAAGAAGATGCTGAATTAGACCTATTTTGAAGCAGCCAGAAGGCACACTATATATTGTTTATATTATATCATATATAAATCGTTTTTACCTTTTAAGTGGTTGTGTTTACAAACATGTTCTTTTATTTAAGCCAAATAAATGTACCTCTTACTTTTTACAGCATGTTGGACATAACTATAAAAAGAAAAACCACAGACAACAGAAAGCCAATCACAATTCTTCACGTCGGTTTATTGTCAGATCTAATGATCTTATATACCCTACAGATGTCAGACCTAAAATAGAGATGTGAGCTTAAACAACACTTACTGCCGCACTCAGAGACGCCGATTAACGCTAATCTCTGATTTACTAATTTTGTCATTGAAAAATAGTCTATATCTTTATGACGTTAAGTACCTTAGGTTTTGCTTTAATTGACATTAAAGTTAAATGACGTCTCTGAGTGCGGCAGTTAATATATTAAGTCAACTTATTAAAAGGTTACCATTACATAGACAAAGTCAAATGCAAGGTTTAACCAAATAATTGAAAGAAACTGTTTAGTATACAGTAAAATCTGCAATAACAGAAATAATTAAAAAGAATAGCTATAAAATATAATAATATAGCCGATTTAAAAAACCTGAAGTATAATATTATTTTTGTGGTGAGTTTATTTTTGGTGTACAATATAAAATCTATCTATCTATCTATTTATCTTTGTTCTTCATTGCCCCTTTGAGGTCTAGAATTGCAGGTTTTCTTTTCCTAGGGTTCCTACGGTTTTCCTGACTTCTCTTTAAGGTGATCTGTGGTATCAAGATTGTTCACTTCTTTACATCCCGGTGACTTCGTCCTTTGTAATGTAGATCGTGTTGATTTGAGAACTGTATAATAGTTTAGTTTTAACAATCAATCAATAAGTGGGTCTTCTAAAGTGACCACTGTTGTGATCTCATTCTGTAGGTGGCTGTTAATTGATGTGGTGTTCAAGTTTATTTTGACAATGAGAACTTGTTCGAGTGATAGTGGATGGTTCCCTAGGACAAGATTAGGGTTTGACTGTTGGTCGTAAATCTAATAAGGTTTCAAATGATAGCGGTCTTGTGACCTATTTACATCAATGCGGATTAGAAATAAGTATAAACTGTATACCTTTTTAGCACCAAAGTCGTTGGTTCTTGAATAAATGGTTTGGTTTTTTTTTTTACTATACTTTATCATAAATATGGGTTATTAAATTACTTCTCCCGCTCTAATTTTACTGACTTAAACCCACCTATGTTATTCAGTTGTATTTTACATTCCAGGACCACCCTAACTCTTCTTTGATCTTTGAACAATCTAAACATGATATTTAGTATTTTTATAAAAAATCTTTTTATACCGCGATCAAGTTAGTCGCATCGCGAGTCAAGATTCCTTCAAACAAAACTTTAATTCCCCTAAAGGAGGTTCTTAGAAAAACTAATAGTAACAACCTTTTTTTATTTATTTAGCTGTCAAGTTTGTTGACCTAAGGAACAAGATTATTTCATAAAATTTATATTAGCTTTTGCTAGTAGTTTGATCCACATCATCATCATCATCATCATATCAGCCGAAAGACGTCCACTGCTGGACATAGGCCTCCCCCAAGCGTCGCCACAACGACCGGTCCACATGAAAGTAGGAAATTCTCCCCAGGGAACATACTTACGGGATTTTTTTTCCAGAAGAGAAATTAATATGATCTAAATTCGTTCAGTCATTTGAGCTTGAAGAAGTAACAAACTAACCCACAAAAAAAATACAATACACTTTCGCCTTTATAATATTAGTGTAATAGATTTCGTAGCAGAACAAATGACCCATGTCCAAGGGTCTCTTCTGCATCAATAAAACCTTGTATTTATGGTGTCTGTTGGTAATCGGCGTTCCTTTGTTTTTCTGTGTTTGTTCATTAGGAATAGTTTGTGGGCCGTTCGGTCCACGTGGCACAGGTAAGCTCGATAATTGTATAAATTGAGGGTAGCTTGAGGGTTTTTATTTGGTACAATTTGTTAGTGTAGTTGATGGGATTGGGATTTTAGGGTATGGTTTAAGTGGCGGAGTTCAAAATGAAGATAGCTTTTTTGCCCTACTTTGTACTAGA
Source organism: Mythimna lalbum (assembly GCA_949319445.1). Lineage (NCBI taxonomy): Eukaryota > Metazoa > Arthropoda > Insecta > Lepidoptera > Noctuidae > Mythimna > Mythimna lalbum. Next base: position 15,241,655 of record OX439371.1, on the reverse strand, counting down.
GATGTTACGATAGTTAGTTTATTCCAATTTTAAAAGTTTGGGTTCTTCGGTTCCTCAGTTTTTTTAAGTAGCCTATAAATGGTTTCCGTATTTTTCTGTCAACTAAACCGTTTCGGTTAATTATCCGTTTAACCCTTAAAGACTTTGTCTATGTAACTGTAACCTTAATAATTAAGCTCTATTTTCAGACCTGACGTTATACGTCAGGTCCTCAAATATTTAACTAACTGTCGTCTATGTTTGTTTACCCTCCGAGCTGTGATAAATAAAGAAATAAACTTTAACTTATATTGGAGGTATAGACATAAACGTCACGTGTGGGAGTTCTCTCCTCCCGGTGCCTTCAGTTGATTACTCTTTCGTTTTCAACGTTTTAGATTGTTGTGACTCGTAAGGTGGATTTTCTTTTATACTTATCCGATTCCGGTACTGATTACGACAAACCAAATTTAATAACTCCTTTTCTGACTTCGGTTCTAATATAACCCCAATTCCCTAATTTGTACCTTTGCTTCCTTGGTGATCGTGCTTTCACTTATAGCCTGCAGATAAGCTCACTCATAGCGTTGCTAAAGTCGTTGCTATGATTACTTTCTGAGTAGTTTGCTGCTTAATAATGTCTGATCCACATAAGACTAGGATTACCAACTAGGACTAGGATTTTTTTGCAATGGTTTGCTAATTTCGAAGCAGTGTTGGCTCCTTAGTCACGCCATGGGTTCGAACCTAGGCAAGCGTTTTTATATATAATTTATTATATCTCAATTGCTATTCTTAGTTTAAACAAAACTGTATAAAAATAAGTTAGAGTTAAATTACTCATTAGTCTTTTAGGCTAGATTGTAATCTATTATTAAGAAGTTTATTCTTAATAATAAGAGGAAAAAAAAAACTCAATTGCTCTGAAAATGGTGAAGAAAAAACATCGTGGAGAAACCGATTACTGCCGTTACCTCTCCTAAAAAGGCCTCAGTCTCAGCAATGGGAATATCTATACTAATATTATAAAGAGGTAAAATTTGTAAGTTTGTAAGTTTGTAAGTTTGTAAGTTTGTAAGTTTGTATGTAGGGGGTAATCTCTGGAACTAATAATCCAATTCTAAATTTTTTTTTACTGGCAGAAAGCTACATTATTCTTGAGTGCTATAGGCTATAAATTGTTTCTATAGCATGTATATTAACCGAGCTATCACAACTTTTGTCTAGCAAGTCGGAAAAAAATACCTCATAAAATAGAATTATTTGCGTGCGCTGCCTAAACAGTTGCTTAAAATTAAAAACAATGTATGGCTACCTGGTTCGTCTTAATTATTTCTACAAAAAAGTCCGCGGTACCATATCTCTATCTTTTATATTTCATCTTTTATACTTCTTTTATTGCATTAAAAATATTTTTTTTCGGCATACTTACGTTTGGTTGATTATTTGAGCAACAAAATATTAATTCTTATGACAATAAATTATTTCAGTATCACAAGAACATTATACAGATAAGATTTGCCATTTACAGCATAGCAATTGGTCATACAGTTTCGAAGATAATATAAAATTACTAAAACGCAAAATGTCCCTAGCGTAACTTTCATTGTGCAGACGTTTTACCTATTTTTTTTTTATGGTGGGCAAAAATCATCTTATGACAACCCCCGCCCTTGGGTGGAGCGAGAGATAGTGTCAGACTCTTACTGACTAAAAACCCACCCCGTTCCTTCTAGCCTTCAAACCAGGGCACGAGTTCCCTTTCGGATAACCCTGGACCCGGTAGGCTTCGACCCAGCTGGGCCTCTGCTGTTGCTGACAACTTCTTGAGGCGCGCGGGAACAGTGCGCGCCGTTGACGTCTTGGGCTCGGTCCATTACCGGACGATCGGACAGCAAGCTACCCATGGCTCGCCGTCCGCAAGCCCGCGTCTACGGTGGCCGGAAATCGGGATCGGAATCCCGGCGGCGGCGGCGGGGGCGCCGTTGCCTGATGCGGTCTGCCTCCGCCTTTGCTAGCATTACTGCTTCGCAGAAGGAGGCGACCGCCTGCCATTCCTCCTCGCTAAGGACCATGGCCTCAACCAGAGCCCGCCGCGAGAGGTGTCCGCCGCCGATCGCCCCCACGAGGGCACGGCGATGCTCTGCCCAGGCAGGGCACACCTCGACTGTGTGCTCCACCGTGTCCTCCGGGCGTTCCGCACAGTGGCGACACTCGGGCGTCTCTTCCGCTTTAATTCGGTGCAGGAACCTCCCGAACTTGCCATGTTTTCTGAATCGCGGTGTTAAGACTTTCTGTGGATTGATGACCCTCTCGAATTATTATGCCCACGTTGTCGTTAGTTGGAGTTCTTCTGTCAGTTGCTTATTGGTTTCGGTTGTTTCGTTCGTATGGTTGTTGTTGTTGATAGATACCTCATAATCGAAAATATCGTAATTTCGTTGTACGTTTTTGTATGTTCGTAGTTTCGTACTTCGTTCTATCGTAATAATCGATACGAGTTATTCGATATTACGATTGTTTTGTTTTGTAAAGGCGGACGGTGTTCGAGTCGCTCTCCTTTTGTTCATAATTGTTTTCAAGTCTATGCGTAGTTTGTTGAGAGCATGTCTAAAAGGAAATCTCAACTGTCCCGGCAGACATCACAGACAAGAGCCGCTCGAGTACGCCGTACGGAAGAATCTGCCCCTGAAAATGAGCAGCGCCTCTCGAGAAATAGAGAATATATTTCGCAAGCACGCGCTAGAGAATCTAGCTCCGAGCGCTCACAGCGCCTCGCTAGCCAAAATGTGAGGACATCGCGGGCCCGTGCTCGAGGAACTAGCGCTGAACGTGCGCACCGTCTATCTGAGTTAAGGCAGCATGTCTCTGAGACAAGGGATAGGGAGACTAGCGCTAAACGCTCGCGGCGGCTTGGTAGGCAAAATGTCATAACATCGCAGGCCCGTGCTCGGGAATCTAGCGCTGAACGTGCGCAGCGTCTATCTCATTTAAGGCAGCATGTCTCTGAGACAAGGGATAGGGAGACTAGCGCTGAGCACTCGCAGCGGCTCGCTAGACAAAATGCCATAACATCACAGGCCCGTGCTCAGGAATCTAGCGCTGAACGTGCGCATCGTCTAATCGAGTGTAATCTTATTTTAAAACAAGAAATTTTCCGCGGACGAAGTCGCGGGCAGAAGCTAGTCCCTAATAATATTATAAATGCGAAAGTAACTCTGTCTGTCTGTCTGTCTGTTACGCTTTCACGCAAAAACTACTGAACGGATTTAGATCAAATTTGGTAAGTAGGTAGAAGAGACACTGGAATAATACATAGGCTATCTATAATTCCACTGCTCAGCATGGGTCTCTGCCCGCGCGATATGAACTGTAGTCCACGCGGGCGAAGCCGCGGGCGGAAAGCTAGTTAGTTATAAGACTGATTAGGTTGCGATTTACTTGTACTGTATTGTAGTGTATATTTGTTACTTCTTCATGCTTTTTCGAAACTTGGTACACGGGTAGATCGTGTCCAAGTACGTTAGTTTCTAAGTTTTTAATGAGAATTTTGGTAAAAGTAAATTTAGTTTTTATTTTCTTTATTTTTTAAGACCTTCAATCCCAATGAGCATGTCAGCCCCATCGTAACCTAAACTAAATTTACAAAAACAACATAGGTAACTTAATAATTAACAAAATTGTTTTACCAAGGTTGAGCTACCGCCACATTGAACCATGAACCATGAACCATGTCTGAACTAACACAGTAATAAGGGATACTAACATATAATGTGGACCAAAAGTTGTCTTTGAATAAATAAATTATTATTATTATTATTGCCATGTCAACTGGAACCTTAGCAGCATCACTTCTAGGGTTAGCCAGGATACCAAAAAAAAACCTATATCAATTTTATTGATGTTTTGCAGTTTTGTCAGAAGCTCCCTTCCGATTTGATTCTTCACACAGTCCATTTGGTAAATTACTACTATCACTCGGGTGGAGCTGCTAGAAGCAGCTAGTACAATATAATTCCCTCGTTCTCACCTCAATTTGCACAACATGTTGTCTTCTTTTGTTATTTTTAAGAAAGACAAGAGAAAAAAGACATCCATCTGTCTTTCTTTCTTTCTTTATTCGCGGTCACTTTCTACTTTCTTTATTCTATTTTCTACAATCTACTTACGAGACGTAGTTTGAGTAGTTTCTTTGTCTTGTAAAATACTTATTCTGCCATTAACTATGCAAACGGATGAGTGATCCTCTTTCAAACTTCCACATTTTATCAGTACTTTAAAAAAAGACTACAGTTACATTATAGAACTAGAATCTATACCAAAACACCGTTATATTTCACTGCTTTCCAAACAAGAAGCTGAACATCCCGGGCCATCGTACGCAGCTATCAGCGATTATACTAATTTCTCTAGAGACTGTTCTGCTCGGCGGATTATCATAATTTTATGGAACACTCGATGCTAATAATATTAACTTGTGTGGTCCCACAGACACGACCGTGTTTGTGTACACTCAGTGCACGGATTAAATGAGTTGATTTCAATGTGTTCTAGTTATTTAGAAAATGGTTATATATTATAAAAAATTGTATTGAGCAGAGCTTCTGCTAGTATCTACTAGACGACTGATAAGCATCATCATCATCATCATCATTTCAGCCGAAAGACGTCGACTGTTGGGTCTAGGCCTCCCCCAAGTGCCGCCACAATGAATGGTCCTGTGCGTCTCGCATCCATCGGATTCCCGCAACTCTTACCAGCCCACTTTGTAGGAGGCCTTCCAACGCTACGTCTTCCGGTACGTGCTCGCACTTCCAGAATCTTTCGGCTTTTTTTTTTGTCGACGGGGAAAAACATCTTTGACGAAACCCGCTCTTGGGTGGAGCGGGAGACAGTTTCAGACTCTTACTGACTAAAAACCCCGCGCCGTTCCTTCTAGCCTTCATACCGGGGCACGAGCTCCCTTTCGGACAACCCTGTCCCCAGTAGGCTTCGACCCAGTTGGGCCCCTCCTGCTGCTGACAACTCCTTGAGGCGCGCGCCGTCGACGTCTTGGACTCGGTCCATTACCCGACGATCGGACAGCGAGCTACCCATGGCTCGCCGTCCGCGAGCCCGCGTCTACGGTGGCCGGAAATCGGGATCGGAATCGGCGAGGGCGCCGTTGCCTGATGCGGTCGGCCTCCTCCTTTGCAAGCATTACTGCTTCGCAGAAGGAGGCGACCGCCTGCCATTCCTCCTCGCTCCGAACCATGGCCTCGACCAGGGCCCGGCGCGAGAGGTCTCCGCCGCCGATCGCCCCCACGAGGGCACGGCGATGCTCCGCCCAGGCAGGAGACACTGCGACGGTGTGCTCCACCGTGTCCTCCGGGCGTTGCGCACTGTGGGGACACCCGGGCGTCTCTTCCGCTTGAATCCGATGCAGGAACCTCCCGAACTTGCCATGTCCGGTGAGGACCTGCGTCATGCGGAAGGTAAGAACGCCGTGAGGTCTTTCCAGCCACGCCTCAAAGAGAGGACTTACCGAGAATCTTTCGGTTCCGACGGCCATCTGTTATGCGAGCAATGTGCCCTGCCCATTGCCACTTAAGTTTGGCGATTCTTCTAATATACTGGCGATACTGATAAGCATGCTTTTATTATATTTCTAAATACATAATTATCATAATCATATAAATGACATCCAGACACAGACCAAATGATCGTGCTCATCACTCAAATATTTGTTCTGAGTGGGAATCGACTACATCAACCAGCCTGTCTATCTGTCAATCTCTCTGTGTTGTTTGCGTGAATTATTATTATTATTTTTTACAGTTATTATTATGTTATTCTGTATTTCATTACTTCAAAGTTTTTGTAAGGTCCATTGATATTTTTACTAACATTAAAGAATGGCTCATTAAAATCATGCTGTAAGATTTCAACACTTGGCTCAGTGCCAAGAAGTGAAAATGCAAGTTAAATTGTAAAATGACTGCCGAAATATTATTCAGTCGGATAATCCGACATTAGACGGATAATTTAGCGTGTTACCTAGCGTTAGTAAAAGCGAGTATTAGGAGTCGTTTAGACTTATACCTATGTAAAATTAGTAAATTGTGGATATTTCTTGTGATCACATCTAGGGAAGGTTTTAATATTCACCTTCAACAAGTCCTGCCTTTGCCAGCATGTTTGAATTTTCCGAAGGAGTATGCAGAAGTAAATAAATAGAAGTCTCACATCGTTTCGCCAGATGTGTGACTACGAAATAGACTGAGCTCTGATTCAGGTTCCGGAGCGAGAGATAACAGCTTACGGGAGTAAAGCAGTAATGCTAGCAGACGAAGCGTCCGCAATGGTGAGAGGACGTATATTCTCACGACCTAGCAGCCGCGACAGAAGACGCCCCGAGCGTCGGAAATCACAGAGCGATCTTCGTTCACCACAAGCACAGGTTTGATTGGATAGCTCGCCGTCCACTCGTCCTATAGGTAAGGACGAAGCATGAATCGTCAACAGCGTACTATGTTCCACGCGCACTTCAACAATGTCAGCAAACCGTAGGGGCGCAACAAGTCCGATACCTGTTAGGATCATGGGGAAAAGTATCCAAAGGATCCTAGGATGCAAAAGGCAGCTGAAGGAACATAGGTGTGGTTTTAGTCAGTAAAAGTCCGAAACGCTCCTGCTCTGCGAGGAATCATTACATGATTTCCCACATCAAAAAAATGCCTACGAAATAGAAATAATCTGTAACAATCACTAGGAACTAACTTCAACAATTTTACCATAGTTGCATGAGTTGTACATTAAAAATTACTTTTTACGAGTCTCTCACAATAATGACTATGTAAATTCATTACAGTCTAGTACTCGCTTCCAGTAAACTTGCGAGATAATTAAACTAATACAAGTGAACAGGGCTTGGCGCTCCTAGGGTATGGCCACACTAACGACGCTAAGTTATTAAGAGTGTTATGTTGTGTGAAAGGCTGCAACATGATATGTTAAGATAAACTAATAGAATCTTATAAACAGACGCCTATATCATTTTATGATGAAATGAAATAAACTTCTCTACTCGAGTTATATGTGTGCTTACATGCACACATATAACTCGAATGGAGACGCTTTTTGTATTTTAAATTCCATGACATTTGAGATATTTTGACATTGTTGACATTTTGAAACCATGATTGCTATAATACTAACATAGTTTTAAGACTATTGTTACTAACAATACTAACATAGATTTTAAGACCTGTCTTACTAATAATTCTATGGACATTATTTTTTAGTCTGAAATAAATGTATTTTATTTTTTTATTTATAAGGACATGAATGATAATAAAAGTAATTCTAATATGCAGATTTGTTTGTACCGGTGCTAGTAAAAATGGCCAACAAACTTAATTCCACAACAAAACAGCAACTAGTAAAATCACTAAAGACAACGTACGTAATGTTAATTAAAATATTTTTTTTACTAAACGATACTTTACATGAGCGCATCCATCACAAATGAACTATTAAAATAATTATTTGTTAATTGTGTTATTGTCATTATTTAATTCGTTAAATAAATGCTAGCAAAGTTAGTGTCAGAATAACAATTATAGTATAAATTAATTCAATTAAATCGATACATCAATCAGGTTGTCTAGCTTTGGACTGTTGATTTAATTAATTGATGGATAACGTTTAATATTTTGGAAAGTTATTATTATTATTACAATAGTTCATATATTTTATGTTTAGATTATTATTAGACGAAGTTTACTAGTTTGTCAGTGAGCACCATTATAACCCAGTATCTATATTATGAGGATTGAATAGGTAAACGTTCTTTGTGAAACACGAAGATACAACAGAACCTGACAAGCCATTTCCGATATAATTAAGAAAAAAATGAATGATTTTATCAAATTATACTTAGAATAAGTTAGTCTATAAGTTCTTTTCACTCCATGTAATATTGTCTTTTGCTGTGCCCAACAGGGTCCACAATTGTGTCTTAATTTTTCACCTACCACCTATGCATGTACATTGTGGAATGCAATAAATAATTGAGTATTGAGTATTGAGTATTGAAAAGGTTTGACGGATTTGTTTTATTATATTTCAGCATTTAACGGCGAAGATTTTTTCAAAGTTTTTTTTTCCATCATGATGGTGGAACCTCCAAACATTGACACTTTGAAATTACATACAAAAACTCTGGTTCCCTAACTAGTCGTATCGCGAGGTTGTGGCCGCACCTTATCCCGGACGACTTAGCGCGTTGATTACAGACAGTCTCGGGTTTTATTTCATTAAAAGGGTTCTATTTGTAGATTGTATTGCGTTTTTTAGGGTTCTGTAGATAAATAAATTTTCCGTTTTTAAAGGTTGTCTAGATAAAAGTAATGTTAGTGGATTACGAAATTTTGAAGTATTATACTCATTAAATTGTTTCCTTTAAAGACAGTTCTTTATAAAAATGTTCAAATCGCGCGGAGAGCTTTAATTATACGATGCTGATTAGTTCTTATGTGACGTTTTTTTCTTTTTAATTTAACATTTTTATTTGCATGTTAGTTTTTTCCAATCACTAAATGTATCAGAGGCCATCATACTCATTTGCGCCCAGTGGGTTACGCCAAAGATATAGGTACAAAAACTAGACCAGATAAATGAGACATTCTCTCGGTTTCAACGAATCACCTCTTTACGGCTACCTAATTTTCAAATTACACACTCGACCAAAATGTTCAAGTAACGTTACCGATGCTGTCCACAACTCGATGATTTTATTACGTTCCTCACGCACGAGGACACTTTGTTTACACACAAATTATTTTCTATTTATTTCTCAAAGGGAGGAAATTTGTAATACAGTTATTTGAACGTTTTGGTTTTTACAATAATTATAAAATAGGTTTTACGAAACAAGACCGTTTGTAAATATGTGGTCAGATTAGAATTCGTAAAAGGATTAGCGCACGGTCATTTTGGACAGTTAGATCTAATTAATAGATACCCATTTAGTTTCCTATGCAAATTACTAGCCCGATCCATCTAACGTGTCAACGTGAATGTGGTTTAAAAGCTTGTTGTTTCATCCAGCGCAATGTTTGATATAGAGACATAGCGAAAAAAAAAATACCACCTGAACGCTTTGTTGGTATTCGGTAATTCAGTCACTCAATTAAATATTACACAAAATAGTTCCAGAAAATACGGATTTTTTGTTTAAACTTTTAATTATTATGGAAATATATATTCTTAATTTATTAAATTTATGAGTTCTTCATGAAAATCTAAAATTCACAAAAAATTGCAGAGATTTATATATATATATATATATATATATATTTTTATTATTGATAGGCTCGCGTTTGACCACCATCTCACCTGATGGTAAGCGATGATGTGGCCGACGATTTATATTTATTATTATATTTCATTTAAATAAGAAGCCTGGATAATATCCACAAGATGTCTTTGTTTTCAAAATATCTAAAGAAAAATGTAAAATAACGTCATAATTACGTTAGAGCGATTGTATGGAAATGTATCTCAAGTTGTCTGCTCTTAAACACAGATCCTAAAACAAACCATTCCCTCGCATATCGGCCATCGCGACCTGCCACGGCTCCTGTCCCGTCTAATCGATGCCGATGCCATCAATCATCAGGCTCGCTCCCTCAGTGATGCATCGCGGGATTACCGGCCACCAGACACTGTGATTTAGAACCAACAGCTACGAGGGTTTTTGTAGAACAAGGTTTTTGTTTGTGATTGGTTTTGAGAAGTTAACTGAGTTTGAATTGGTACAGGTCGTAAAACATAAGTATAAGCAAAAAGCTCTTTTAAAGTGTTGTGTTATGCCTACCAACAACTTGGGTGAATTTGTTAGTAGAGCCAAATTCAGCCTTTATGTCACAACTGTGAAGAAGCTCTATAACCAACACTTTAAATAACTTATTTAAAACATTTCTTATATCATAAATCAAAAAAATACTTAAATGTTTGATATTGTTGGTTATAAATCATTTTATTTCAGACTAGCTTTGGCCCCCAGCTTTGCCTGTGTACATAAAATGTAGCCGATGTCATTCAGGAATAAATAAAATTTCTAACGGTGAAAAAATTTTAGCAATCGTTCCAGTACTTCCAGAGATTACCTCCTAAAAACAAAAAAAAAACAAACTTTACCTCTTTATTTATTATATTAGAATAGAAGAATAGATAGATAGATATACGCTTTATTGTACATCATAAAAAAATACAGTAGAAACTTAAAACAGGGTGTGACAATTCATTTATTTATTTATTTCAGCTTGAAGGACTTACAGCTTAAATAAACTAAAAATTAATAAAAACATAGACGACAGCGAGCCAATTACAAGTCTTCACGTATAGTATCAGAATTTAAATTGAGATGTAAGATCAGCACTATTTGCACAACGATCATTTAAAGCTTATTAAAAAGTTACAATTACATAATCAAAGCCAATTGTGATGGGCGCTTTTATCGCTAAAAGCGGTCTATCTATTAAGTATTTTATCTCCTTGACTTAAATAATTAATTCCGTTAACAACTAATTTTTTTTAATTTATGTTATTTTAATGCCATAATGTCCCATAATTTTCGAGCCATATTTGTTCAACCAGAAACGGCACAATATTATTATAGTAATATCATTATTATAATGCACTAGCTTTTGCCCGCACGGCTTCGCTCCCGCTCTTCCATACTATACCCATCTCTACCCTACTCTACCCTACTCTATCCTGCTCTACCCTATTCTACCCTACTCTACCCTACTCTACCCTACTCTACCCTACTCTACCCTACTCTACCCTACTCTACCCTACTCTACCCTACCCTACTCTACCCTACTCTACCCTACTCTACCCTACTCTACCCTACCTTACTATACCCTACTCTACCCTACCAAACTTCACATAAACCATCTACTAAATAGTCCGAACAAAGCCTAAGAATTTGGTTTAGATAGGTGGGCCCGTTCTTGAGTTATAAAATAACAACGAAAAGTGGCATTGATTTTTATATATATGGATATATTATACTTGTATCTATAATATTCTGACAATTCAATGCATTCTATTAAGAGATCTTTTTTACCAAAATAGGGTTAGAATATTTTGCGATGTGACATCGAGTGTACTTCTAAATCTCTGTAGAAACCTTACATACAACATCGTGTGTCTAATACAAATCCAGTCTAGAGCAGCAGGAACTGTTGGCACACGCACACACAGCCACCAAACATAAAAAAACCTCAAGTGAATATAGTGATTCTTTGTGTAACTAGCGACTGCTAGCCGTTGTTACAATATTGCAGACTAGCCTAGCTTAGATTCTTGTGGGAATGGCTCCATTTATCTATTTTTGTGCATATTTCATTTACCTTTTTTTTAATACCGAAAATATCGACCGCGTTACTTGCATAGTCCAAAAATTTTACAAATTTAAGTATCTAGTAGTGAGCAGGGTTATAGTGGCGACGCTTGGGGGAGGCGTATGTCCAGCAGTCTTACAGTTTAAATGATGACGATGATTTTATAATATCAGTCCATATTTGCTTCTTACATAGAACCGGGATATATTTTATTTACTGGGCCCGCGTGGTCAATATTACGGTCTATTCCCTCTCCTTGAGAAGAGGCCTAAGTCCCAACAGTGGGAACATTATAATGCCGACTATGCTATGCTATATTTTCGGGATTCAGCAATATCGTAACTTTCTAGCAGTGTTATATTTTTTTAAAGTTATTTATAACAGTACTTCTAGAGATTTGTTCTCAGGAATAAACAAGCTAAGTATAGCTTATAATATTATTTATAGTTTACAAAATGTATTTGTAAACTATAAATAACTGTTCAAGCATGATCTTGGAACACGAAACTTGAAGTCTTACATTATACATTTATAAACCACCGTTGTGTTAAATGGACTGTTTTAGTTTAAGTTTTGGATTTTTATTAAACATTCAGGTCATTTAGAATTTTCATGATTCCCCCAAGGTACTATTATTTGTTTTGATTAAAGATCCAAAGGACTTTAGAGCCAGCTTTAGGCAAAAACAGTTTGGCAAAACATACACAGGGAAAAAGTACCCTAATACCCATCCCCCGGGATCCCCATCAACATGCAAATCAAACACAAAACTTTACGTATAATTAAGAAAATTAGGCAGTTCACACATGACGCCAGTCAAACACAACTTATCTTACGACCGCGACTAATCCAAGTCGCAAGTTACACAATAACCCGCGTGCCCCACCCCCACCGGGGTAGTGAGCCCCCATGAGGGACCCCTCGGGTGGGGAGAGGGGGTCCTGTAATGGTGTTTGCGGACAACGTCCCGTTCGACGCTCATGCGATTTAATTTGTGTCAATAGTATCAAAGACGCAGTGTTTGGGTTAAAAATAAGGGCTTCGTCAATACTGCTACAAATTGTTGGAATTTTATTTTTAAGAAGAAAAGAGTTTCCTGTATTCTTACAAGAAATAAGCATAATCAGCCTTATTGTGTTCCTACTGCTGGGGCTACGCATGCCCAATGCAGTTTGGTGAATCTTACAAGTCTTCGAATTTTGGTTCTAGGACATGCCAGTTTCCTCACGATATTTTTCATGGCCGTTTGGAAAGTAGTGGTGATGAAATAAAACGGTAGAAACTAAAAGGTCTGCCTGGGTTTGAACTGCGTACAACTCGAAAATTGGGCTAGTGGCTACTGGGACACCAAAGTTCTTTTCTGTTCTTACGCTTGCCGTTTTTAAAATGCTGTATTTGGATGGACTTGTTAGAAAAAGAAAAAAATATTTTAGAAAATACTAGTTATCCCGGCAAAGACTGTTCTGCCATATAAATTAACAAAGAAAAATGGGAGCTGGAGGTAGAAGACTAAAAAACAGCCTACGACCTATTCTCAGATCTACCAAATATAAACAAAAAAAAAAATCGGTCAAGGCTTAACGGAGGAGTTCAATAAAAAACACTGTACACGAGATATTTTTATATGAGACCTGCTGCCTCGGCGAACTTTGTATCGCCTAATAGTCAATAAATGTTGATATTTTTCAACTAAACTGCCAAAGGTTCTGGTAATACCAGTAGATAGAGTTGTCATCAACTGGTATTCCCAGAGCCAGCATAATTCATTTTAAAATGACCTTTTAATTAGACTTGGCATTGTACTCGATTCTTTTTTTCGTGATTTTTCCCTGATTTTCTCATCGTTCAAACCTTCCCTGGACTTCCACGAATATTTCAAGACTAAAATTAGCCAAATCAGTTCATCCGATCTCGAGTTTTAGCGAGACTAACAGAATTGCAATTCATTTTTATTTATATAGATTTGGTACATAATCTTAACATATAAATATCCACCAATAGGATTGTCTGAAAGAGTCATAGCGGCTTTGGAACGTAAAGGACCACTACAGAGGGAGTACAGGGGGGTTTTAGTTAGTACAACACTGACACTCCCTCTCGCTCGATTTGATAATTTCACAACTGAAAAAAGAATGGCCCTTGAAAGGCACGTACAGACTTTGTATTTAATCAGGTTTTAAACAAAAATATTTCAAGATAAATTTAAATCTTCGTACAACTATTGCCAACAAATTCAGATTATAATTATCAAATTATGCCATAAATAGTGGCTCCAGGGTACTCTCGGTACTAATAGTGAGTAATGTAGCCGCGTCAGCCTAATTGAGATTTATAGGAGAGAGGAGCTGAGTTGACGGAGGAAGGCTCCGGGTCTTGAGGTTAAGTTGACGTTATTAAGTGTAAGTGTGGCATGGGCGGGCAAATATTGAGTTTGAAACACAGGCCTGCTCGGAGGTACGTTATTAAGAGCTGTACTTAAGAGCATCCTACCACAAAATAGGTAGGTGCAGAAGTCAATCTCATGTATGTACTTCACTTTTTATACCTACGCTCTACGTTCGCACACAGGTCAGCGCATTGCTCCGAACTGTACGAGTGCGACCGGGCAATTGAGCCAAGATATCGTGTCTGTGAGCGGTGTTTATGTGTGCGTTGCTCGAGCGCGCTTTGTATGTAGATTGTCTTCTGTACCTATCTATTTTGTGACTTTTTCATTATTTTTCATACAACCGCTCTTTCCTGATTATGACGATACTAGTCAGCGGCTTCGCCCGCATTAAAGTAATTTTCATTTCTTCCATTACGGGGTGAATTTTAAAGAATCATTTCTTAAAGCACGCTTACGTCATAAAAAAAACCATTTGCAAAATTTCACACTCCTAGTCCCAGTAGTCTCGGCTGTAAGTTGATATGTCAGTCAGTCAGTTTCAGTTGTAAGTTGATATGTTAGTCAGCAAGCATATAATATCGTCAAACATTCATGTACCAGAATTTAGTCAATTACTAAAATTCTAACCACATGGTTGTAGATTAAAAACCAGTTTATTTTACACAAAAAGCATAATCAATGAACTGAATTTAATACTAACACAAAAAAAAAATTACTTGTAAAAAAATCCATCAAAAACGTTATCAAAGGATTTTATAGTCCGAGCGAACATTTTATTACAAAAATTCGCAGAATGTTACTGACGTTATACTAATATTTACCGCCCGTACTTGTTGGAATAGAATCATACTTCACTTACTATCCTATTAAAAGCTTCCAAGAAAATCTGTTAAATATTAAATTCCAGTGTATATAAACTTCTTTTTTTACTGATAGAAAGCTGCTTTATTCCTGAGTGACATCCTTACTTAATATTATAAAAGCGAAAGTGAGTTTGTTTGTTACGTCTTCACGCCTAAATGGCAAAACCGATTTTGATAAAACTTGGTACACGGATAGACCATGTTCTGGAATAGGACATAGGATACTATTTATCCCAGAAGTATGTTCCCTTGGGATAATTTTCTGCTATCACGCGGGCGAAGCCGCTGGGAGCAGCTAGTAGTCTATATTTTATTCACGCGAGCGTAGCTGCGGGAAAAAGCTAGTAAAATATAAGACAAGGTCTTTCACATAAATGGCCCACATGCTAAGCGCCATTAATTTCCTCGTATGTGTGTATTCAATTTTGCCAATTTACGTTTCTCACAAAATTCTCGCTAAAGCCTATATCCTCTATTTACTTCAAGTAAAAAAACATTTCGACTATTTTCCTTCACATTTTACCTCTCTGAATTCCAAAGACGCAATTATTTTTCTTTCACAAATTCTACACGTGCCGCTAACTTATTCGGACACGTAATATGTGAAATAACCAACAGACAGACGTAGGACAATAGTAATACATATCTAATGTGTTGTGTCTGATACGACTTGAAAGGTAAACGGTGCTGGAACGGACAGGTGGTCGCAATGGTCATACTCACACGAAAACAACCTCCAATTTGTCGATCACCAACAATTGTTAATACTTAAAATGATACAAAATTTCACTGACATCTATAGTCTAATTAAAGAAATGAAGTTGAATATTTATCAAACTTTAGCCTAAACACTAGTTAAAACTTTGACATTATAGGTGGGCGCAGTACTAAGACGTATAAATATTCAATTAATGAGCCCTTGATATTTAACACAAACTTGTTAAATTGGGCCTTTTTTGACGTGAGAAATTATCCAATTACTTTTTCTGCTCTAGTTTGGGGTAAAAACCCGTGTCAGACTTTCACTGTCTAAAATTTACCTGTGTTCTTCAGTTGCCCTTTGCGTTCCAGGACCATAGGAACCCTTACAGAAATGCCAGTGGTTATGCTGACTTCTCTAGGAGATGTGTGTGGAACAATACGCACCATCAGCGACTCGTGCTCGATTCTCACTGGGCGGCTGGACGGAGAGCTAGCCATTGCTCGTCGTCCTTACACCCGTACCTGGGGCGTCTCCTGTGTTGTAAATTCTGTAATTAGTTTCAAAGAAGCTTCTGACTAATTTACAGAATGGAATTTGAATTTAATTAGGTATCTATCTATAGTAGCCTCTTTACATCCAATTTTGAACGTAGGCCTCTTCCAATCTTCTCCACTCCTGATAGTCTTGGTCAATCGACATCCAATCCCGTCCAGCGTGTCGAACAATATCGTCCTTCCATCTCTTAGGTGGTTTCACTGGCGGTCTCTTATGGGCACGTGGTCTACTTTTAATTAGGTATACACTTCATTAAATTCAATTGTGTAAAGTAATGGTATTGACCAAACGTTTAAACAGGATATTAACTTGCTGCAATGCTATATAGAATTCTGCAGCTAGGGAGTGATTTCAGGAAATTATTTACCACCTACTTCACTGCTTTATCAGAAAGCAATTTTATGAGGCAAGGCTGTGTTACTATAGGATAGGATAGCTGATGATCTAAATACCATTGGGAAATGACGAGCGATCCATTTTCTCCTTTCATAACATGACCCTCGCGCCAGTGATACAGATTCTATGAGATGGGGTAAGCTAACAAGACGGTACGGTTCCGTCATACTCACTGATGCGTTAGTAGTTCTCTTTATAAGAGCCAGACGAGTTTTTTATAAACGTCATAGACCAGTGTCGATAATTTTTGAAACGTAATAAAATTATAGTAGGATGAAACCCACTGTAAAAGAAAGAGAATATAACAAAAATTAAAGGAAAAATAATTTACGGGCGATCTGAGGTCGGGAAATGGATGGGTGTGCGTTTTTTGTTGTAGATCTTTTTATTATCTACAATTTTGCAATTTAACTTTTTTACATAGAACTTGTAGTTTTGTCGGAAATCGAGATAAACTGTTTTTACCCTTGAAAACGCACAACCATCCATTTCCCGACCTCAGATCGCCCGTAAATTATTTTTCCTTTCATTTTTGTTATATTCTCTTCCTTTTCCAATAGGTTTCATCCTACTGTGATTTTATTTCACTTTTTACCATTAACAACGGTTTCAGCACTTGTCTATCAGGAAAAAGTTTTGTTAAAACACTACGGAGTTTTTGATGGGATTTTATCGAGTAAACTTCAGTAGCTATGTTAATTATTCTAAAATCAATTCTTAAAAAAATAAAATTGGCATAGTTTTGTATCTCAAGTGTCTCAGAATTAGATAATTAGTAGAATCATCGAAACAAGTGCGATTTTAGCAAAATAACGCTGATAATTTTATAAGTGAGCAAACAAGCAATGACTTCTTCCGCTCTATAACGAAGCGGGAGAGTGTGACAGACTTTTACTGATTAAAAACGCACTCATAATTATGTTCCTTCTTTGCCATGCGTTCTAGGGCGCCGGGTAGAAGCGAACTCATGGCCCCAGTAAGCTCCGACCCTGCTGGGCCCCTACGGTGTGCTGACATCTCTTAGAAGTGCGTGTGGAACACTACGCGCCGTCGATAGCTCGATCCAGAAGGTTACTGGACGGTCCGCAAGCCTTCGAAGAATTCGAGGTCGGGATTTCGGAAGTTGGGGCGTGTGGACCATTCCATAACGCGTACGGCCGCCTCCATCACTAGCATTGCTGCTTCGCAAAAAGAACCATCAGCTATTTTTCTCGCTCCAGACTATGGCCTGTACCAGGGCTCGGAGCGAGAGGTCGTTGCCGCCAATCGCCCCTATGAGGACACGGTGGTGCTCTGCCCAAGCGTGACATATGTATCTCTACCGTATGTTCAGGCGGTGCCCACAGTGGTGACACTCAGGCGTTAACGTCTCACCAAATCTTTTCCATCCCAACCCACCCTATCCTATAATGAGTATAATGTTTAACATTTCAGCAGCATGTCTCAATGCGTGCTTTCACACTCGTTGGTACCGTCAACTGCATGTATACAGTTCCACGAGAAGGACGGGTTTATTTGATAAATATAAGGATGTGTTTGCACTTGAAGTATTATTGTGAGGTGTTGTTGAATGTACTACTCTAAAGCATTATAGTTTTCTTTTTTATATATACAACGTGTAACGTTAAATGCGCAAAATTTCAGACACCCCAAATGATTTTTAATTTAATTGACCTAATTCTGTGAAAAAATAATCATTAAAAATAAAATTAAAGGTTTTATGTGCAATTTTAGTTTGTTTAAAATGAATATCTGCATTGAAATAATAGCTTTTATTATCTCGTGTATGAGAAAATTTGATTGGACTACAACTAAACTTGAGCACGTGATCGCTTGACCTACTTATAAATAGACAGGGCGACATTTTAAATGAAGATTTTTTTTAAAAATGTTACCAATATTATGGTTTAATTGATTTAGCTCGTTATTCTGATCAAACTATTTTCAGGTTTTGCGCATTTAACGTTACACGTTGTATATATATTTTTTATTTTTCATAGGTATGCGCTTGACCGCTATCCCACCTGATGGAAAGCGACGATGCGGTCGACGTTGGAACGCGCTTACCTAGAAGAAACCTACTCACTCTCGAATTTTAAGAATTCCAGAGTGCCCATTTACGTCCTATTAAAACAGTGATTAATGTTTATTTTTATAGTTGCAGAGCCGCCCGAAAAATGAGATTTTTTTTCTTGAGTCTCATTGAATATTCTATATTCTGTTTCTCTGAACTTTTGTTGCGTAGGAACAAGTTCTTAATGTCAGATCTAAATAACAAATGTATACTCCTACGACCAACGGCCCACGTCCCATCTATCATCCTACATCACAATTTTGTACCATTATTGTTTTATACTTATAATAATTCTTCTCAAAAAAAAACCAACTTCAGAACAAAAAACACAAAAATGTTCAAATAACTTTAATTTCGGAAGTCGTTCTTTTCTGATTTTCTCCGTTAAAGTTATTTTGAATATTTTAGCTTTTTGTACTGTAGTCAGTCGTTTCTTTTTAGATTTTTTTTTTCTCTTTTTAGTTATACTTAATAAAGGTTTCCTAACTAAAAAGTGTGACGTGTTTTCTTTTTGAAAAGTTTTTGTTTGTGATACACTTATAGCCAGTGTATCCAATTTCAATAAACCCAAATACTGCTAGGATGTGGCTAGGATACATTGTTTTATTATGAAGTTCCCGAGCCTACCTTCGACTTTCCAGCCCCATCATTAGATTAGTTTCAGGGTTCCTTATAGCTAAAATGCATCTCATGAAAATTCCAATAAGCCCAAACACTGCAAGGACTAGTCCTAGACTACCCTAGCACTGTCACTATTTACTGTCCTACTGCTGGGCAGGTGTCCCTCAAGTCCTTCTAGACTGTCTCTTCCCACGCTGATGTCAATGAACTGCCAATAGTTTACACAATAACAACAAATTCTAAGCATCACGACAATCATACCACATTTTATCTTGTAACAAAACAACATACATACTACATTAGGTACGCTTTCCTCTTAAAGCCATAACTTCGCCAAATTGTCCCAATTATAGCCAAAATTACGCCTAAAACAGGCTATTAATAATCGCACATATTCCGACATTCCACTTAATCTCCGAAATAAGACAACACCCTATATATTTCAGCGCAATTTGTGTGCACGCATGCAAATGCGTGGGGAACACCATGTAGATTGTACGTAGTTTGGCAAATTGCCTTACTGAAAACCGAACATAAATTAATTTTAACCTTAAAGTGACTATAATAGAGACGATATTTAATTTCAATTTTGGAACGCAATTCAAACTGTAAAATTGTTTTGTTCCACTGTGTTCTATCACAATAGCCATAAAGTCCATAATATCCTATTTAGAATCAAGTCCTAGCTTTACGCTGCATTCTTATGACAGCGGACAATCTAAGCAAAACAGAAAAATATTTACAACATTATTTCAACAGCAATAAAGTCTACAATTCAAAATCTTCAGCGTTATTCCAAAATTGTTCCAACTCACATCTATATTTACGTTCAACAAAGCTTTACTGCTTCACAAATAGAGTTGAGAATGCTATGTTTAGCGTGGAGATGGAGAAACGCGCATTGTTCACGCTTTGGGAGTCTGAACAATTGTTTGGAATCTTGTCGTTCGTACATTTCGTTGGCTCTTGTAATAATTTCAGCTGAAAGGTGTAAACGCAAGGCTGTGTTATTATTTGGCACAATGGCACTAGAATGTGGTACAAAATACCAGCAGGCGACGGCGAGAATTTTGAGAATGTTGTGCTTAATGCCATGATACATCGGTGTTTGTGTATTTTGTTTTGTGTGCACTTTGCTTTAGACTTTCTCATTTGTTACGAGAAAATTCAGGCTCAGTATTCAGAGGACCTATTTTCAGATCTGAATATGAATAAAAATACCGTTATTTTTTACTAAAAGTCTTTCGGTTAAGGTTGTGGAATAAGTTCCTCCGTGGTAATTACTAGTAGCTTCCGTCGACTGGAAGCCGACCTCATTAAAGTTCAAGCAGGCCAGGTAGCATATTATTTTATCTTGTTAAAATTTTGTTCACAAATACACTCAAATAAATCCTAATTTATTTTGATCTCATTTTTGTCAACCATTGGTTTTGATGGTAGGAAATCATCAAACAATTTCTACCACTTAGTGTGGAGTGAGAAAAAGTGTCAGACCTTTAATTACCAAAAACAACCACTGATCCTTCTGTGGAAGTAACTGCTTTCCATACCCTCTTATTTCATTACCCTCTGCTTACCATACTATGGTCTAGACCAGATACGGATGCAAAACGTCTCCGCTGCCACTCATTCCTGTGAAGACATGGTGGTGCTTAACCCAAGAAGAACAGACTTCCACAATGATTTTTTAATCGATTCAGTAATTCCTTTGAACTTGTCGGTACATTATTATTGTGTCGTGTTTGCAACATGCAACTGTTTCAAAATAAGCGCACGTCTATGTTGATGTTGCTTCTCTACTAATGCACGACTGCGTTGATGCAAAAACCAGCTTCAATAGGCGTTCACTGGTAGTTACTATAGCATATGACTTTGTCGTTGCTCCATCGAATTATCCATGATAAATTAAAAACCTTAACACATTTAAAATTGAATTAAGAAAACATTACAGTAATTTTGAGTTCCAGTGTATTCAGCCAAAAAGACAAGAAAGATACAATCTCTCATCTCTTCCTAACACAAACCACAGCATCGTTTGGCAAGCAATTCGTCAGAAATGTCACCATCATACGCTACACCCATATCGTTATAACGCATAACGTTGTAACATATAATGTTACATGCTACACAACGCGTTACACGTTGCGAGGGCTCATCAATTAGTGTCTAAAATGAAGTGCTTGTGACGATGCTTTGACAAGGAGCCGAATAATGTTAATTATTGTTATAACCATGAGATGAATAGGAGCTTGAGATTAATTAAAGGGGTCGATCGGATGAGAAAGGGTTCGCTTGAGGCAAGTTGTGTTTATCAACGGTCTGTTTTAGAGTAGTGAGATGCGTTAGACTAGCCACAAACGATACATAAGACACTTCTAATTATTGGCCAAATTGACAATCGACTTAATTGGTCCTTAGTTAGGAGTTAGTCAAATAAATGGCCTAAAACGCAGGTACCTTCGTCAGATGTATCAACTAAGCTGATTCATTTCAGACTGGACAAAGGCCCCCTTTAAGTGGATATTTTTTGGTTCGTTGCCTTACGCATTCATTTTGCCCCATTTTTTAAAGTCATCGATCCAACTAGCTAAAGGCGTTCTACGCTATGCATGCTAGGAAATATCAGTTATACTGACCATTGATTCTATGACAAACATGGCCGGCCTTTTACCGGTTTAGCTTTCATGTAGGACTTTGAACCTTGGACCTTTTGACGGCGATCAGGTAATCTACTATAGTACAAGGTGTTCATATTAATCCTAACTGCAAGAAAAAGGAGACTTTTTAGTTTTAAGCAATGAATAGTTCGTGTGAAAGAGTGATCAATTACATCTAGTTCGACGGCGAGCCAATCTATTAGGTTGGTACTAGAGCTACAGGTGGTGGCGATAATTCCTTGAAATAACTTGAAAAAACGTAGGTAATTGGTAGGTATTGTTCATAGTTATTTTAGAGTTGAAAATGATAACACATAGGACACAGGTTCAAAACTTACTTATATAAAGTAAAGAGAACACCAGTAACAAGTATACTTCAAGAACAAGACGTCTTGTGTAAATGAGATGTTCCTATGAGCTCCTTACGGCCACATGGTCAGACCCACGCAATAGTAGTTACAAATCTAAGTATGCCAATATACTTGAAAACATATTCAATCCTTTCATCTGTTAGGCTTCCACTCATCATGACAAAAGAAATTAAACGGTTAAATAATCCTATATTGTTGGAACTTTCTTCCAGAGTAT
The DNA here is from genome assembly GCA_949319445.1 of Mythimna lalbum. Taxonomy (NCBI): domain Eukaryota; kingdom Metazoa; phylum Arthropoda; class Insecta; order Lepidoptera; family Noctuidae; genus Mythimna; species Mythimna lalbum. The sequence goes on along the minus strand of OX439371.1, from coordinate 15,219,437 downwards.
TTTTTAGACTAGAAAATATCATAGATATTTAAAAAAATATTGTTTTGTTAGTTTCATCTGTGCGGAAACGACTCAATATTAATATAATATTACATATATTCAAATAAATATACACGTCCCTGATTTAATTAAGAACACCACAGCGTTATAATTAGATTCTTTTAGTATGCTGCAAGGAGTTCGCTTACACAAAACATTAAAAAAATAGAAATGGTAGACTTTTAATGAAACCAAGAGAAAACTACACAAGTAGTTACTAAGCGCAAAACTTACCAAACGCCAGCTTCTAAACTTTAAAATCTGAGTTAACCAGTACTACTTAAAAACGAGGCCAAGAAACTAACCGCTATCCACATTTCCGACAAAAAATCCAGCAGCATGGAAATACTAAATATCATTCAGTGAAAGAAAACTGGATTTAAAAATCTTAAGTATTCGGAACCAAGGAAGGCAAGCCGTGAATTATTCGCCGAAGAGGTTCTTAAGTGAGATTTTTTACGCTAATAAAATATATTCCCTGGAGTCTGGAATGGCCTGGAAGAAAGATATAGTGGGCAGGTGTTTCAGTACTAGATGTAAAATGGTAATCTGTAGGCTTGATCGATCTTGGATAATATTGTCTTTTATCCTGGGACTAGTCTTTTCTGTTTATTTTGTACTCTTTCTAGTTGTCAGATTTATGTACTCACAATGTTTTTGTATGATAAATACTATGCATATAATAATTATTACATCTTTATTCTCGGTTATAAGATACTTTTAACTCGTCTGGCACTGTTTTTTGAATTTAATGATGGACAACGTTTGCTCACAGCTTTAATTACCCTTGAGTATAGTGTAATTCCTACTAATATTATAAATGCGAAAGTAACTCTGTCTGTCTGTCTGTTATGCTTTCACGCAAAAACTACTGAACGGATTTAGATCAAATTTAGATAAAAAAAAAATAAACCGTAGTCCACGCGGGTGAAGCCGCGGGCGGAAAGCTGGTTGTCTATGAAAGACGATTATGACAATTGCAACAATACTCTCGAAGATTAAATCCCACAAACCAATAATCTTTCTATCTAACATTGGTTAACATTGGTATCACTAATGATATAGTAGCAGATGAAGCAAGCTCAGCTAAAAGTTTCGGACTTAAAATCCTTAAATTCCGTATTCCTTTCTTCCTCAAACTTTATTTTTAACACAACCAAAATCAATCCTCCCTTGTTTCCATTCTAAACCACGTTGAACACGCTCAGAATACTGACGCCTGAGCCGTCGTCGAGCTTACGAGATACCGGGACATGACCCCGCACTTGACACTTCTGAATTTTTAACCATGACTTATTCAAAAAGGCTTCGTTACGAATAAAGTTGAGCCAAACGCTTGGAATCAATTCAGCGTCTTCGCGCCTGAATATTTCACTCCACCTACGGACTAGTGCTGGCATCGTGAATTTACCTAAGTTTTATTTGTCGGGAATTTTTACTGTTGGAATTTTTGTGTGAATGTTGTTTTCGGTGCATTGTCTTGTTTTACGGTAGGTATGGTTATTAGAATGTTTGACCATAATGTTATTTTCATCACTATGGCTTTATAGAAAACTTTAACAATGTTTGAGGATTGATTTGGTCAGTGTTAGTATAAACGTCACTTCTGGAGTACTTACTGAACAAAGGTCTATCCCAAGTTGTACTCTAAAATCCAGTTTTCTAATGTCCACTATCATCTTTAGCAGCCACTCGTATAATTAGTTTTTGAAACAGTGTACGAACGAGCATTGCATAATTCATATAATTATTATGGCTTAATAATATAGTGAATATGTTATTAAAATTGCTTCGATTGTAGGTCAAAAAATTAATGATCAAAAAACTCGGGAAACACAATTTGGTATAGCAGCCACATACAAGTAACATTTTTATCTAATTACATCTTTAGATAACCAATAGATCAAAAAATTCGGTAAGCTAAGTTAAAGAACCTTCATCATGAGGCCACTTTGCTGCATTTTTATAATTTTATTAGAATAATTTATTTTTGACTCAAAGAAGCTTCAACGTTCGTTTATGTTTCAATCGTACGAGTAAGCTCTTGTCAACATAATATATCACTAACATATGTAAACATTAGCCTAAAAAGTTACAGTAAGTATAAATTATGAGCTATATTTGAAAAATATAAATAATGTCAGACTTTACGCATTTATTGTTTCTAAATACAAAAGCTGTATACAGGAAAGAGCTTCTTAAAAGCAATCAAATTATTCCCATTAAACACGTTATGTCTTTCCACCATCACCGTAAACTCAAAATATCGAAACGCAGAGAAATATTTTACCAACTAACAAGTTCCCTAAAAGCAAAATCCAGACTTAATAATTAGTACTCTAGCATTGCGAAGCAGAGACAGCCGGAAGTCACCTGTGCTCCTATTTATGGGATTGTAGTGTTGCTCTTGCACTTCCGGTGTGCCGGCTCTGTTCCTAAATTGTGTTACGTAGTCTGTGGAACGAGTTGGAGCTTGTTTGTTGTCCTTTGTAGCTCTAGAGTCTGTGTTGTCACCTTTTCTTAAAATATGAATGTGTTTATAGAGATAAATATTTTGGTTTTAGAGTGATTTTGCAAAGCAATTTGATACATTATTAACCTCCATTTACTCGTAGTTCTTTTTTGTCACGAATTCACAATATCTTGATGAACTTTTTTGTTATCATTCATTCTTACATGGTAATATTTAATTAAAACTTTGAATATCATAAATTAAATATCAAAACTAAACTTAGAACAGTTTCAGCATATAATTTTGAATAATAACTAGTCCATAAGACTGTCACTATTATTTCGTTAAATTTTTATGAAAAACTTTATAAAACTTATACAATAGACTGTTCAAAGTTCTGAATAAAACATTTCGCTAATGTATTAAGATTTACTTACTTTAGTACTTTCGAACTTTAGGAGAATGAATTTATAGACTATTAAGTTACGTTATGGGTCCACATAAAAAGATAAAACTGGGCGAAACTATGTGTCGTATAATATTTTGTGGCGAAAATAAGTTTTGTGATTTTGAAACTCAACGACCTATTTACTGCGTTGTGGTTGTCTTTTATATTGTTGATAGGCTTGTGTTTGACCACTATTCTACGCAATGGTATGGTCATGATGAAGTACGCTTATTTAGAAGTAACCTGTTCACTATTGATCATTTGTTCTGTGTCTGGGTGTAATTTATCTATAATATGTATGTATTTAGAAATATATAAGTATGTTTATCAGTTGTCTAGTACCCATAATACAAGCTCTGCTTAGCTTGGGACTAGACGGCGTTGTGTGATAGTTGTGGAATATTATATTATTACTTCTACCTATTTTTTTTTTTTATTAGCTTGAAGACTAGCAGCTTGAGCTGTGGCCAGACAATTTAAAGCGAAACTACGTCTACGCTTATGCTGATCATGTTAAGTTAGTTTTATGGAAGTGATCTCATCTAGCAACAATGGTTATATGACTTCCAAGTCTTTAAAACAGTCGCTACTTGCAGTACTTTAAAATTATCATTAAACACAAACTTTATGTCTCCAGGCTATGTACGTATTTAACAAGATTATTTATTATACTTATATCTAACAAGCGTCGTCATCTTTGGGTCGATGCAACACTTTTAACAAGCTTTTATTTAGTTTCACCTGTCCCGATGTTTGTTTGTTTGACCCACTTCCCGGTTACCGATTGAGCTGATATTTTGCATGCATGTGTAAATCAGATGACAATGCAATATTATTATGACATGGAGCTGATCTGATGACGATCTGAAAGGTGGCTAGAGGAACTTGGTAGCTAAACGACACAACCCCATCGAGTTTGGGCTCGTATGATTCGTCTTGACGACTATTAATTATATAAGTATTGCATAGTGCTATAAAAGCTTGCTATGAAAAAAATATTTTCATTAAAAGCTGGTTTTCTTTCATTCTATCTTGATACTAGTCACGTTTTAACCTATCTATTGGAGTATTTGGTTCCGCACGACCATTACACGTGGACCATGTCGACCAACCAAAATGTTGGTGGACTCATTCCAACCGGTCCACTTATCTCTAAAAACAGATTAGGCCTACTAGGCTTTCCAGGGTGTTCGTAAATTAATTCTGGGATCTTAGGGTTCGTATACGTGTATTGATGACACCTGTGCAGTCCAGGAGCACATGTGCCTGTCACGCTTTCACTGACTCTCTGTTTCCTTCATATGAGTGGCAGGAAAGAAAAAGAGAGTCAGGGTTCACACAAACCATCCATCTTTTCTTTGGCCTCCCTCTCCTTTTCCATACACATGTATATAGTTATTAACTCATTTAGTAACATGCGTATAATCCCTCCTCACAACATGGCCATACCAAGACAAAAGCCTTATAAGCAGATATATTATCAAATCTCGTGTTATTTTACAAAACATGCAATGTCCCGTGGTTTTGCTCGGCGATCCCAAACCTGCTCAAGTTGCGACTGTGGTGGGACTGCGCTGCCCTCGGGGAAATCAGATTGTACAGCCGAGCGCTCTGCTCATACACTTGATTTAATTTCTAAGGCACCTCCCTTAAAGATTAACTGGGATCAGAGTCACTGCTCGACAATTAGTTAAATGGTTTCATTTTCGGTTTGCAGAAATTACTGTAAAATTGTTGGGTGTAGCGGTTAAAAGAAAAGTGGCCGTGGGTTTGATTCCGAAAAGTTCAATTTCATTGTGTCTCTAATTACGGCATGCGAAAGGTTAAGCACGTCTAAGAAATTGAGGAGAAAAAATTGGGTGTAATTGCCCATTAAGGTATTTTCAGTTACAGTCGAGCCTCCACAGAGCCGAAGCCTATTGGGGCCGTAGGTTCACTTCTGAAAGGAAAACCCGGGATCTAGAACTCGAGGCATAGGAGGAACATAGCAGTGGGTTTTAGTCAGCAAAAGTCAGACATTCTACATCACCCAAGACTGGAAAAGTCATTGCATGATTTTACACCTACAAAAGTGTTTTCAGTTATTTCAAACTACACTAATATTATAAATAGGTAAAGTTTGTTTTAACCGACTTCTAAAAAGGAGGAGGTTCTCAATTTGGATGTTTGTATGTTTTCTTTCTATGTTTGTTCGCGCATAACTTTGTCGCTTGCCAACCGATTTGAAAAATTATTAAATTAAATTCAATTTTTTTGTGAAGTTGGTTATTTTTTTTTTATAAAAAGGTTTTTTTTTATCTTATTTGTAAGAGGTAATCCCTGAAAGTACTGGTCTGGTTGCTGAAAATTTTTCTTCGATAGAAAGCCACTTTTTTTAAGTGACATAAGCTAGGTATATTTTATATACGCAGACGAAGCTGCGGGAAAATGCTAGTTATGTATACTTTTGCACAAATAATTGCTATATTTTATTTTAAATCCCAAGATAGCATAGTGTTTAGACACTTGACAGTTAAAGCACACACTTTAATAACTAAAACCTTAGCGCCAACTTAACTTGATGGCAACTTACAAACCTCGCTCTAATATTAACACATCCAACGTCACAAGAACACAAAAGACATTTTTTCCAAACTCTAGCGCTGTTTGAAATTCCAAGTTAACAAGCACCGTCTCGTGGGAGGCGACACGGCGACACTGCGACACTGCGACACTGCAGACACCGGCACGCCGACACTCCCGAGACCTGTGTCGACATCGCATCAACAGATTACTGACATGAAAATAGAATATGCATTTTTTGAATCTGGATTTAGACGAGAATTTTTGATGAGGTTGTGAGGCTCACTTTTGGGTCGGTTTTCTGTCGATTTGAAATTGATATTTTTAGTTTATCTTTTACCCTTGTCAAAAGAGCAAGTTTGGGGTTACCTTTTCTTTATTAATCTTGTTAATGGTAATTATAAAAATTAACTATTAACACCTTTTTTTTTAGTTATTTGTGTTTTTTTTATTAAATTTAAAAGAACAAGGAAAATAAAAAGGACTATTTTTATTGTTTCTTATATTTCAATCACACTACTAGCACTATAAAGGCGAAAGTTTGAGAGTGTGAGTGCGTGTGTTTCTTACTTCTTCACGCTCGAACAGATTTGAATAAAATTTGACACACGGGTAGAAAAGATACTTTTTATCCCAAGAGTATGTTCCTTTCGGACAATGTTTCTACTTTCCCGCGGGTAAAGCTGCTAGTAACATAATATATCTCACCAACAAAATTCACCCAATCAAAAAATATTTATCAAGAGTTTTGGGTAATTATCACACTAAAATAAAACCCTTATCTATCCGCTGCTAAAACACTTGTTTCAGGGTTGTACATCAACACTAACGATCCGTTTATACCGGCGAGATTTAGGGCTGTCACACACACGGACAGTGGCAGTCGAGTGGCTCGCTCCAGTACTCAAGCAAGCTATTGTAGAGGGGCGGAGAAATGGCGCGTCATTTGCATTTTGCGTCTTGTAGTTCACAGTTATTTGTAAAAGAAAGGATTATAATTATTAAGAAAGGAATAATATAGAAGAATAAGTTTTTTCTGCCTTTAAATTGCTTTTTCTTTGTTAAAACAAAAGTTAAATATTTAAACTACCTAGTGCTGGAAAATTGTAAAAATATTCCAATTTAATCAGCCTCTAAACCGCCAGTTGTACTTATGTTACCAAGTTATGTTGAAGTCAAGTTCTACTCTACTTTGGTGATTACATGTTTTGTCAAACATGAAAAGTCTATTATTTCATAACATAATTTCTTCCTACCAAACACTATTACGTACTAACAACAAACCGATGTCGCCAGCTAATAGAAAGGCAACTCAATTAGCGAGTAAGTTCAGCATAGTGAAGGTAATAATGCACAAAACGATCGTGTGGTCGCCACGTAACCGCAGCAAATTGCTTTAAGGTAGCCCGGTGTTGTGCGGCAGAAATATTATTAGAATGTAGAGTAACGCGATTGTATGGCAAGGTGAAAACAAGACTTTATTAGTTTAATGGCGAATAGTTTTATGGTAGTAAGCTACCATAAACAAAAGTTTACTGACTACTTAAAAGTGGTTAACTTTAAGGTAATTTTGTAATTTCTTTTTTTTTTGTAAAGTTTATTAACTTGTAGCCACAAAGTCATCATAAAAATTGTGGTAGAATGATTGAAAGTCAGAAACAGGCACTAAACCTAGTGACCAATTAATTATTTATTTATATTAACTTTTCGAAATTTTGATTTAAAAATAAATTTACCTGGGCTCCTCTAACTCTTCTCCAAATTCTTGTAGGTACTTGGTTAGGTCTCTTGTAATAAAAAAAATAAATAAATAAAATTGTTTATTCGGTCTCAAACGGTTACATTACAAATACAACCATTGTAATTAGCTTTATTTCAAAACACACTACTCGCATTCTATTCTGCACTATCTTTAATGAGAATAAGTAAGCACTGTTTTTAACTAAAAACTGTAAAAGGAATAACTTTGTAGTCACCACATCATTACAAGAAGCCCGACTACTTTCCTACAGCTAACTAACAAGAAACCGCAGTGGAATGCGACGCAATTAGCAAGTGCAGTGAGACATGCAGCGCTGGCGCCAGCTGTGCGCGCCCTTATATTTTGCACGTTTGTATTCTGCCACTGAAATCCAATGTTTTATACTTTGATTATATAATTTAATCAAAGGTTTTATGCAAAGGTAAGCTAGTGATTTTTTCTTATTGTTTCTTATTTCAAACGTTTCAGCAGTATAAACCTTTTTTTGATAATAATATGTATCTAACCAATTATTTAACACGTGTTGGTTGTTGTGATTTAATTTTCAACAACCAATTACATCATTTGTTTTGCGTTAGTATTTTTTTAAAATACCCGAGTTATAGTTTATGCTATGTTGCAACTAATTAAGGCAAGTACCTATGCTATATTCAATTTTTTTTTTTAGTTTCCGAGATCATTTAGTAACTTTTACAACGCTAAGTGAAGCCAGAGAGACTGTCAGTATTTTAACATGAAAAACTCTAAGATTGAAAAATAAAAACTATTTATTAACAAAAAAAAATATTTTATTGGGACACAAAACAGTTACACAATTTCAATTAAGGTATTCCAGAATAAACATTAAAACTAGGTGAATGTGTAACCCACAAATGTCCGCGAAATAATGGTAATGAACTATTATAATTATTATAAATGTTCTATTCGCAGATATGTTTGGGAATAACTTTGTGTGACTGAAGTAATTATTTTAAAGATAGAGTAGCCATTTTTTTTAAAGTTGTTATCAACAATCATTTATTTTCATAGCATGAAAATATTGTGTAAAACATGAGTCGATAAAGTATATGCGTACAATCTACGATGTGCTCGTTATAAAAGAACAGACACTACTGTTTTTATTTTTCCACTTCCTTAATTTGTTTATATTCTATTTTTTTAAATTATTATTAACAGGCTCGCTTTTGTCCACCATCACACCTGATGGTAAGCGATGATGTGGTCGACGATGGAGCACGCTTGTCTAGAAGTAATCTATTCACTCTTGACTTAAAGACCCCCAAGCTGTAGCTATCAGGAAACACAGACTCCGGCAGGGAATTATTAATAATCTGCGTAAAAGACGAAGTAACCTTTACCATAATATTACAAGATTGTCAAACACGGTTTACGGTCTAATAATATAACAGCGTCTATTGTAATAGTGTTTGTAGCGAGTAACCCCGACAGAACGCGGCACAATTAGCAAGTGCAGCAGTCTGAACACGCTCTAACTGATTTTATTAGCAGATACTAAATAGCAAAGCGTATTTGTATAGAGTTTAACAATAATATGATCGTTTATATCGGTTGGATGGTCCGCTATACAAAAAAATCGTACAATGCTCTGCGAGTCCAATCTAATAACGTCTTTAGGGCAATGTTGGGGTTGCCACGCTTTTGCAGTGCTTCGGGGATGTTCGCGGAAGCAGGCGTGCCTGATTTTTACGCTGTCATGGAAATAGGATCCCTGATGCGGCGAATATCATCATACATTTCTCCTCTTTACATGTCTATATTAAGTCAAATGATTCCTTTTCAACTTTTCAGTCACTGGCACCACTTTCATATTTCATATAATATACTTATTTCTCACTTCATTATTTATAAATAGGATAATTTATATAAAATACTTAAAAATCTTATGTTTTAAACTAAGTCCATGGATGGTCCATGGTTTATCCACGGAGTATGTCCTCTTGAAATAATATTCTACTTTAGCGCAGGCAATACATGCAAATAATTACGTACATAATTAACCCTTTCTTACACTACCTCACGATAATAAAAAATAGTTATTAAAATACTTAGAAACGTACCAACAGTTCTATGAAAAACTTTAGCTCTTGTTTTCCATCTATTACCACCTTCATTTTCTTTCTTTCAGTATCGCTATTCATCGCTACCAGTAGCAGTGACTCTGTGACTCACGCCCTTTCTTATTTTAAGAGATGGAATATATTTTAAACAGGTTTTACACGTGTGCTTACAAGACCATTACCAATTTTTTTCTCTCTTTCCTGTTTTTCCGTGAAAAAATTACTTGAATTCGGCTTGTCGCATAAATCAGATTCACGATTTCCTTACAAGATTTTATTTTTTCTCTAATAACGTTTTCTCAGAAGTTTTCACTGGCACATTATTATTTGAGCGACCGCAGCAACAAGGAACTAGCAAAAGGCTGGCAATTATGTCGCGTTGTGCTAACAACGTGTGCACTCGCGCTAATTGCCACGTCGGTGTGAACACAGCACAATGTTATTGTAAACGTCAAGTAATATCATTGTACTATTAAAGCATCTGCCTTTTTGGCGTAGCAAAATATTAGGCCTTGTTTTTAGAACGAAAACTGAAATGCCGTGGAGCTTGTTGCTAAAATAATATCAACGCCGTGTTCTCGGAGCGAGCAGCGGCAACGGCCTCTTACGCCCTGATACCTACAGGCCATGATCCAGGGTGAGAAGGAATGGCAGGCAAGCACCTTCTTTTGTGAAGCAGTAATGCTACCTAGCGCCCCAGCCGCCGGGATTCCGACCCCGATTTACAGCTTCAGTAGGCATTGGCATGTAGACTGCGAGCTATGGGTAGCTCGCCGTCGGATAGTCCGGTTTTACTCAGGAGTATCCTATTCTCCAACTATTGGGTTGTTGAGGACAGCTAAACAAAAAAAAATCGCTTCATAACTCGTATATTATGATGGCGAAAGTTTGTGAGTGTTTGTGCATGTTTGTTGTTATTGTGTACTTCTTAACGCTTGAACGGCTGCACGGATTTAGGTGTAACTTGGTACACAGATAGAACATGTCCTGGAATATATATAGCATTCCCCGGGAATATGATTTTCTGATATAATTTTCTGCTTTCACATGGACGCAGCCGCTTGAAGCAGCACGTGTGGGATACTGATTTTCTGTTGTATTTATTTTTACAGGACATTCACCCAACACAAATAGTTACAGCAGGCAGTTTCATTGATTTTAACATGAAAATAACCGCAAAATAATGTAAGTAATGCAATGAAGTTGTCACACGCGTTTTGGCCGCACTGTGGTTTGTTAAATTCAATTAAATTTCCAATACTTGGTTTAGTAGTAATTTATGAAGCATCAATGCTTATTTCCCCAGAAACCAGGAATCACAAAACTAATTTTAATTTATACACAAGACAATAATAAAACTTTTAACTTTTTTTTTTAATTTATTATGTACACATACACCGCAAGTATTTGAGTTTACGGACGGCGAGCAATAGGAAGCTCATCGTCCGTCCGTCCAGTAAGGATGAACTTCGAGTTAACAGCACGTTGATATTTCACATATGACTTAAAGAGATGTCAGTAAAATGAACTCTCTCACTAGGGCCGATGCCTGCTAGGGCGGTTGAGTTTTTTGTAAGAGTAATATCATCGTACTATCAACACTATACTATATCAACACATGATGATTTTAATCAGTAAGAGTCTGACACTTTTTCTCACTCCACGCAGAGTGGGAGAAGTTATTTTTGATGATGATTTCCTACCTCAAACAAAAAAAAACTCTATAGAGACAGATAAATACTACAAAATGCTATGTGTAATTGACTAAGAAATATGAGTAAAATATATTTATTCTTATATACAATCTCAATGTACAACATTGTATACAAAAATGGATGAAAATATGTGTAATATGACAAGAATGGATAAAGTGAAAAATGAGTATATTAGAGGGTGTTTGAAAGTGGCACTAGTGACTGAAAAGTAGAATGGAAATCATTTTTCTAGGTATGGTCATGTAAAGAGGAGGGATAAAACGCATGTTACTAAAAAAGTTCTAAGTATGCATGTGATTGATGGAGGGGAGAGGGAGGCCAAATAAAAGATGGATGAATTGAGTTAGAAGTGATATGAAAAAAAAGGGAATTATTGTTAGTGTCACAGGTGACAGTACAGAACAGATGAAAAATCAACGTGTTGCGCCGATCCCGAGTAATATAGGATAAGAGACGCAAAAAGAAGACTTCAATATGCTACTTAACTTCTACCTAGTGATTATAACAATCGTCAAGCAGCGTTGAGTCTTTTATTTAATAACAAAAAGAACCATGATATAATTAGCTACTTCGGAACAGCTCACAGATTAACTATTTAATAACTGCCTCCCATCCTCTACAGCCAACTGAAATGTTTCCGGCAAGAAAGTCGGTAGCACAATTATTAGCGCACTCCCACCAGTGTGTGCTGTGCGCCTTCATAATTGTCTAGAGTCGAGCACAATGGAATCACACTCGCTATACAGGCTCTACATTTTGTTCAGAGAGAACATTCTTGTACTAACACAGGATAGTTTGTTTTAGTTCTACTTTGTTTAATTAGGTAGGTGTGGGAATATGGAAGATTGTAATGTTTAAATTATAGACATAGTAGTTGATTTTACTGTCTCAAGTTTGGATTCAGGAGCGGCGGCTGATGTAAGAGGCTTGCCACCCATTCATGGAATACTTTGTTTAATTAAGATTTTACCGTTTAAATTACAGTCAGAGGTAGTTGAGATTTATATTGTAATACAGATCGCATTTTTGCCCAGTGATTGCAATATACCATTCTCTGTATTTTTCAGCGGACAATCATCAAATAAATTCTTCAGCTCTGAGTGCAGCGAAATGGCTTGGCAGACTTCTACTGACTACACCCATTTGTTGCCCTTTGCGTTCAAGTGTTGCAGCACCGGTTTTGAACCATACCGCATTTTTAGCAGGTAGCAGCATTTTTAGTTTTATTGACAACTCTTTGAAGCGTGCATAGAGCATAATACGCCGTCTATTTGGGCATGCTCATTGACGGATGACCAGATGGTCAGTTTTTCCCACTCTTCGTAACCCATTACTCGCCGTCCATAAGTTTGTGGCCACTGTGGCTGGGAATTGCCTTGCGACTTCCAACACTCGAGCGTCTTCTGCGGCGAAGACAAACTTACCTTATGTTGAAACCTCTACGGTCCGAACTAAGCATTTCGCCTCGTCGTTTATACCGCGTACATAGAAGGACTGGAACAGTCTTCTCATCTGATTATAATTTAGGTGTCTCCTATTAAACTAGTTTCTCCTAAACATCAATGATTGCTTATCATCAGGTGGGAACGCAGTCAAGCACTAGTTTGTCTTATTTAAAAAAAAAGTAATGTTACCTACACCGAAGTCTTGTTACAAAAATAATTCGCACACCCAGGTCAACAAAGACGTAAGTGCTGATACGTCAATTTCTTTTTATTGCAGTTTTCAATAGTTTAAGTAAAGATACATGCGCTAAATTTTTTTCATTACATTTCGACTTAAAATGAAGGTTTTATAGCAAAAAAAAAATCTTGGCGTCAATTAAAGTCAATATTTTTTCAATGAATGAAGCCGATAAACCAACATAAGCACGTAAAATTTCAAATAAAATAATTGTATCTCGTATTATGCTTTTTAATGCCTAATAAAAAAACGATTTTCTTAAACTAATACCGATTACATCTCGTTACAAATAAAAATATTTAAGCAAAAAGGCCGTAAACAGTACTTAGCCTCTGTATTTTATCATAATATAGAACTTCGAAACAGCCGTAAGCATGAGTAGTTACAGTATAAAAAGTATTTAGAAAGCGATGATTGGAGTAAAAACCATTACATTTGAGGATTGGTCATAAATAAATAAGGAACATGTCTGTAAAAAATTAAACATTAAATATTGATTATCAAGATAGTTTAAGGTGTTTCAAATATAAACAAAAAAAAGGTAGTATTTTTTTTACTATTTTTTTATATATAACAAAAGATCATAGAGTCAAAAACGAAATAGATATACCTGGTTAAACAGGTTTTTTGCTCTCCTGTCAAGTTAGTGATTTCCTCTTACGCCTTTATTGGCCTGGGTGTGCGAATTGTTTAAAAAATTTTAACATCGATAATTAAACACATGCTATTTTCACTGAACAACGAAATAAATGGATTATCATTAATTTTGAAAATCAACATTGAATCAAAATGGCTGCCGTATTGGATCGGCATTATTGAAACCGTGTCGGGTAATTATGGAAAATCCGATTTCAGTGTAATTTATTGTGTTCTGTGCAAAATGGTTGGTGAACAGTTATTTTGATGTATTGTTTCTTAATAGTTATTGTATTGTGGATAATTGTGTGAGGGTTTGGAGATTTTCGGAAATGTTTTGTATTTGTATTTGTACAGTAGGTACATAGCTGCGGTTTAGTTATAAACTAAAGAGTCGCCGACTATGCTATGTTTTTAAATCAAAATATGTATTGATTCCTAGTGAATACTGTGATATCAAATTGGTGTAGTTTTGTATTTCAAGTGTCTGCTGATCTCAGAAAAATGGAGCCAAGAATTTATTGTACATATTATTGACTATCACAGCGAAGCTTACCAAGAAGTTACCCAAAACATTTGCTGCCAAATACATCAAAAACAATAGAATGTGAAACAGTCTGCAGCCGAGGTTCGAACAGCACCAACAATAGATTTCAAAGTAACTTAAAGAGACTGAAAACTTAATACGTTCTAAACTTGACATTGGCTAAAATTTTAAAATAATAATCTCGACCTCTCCCATCCTTTCACACCTCTCACACACTGATCATCCTAACTTCCTACCAAGGGTACTAGCATTATTTTCTCCATAACAATAGTGTATCCGAAAGCCTATGTTCAGTGGCCATTTTCAGGCTTCTATAGCAATAAAAAACTAGCATCAATCTTCTTAATCTTAATGTGTTCCTTTTATGACGTCAGCACACTCCGGGAGTCTCCGATAATCCCGCGAGAACATAAAAAAGTAGCGGCGAGGAATGGTCCCGTCAACTTTTGACGAGAAAATTAAGTATTCCGGGACGATGAGCTGTAAAACTCGTCGTAAAAGTAACAGAATGATGTTAATTTTAAGTAGTTTTTGTCAAGGACACTGTGGCTAAGTGTGGACGCCTCCTGGAACTTAATGCTGGCTGGGCTTTGAGACGTGACGCTCGATGTTGTTTCGCATTGACAGTTGTAATGATAGAAACTTTTTTTAATCAGTATTTATAGTTAGGATGTGAAACAGGGTGTGAAGAAAAGGTAGGAAACCAGAGGATGGTCTGGGCAACAGCCTCGGTGCCTCGGCCCAGACCCCTCGGTGTGCGAGTTCGAATCGCACTTGACTGGTTTTTTTCTCATTTCACCTTTTTTTTACGGTGGGCAAAAATCATCTTATGACAAACCCCGCTCTTGGGCAGATCGGGAGATAGTGTCAGACTCTTGCTGACTAAAAACCCACCCCGTTCCTTTTAGCCTCTTCATACCGGGGCTCGAGTTTCCTTTCAGATAACCCTGGCCCCAGTAGACTTCGACCCAGCTGGGCCCCTCGTTGCTGTCAACTCCTTGACTCATTTCACCTTCATTTTACACATTCATGGATATGACTTCTGTCACAATCTTACTTTAAACCGCACCACAATATGTATTTGCTTCGGGAAATTACGAATTTAGACACTCGTAAAGATAACAAGAAAATAACTACAAACAACAAAATAATGTTAATCAAAGCAACTTCATTGTATTGTACCACAATCCCAAATTCCTGGAGGCAGTGTCTCTGAAATAATCAGTAGCGTACGTGACAGTCCTTACTCCGCGTCGCCGCGTGCGGAATTCCGCGCCGCCGCGTCCGACGCCGATAATTCTACATTCCGAATCAATTTGTTCGGTATAACGCGTGTCGCGGGGCGCTCGCACGGAAACGTAGGAGTTGCTGGATGTTTTGCTAGCTATTTTTGTCTGAGGTAACTTGTTTGCCTACTTGGTGACAAATTTTGATAAATAGGGCAATGGTCACATTTGGTGCAGGAGTTCAGCGATTGCTACGCTGTCTGGCGCGGTTTTTATTTCTGCACGGAACAAATTTTTGTAAGACCTGCAGATAGTCCTCCAGGTTGAGTGTATGTGTGTTGTTTAGGTGTTTGTGATACCCACGATACAGAAGTCATTCCTTGCGTGGCACTACGTTTTAATAAAAAATAAAATAAAAATATTTTTATAAGCGCTAACAACATTCTTCAACAATTTTCAACAATTTCAATTCAACATTCAAAGGGATAAAAAAACAAATTCAAAAGGGCAACTGATTATTTTTTAACCGATAACTATTTGTAATACAGTGAACGGTTGGGCATCGAACTCAGAATTACCAGCAGTCACAAGACCATAGAGGAGGCGGTCATTTCCAGATATACACTTTATTATGATCAACTTCCTGTCCTGGTCACCATTTATTTAGAACTAGCGACCTACCCCGGCTTCGCTCGGGTGCAATATTATACATATAAACCTTCCTCTTGAATCACTCTATCTATTAAAAAAAATCGCATCAAAATCCGTTGCATAATTTCAAAGATTTAAGCGTACATAGGGATATATGGACAGAAAAAGCGACTTTGTTTTAGACTATGTAGTGTGAGCTGAAAGATTTACACGTTTCTTTTTCTTTTATACACCTTTATTTTGCCGTTATTGCAAGTCACCAACTTTTTGGCTATATAAATCATTTAATAACGTATTTTGTTTACAAAAAATGGCAACCAGAACACACTAATCGGACAATAGATCAGTCTCCCAGAAACTGGAGACATAAGATCGTTGCTCCCTCCCCCCATTCAATTCCTCCACTCCCATACAATATTAGTTGTGGACAGACGTCTGTTCGCCCAGTAGCGACACAAAGGGCCCTGTTTTCTTACCAGAAATAATAGGAAAATGAACAGGGGGTGAAAAGAGGCGGCCCGGGGCCGAAGTGGGGCGAACCGGGGTAAATTAATTTTGTTACTATATTTTCTATTCAAGGCGACGTAATGGTGTGAAATTGACTAACGGAGTTTAGATTGGATGTTATTATGACGTGAAAGGGGAATTATGTTGATCATAATTGTATTAGGATGTGTTTAAGATGATGTAGTGTTACCTGGAGGTTTATCTCACTACCCTTATTTATTTAGAGGAATTTAGGGCTAAATAATAACAGCCAACTCGGCTTGTTCTTCAAGTTTATGAAGATTATCAGAGGAAATATTACACACGTGGAAGCACGTGCAGTCGTCGGTTCTGGAACGTTATCATTTGTGAATCTCAGACGGTTGTCTGGTTCGTTGTCGCAGCTATTAATAATGGTATGACCTACGGTATAGCCCACAGATAGTTTTTCCGGGTCTGGGTGGCTTGTAAGTGAGGTAACATTTTTGTAAACGTAATCACGATACAAGAGAAAATGAGCTAGTTTCAGAAAAAATTAGAACACCAGTCTTGCCGAAGAGAGGCATGCTACCCAGTTACCGTGCCCTGGAGGTCATATAAGTAAAATATTGATATTCAGCTGTACAGCCGACCTCAAGTCTACATTACACTAATATTTTGAAAGCGAAAGTTTTTAGGCTGGACGACTTTAGATGAAAGACAACTGGGTTGGAACATGTCCTGGAATAACCAAAAAATATAACTTTTATCCCAGGAAATAATTATGTTCCCTTGGGACAATTATCTACTTTCATTCAGGAAAACCGCTAAGAAGATTGAACTCTCAATTTATTTACTGGCATTTTGTTAATCAGGAAGTAATGAATAAGGAAATAAAGTGGATATATATTATTAATTTCAAAACATCCAATCTAGGTTAATTAAGCGTGTTATCTAAATCAGTAGTGCCAGTAATAAATTTTGAACAACAATGCTCTACATTGAGTGCTGACACAAAATTAAATTAAAACATAAATTATACTAAAACCAATATGACCTACAAGTAACATTCAGTCATTAATAATGGTCTGCCGGCTGCAACCCTTCCACAATCGAGCAACTCATTGGGCTACCTATAAATGCACTCATCCATACAGCAAATTGATTGATACCATTGCCTAGTTATCAGTGAAAATCTGAATGCAATCAGCGTTGAAAAGTATGTACCAAATAGCTTTCATGACAATGCATCACATTTTAAAGTACACACCCATGAAACAAATTTCAAAAGTAGTGTTCTTTTAATTTCCTAAGTTAAGCTAACACCAAAATCCTTTTACAGTAAAAGTACAATTAACAACAAAGTCCGTATCGCGACCGTCACGGCACCTTACGGGCGTGTCACGCCATCCACGCTTCACGCCACCTTCACGCCTGCCACGTCTCTAGCGTGTTATTGTTGTGTCCCGCCCGAAATTGCCAGCTTTTGTCGCCTTCACGCGCGAATCCACTCCAAATGCTACTAAAAGCGCTATTTCTCAACCGACGGTAAACGTTCAGGTTCAGCGGATCCACTACTCCTACCCAGCGGGGGTGGGGGGGTGAGGAGGGGTGAAATGCATTTAGAACGTTTTTCCCCGTCGTAGTTTGTAGCCAGTGCATTGTCGGCCGGACAATGCCACGAAAGCGATTGTTTTCGTCAATTCGATTGTCAACCGAGTTATGATTCGACAATGGACGGTTTTAATTTACTTTTAGACGTCTGTGAGCGCCTGGTATCGAGTCGCGAATGATACCGTCGGGAACAATGGCGACGGTTCTTCTCTTTCCCTTTTTACACTTGAATAAATGTTTTGGATGACTTTTGGCGTTTTGATTGCTTTTGTGGGGTTGTTCAGCGCTTTATGTTAAAGCGTTGAGGTTTCATGTTTCACTTTTACGTTTCATTTTGTCATCTAAGACTCTGCATTTCTATTCTTTCTTGTTGTTATTAGCATTTTAATGTATAACTCTCCTTTGGGTCATATTATAGTACTAATCTTGTTTTATTCTCAGTAATAAAAACATCAATTTGTTGTAGCATGTTAACATTGTTTGAAGTTTACGAAATTATTCGTTTTATTGCTGTCTAGGTGGCCATTCACTGCGCCCTGCGTGACGGACGAAAGTCTAATCATGTAGAATTTTAGACTTTATTTATATTTACGTCGTCTGAAAAAAATTCTTTGTAATAAAACATGCAATAAAGTACGGGCCATTGTCTACAAACAAACGTTTATTTATTTACACACATCTTTGAATCTTGTTGAAGCGTAAACAGAAAGTAATTGAACATCGAGTATTTTGTCCAATACATTTAAATTAGATTTCAATTCAATCTTAAACTGTTTGTTGTGCCAACTCCAGATTCTCATTTAACGATTATAAATTCATTGACATAATCCTGGCATTTGAGATATTTTGTTTTCGCAATCAAAACGATTTTCTGCCTCTCTGCGTCCAGATCAGCTTCCAGTTTCATTAGACAAAGAAGAATAACAAAATTTTACATGGACTGTTTCTATAGAAATTTCAATCAAAACAATTGAAATCTTTTCCATTTGAAAAAATCTTGTAATTTCATGATCAAATCTTATATATCTTTAATCTTCTTTTGACTTTTAAATTGAACAATAAAACATTTGTTCCACTAATCCTTAATCTGAGTTTCACGCATCGATTCCTGTCCAATTTGACAATTCGTCTTAAAAATTCCACCATCTCAATGTTAGCCTTTGTCTTCACAAACACTGATTTGATCTTGAGGTACGTCAGCCGTGAAATAATCTCATGTCTAAAATTTCTGCTTAAAAACAAAACGGCGGAAAGTTCTGAAGCGTTGTAGAGCGTTGCGTAGCGTTGGGATGGCTGTTATCAGCAATTTGGACACACACACGAGTATGAAACTAATTAACCGTCAACCTTTGTCCATTCCGAGTCACAATTACATACAATTAAACGTGGCCTAAAATAATATTGGAGTTAATTTGGACAAAGTTCTAAATGGTGTTCCGCAGGGTTTATGTTGGGACCCCGTGGCATTAAAGCGGGTAGGGGTGTTTCTGACCGCTGGTTTCAATAAAAAGGCTGGAATTAGCTTGGGTGTCAATTAACGCGGCGATTAATGAGGACCAGAAGGGTAGATGTTTCACTGTGTTTACAACCTCCGGTGACTCACTTGTATTGGATTTAGGCTGCTGTCGTTTGAATACTAACTTTGTTATTTCATACTGTAATTCTTGTTTTATTTTCTGTCGTATTTTAAATGAGTTAATTGGCTTTTGGTAATTAGGTTACCTACGCTGATATCAAAAACCATTTTGAATTAATGCTTTCATTTAATTTGTAGCAAGTTAATACAATACCTATAAATTCATCTGCTCGTAACTGGATTAAACTTCCTCCTGGCTTAGGGTTCTCCAAAGTCGTCATCTCCACGACAGCTTGGCACTTGTGTACCCCGCAGCGGTAAATCACAGCGACTTGACAGGTGGTCTTATTCGCATTGTTCGTGTGGCGTCCCTTACAAAATGGTCAGTTTTAGACACGCTTCAAGATTCTCGGACAGATTACTGACCGCTTACATGGGTGCTTTAGATGATGTCAGTCATAAAGATGCTAAGGGTAAGGCAAATTGTTTAAGGTTGTATATGTAAACTAACGGGAAAAAAGCTGTACAATTTTCTGTAACTGATAAAGTCGAGAAGTAGGTACTGGTCCGAATATAATAAAGGATGTCATTCTATGAAACACTACATTTTTGGTATGATAATGTGTAAAAATATTATTGGGATTTGAAATAAAGCTACTTTATTTCAAGAAAAATATTGGCAAATGCGAGTCAGACTCGCGCACCGAGGGTCGTGTATAACCTTACCTATGTAAATAGTTTGATTTTCGAATCAAGCCTCAAAGATTATTTTGTGCTATGAGATCTCGCTTTTTGTCTCAGGAAGTCAGCAAGAATTACCCTACAGATTTTGATTTTTTTACAAGAGCCACTATCTACGCCTGGGCTCGGAGCATAAAGGGCCTAATCTTTAGATTGTGCTGACTTAGAAGTTTAATCTTTTTACTGCACCAAGGAATGCCTAAGTATTCGTTGTTAATATCATAGTGAATAAATATTTCCACGCGTTCCTGTGAAAAACAAGGTTTATATAAATAAAAGATTTTTATTTATCTATACTTATAATAAATCTGTAGAGAGGTCAATTCTGTACATGAAATATATTTCCAAAATAACTATCAGGGGGTGATTAGTGATCGATACTGATGCCAAAAATGCAAACAGTAAAATTTTTGTCTGTGTGTCTGTCTGTATGTTCTTTATAGAAACAAAAACTACTCGATGGATTTTAACGAAACTTGGTACAATCATTCTTCATACTCCTGGGCAGGTTATAATATACTTTTCATTACGCTACAATCAATAGGAGCAGAGCAGTGAAGGGGAAACGGGAGAAATTACTCTATTTTTTAAGCTTCCGTCGCGTTTGGACTAAAGTTGGTTAAAACTGGTTAAAGCTACACAGAAATCATGTATGACGGAAATGTTCTCCTTAAAATTATATAAAAAATATCCCACAACAGCATATGTCTATCTTTTATGGTTGACTCACAATAACACGTGTAACTCCCGATAGCTTAGCAGTTCGGAGCTTTCTGTTTATTTTTGTCTACTCTTACGTTTATAACACTCTCACTCATCTCTAATTAAAAAAAGTTAACATTATTATCTATTCAATAAAAAAAGAATCATAGAAATCGGTATAGAAACACCAAAATTATACATGAAATACGCTAATAAGCCATCGCGCGTGAATACTGAATCATGCTATAAGGATTATTTTTGTGTAACGGTCGCCGCGCTCTACGCGGCTCGCAGCGGCAATATTTGGCTGTTGATGCGAATAGACGTTCAGAGTGTTCGACCTTATTAATAGACAATAATTGATTTTAACAAACCGTGCTTATCAGCGCGACTTTTAGTCTACTCTTACGTTTAATAATTTATTTTTAGATTTCCTTGGTTGTTATTTTATAAAATAGGTATTAGTTATTTTGGTAGTGTTTAAATATTTCTTAGTATTAGCTTAATTATAAATTAAACTTTTTTTTTTAAATTTATTTAGCTGTAGTTTTAAATAGGTAAGTAGGTACCTACCTAGGTATCAAATAGGTTATTTCATTCTATTAGACGTAGCTTACTTATACTTATAATAAATCTGTAGAAGTGAAAATTCTGTACATTGAAAATTAAAAAAAAAATTAATGGCAGGGGGTGTTACTAGACCGACACCGAACCCAAAAATCAGATTAAATTTTTTTTTGTCTGTCTGTCGGTTTGTTCAGGCATCACGCAAAAACTACTGGTCCGATTACGATAAAAATTGGTATAATTATTCTTTAATATCCTGGGCACGATCCTGAGAGGAGGCCTGAGTCCCAGCAGTGGGAACATTAAAAGGCTGATGATGATGATGATGATCCTGGGCACCACACCGGGTACTTTTTATCCCGGAAAAGTGTACACAATAAAAACAAACTTAATTTTGCGGTTCGATCCCTAGACCCGATTACTGTACCAGCTGCAAATAATAAGTTGGTCGTAGGTTACGTCACGCGCTTTGGAGTTCACTAAGGGGCGCTGCACATGGCTAAGATACTATAATGTTTGGGTAAATAATATGTAGTTTCCGTTTTCTAAACGTTTCGTAAATGGCGTTTTCGTCGAGTTAGATCACGCTATGGAAACACTTTTTGGAAATAAAGAAAGGAGCGCGTTTTCCTATAACCCATTTATTAATTACATCGAACACGGAGACATTGGAACCATGTCTAAGGTGTGTGCACACTGTCACGCGCGTAAGTGGAAGGAAGAAATCTGGAACGTCTCGAAACGTCTCGCGCATCACGTTGTTTTCCAGGCTCTTAGAATTCGACATCAGACGTTTCAGATCTTTGATTTTGACGACCCCGTTGTCGCTGGAATAAGCAAGTCTGATATAAACTAGTACTTGATGCAATCGTTGATGGTGAGGCGCACTAGTTTATTAGTTGATTGAATTAAAGGTAATTTGGCAAACTGAGGTACGAAACCGAAGCTAGACCAAATTACAAATAAGATAGACCTGATAAGTTTACTAGCTAAACATGAATCTGTAATAGTCAGCCAGTTAGTGAATAAGTAAGTACACAGATCCAAAAGCACCTGTAAATCCTTTTGATCTTCAGACTCAGAAGTCCTAACATAGTTGAAAGACAAAGTTCCTTGAACTGAGACCAAGAATGACGGACTTTCTCCAGTACAAAGTTCTGAGCCTGCCTACAAACATACACATCCATACGGTTCACTCCAAAAACAATATTGTTTTAATGAAAGAGCTAAAGTGAAACAAACATGAAACATTTCAGGTATATATTACGAGTCGTCTTAATTTGCTGACAACTCTGAACATAGCATCGAAAAGATATACGTTATTATTTCCGACAGAGAGCAAGACAGAGGGCTGTGTAAGTTAGAAACATAAGCGGTTGGAGATTTTTAGGTTGCAGAATTCACTGGTAGTATTTTTGGGGATTATGTACACCAATTTTCAAATAAAGTACATTATTCTGTTCTGCTATTCAAAGAATAATGGAATAAACAGAAAATAATAGGTGCCAGAAATGGGGTATACAACAAGATTTATAGTTGGATGGACATAATCTGCGGGAATTTTTGAAAGAGTGTCCTTGGAAAACAAACAACAACTGGAAAAATACAGGTAGATTTTAGTAAAAAAAACACGCGCTACGAGTCTCAATCCATCCATAGTGGAACTGGTTATTAAATGATTTCACACCTCAAAAAAGAGTTCTATCAATATACTTAATTAAATACTCGTATAGTTGTTAAGAAGCGGTGGTTTTGTTACTATTAGATAATCACTGCAGCCATCTATCTTGATGTCATTATTTTTAGTGACTCTACTGTTTTTTTTTTTTTCAACCACGTGATATTTTTTTTCTGGAACATTCCATCATAATTTTCACAAATAAATCCAGTATTAAAATTTATAACCGCAATCTTACTGTATGAGTCCTATTTTCTTGCTCTTTTGAGAGCAAAGCTTTTACAAAAGTTTCTTCTCTCTGCAAAAAATATATCTGTTTACCATTCGCTCTCACTCATACCTTTAGCCCTCTCCACTGGCGGCATTACACCAAGCATCTTAACAACATCTCGAGAAGTCGTGTAGGTGCTCGCAACTCGGAGGCGCCTGTTGCCTCCTCTGTTAATGATTGCTGACGTGATCAGCGCTGATACGAGTCTGAATAAATGTTGGTTTTGGTGCGGCTGGAACAATATTTTGTGAGAGTGAGTTGTTTTGAAAGTGGTTTAGCTTATTTCTGCTGTTGAGTTAAATTAAATGGAAGAGTTATCGCTTAGAAGATGAAACGTCACTTGTAGTTATTTATAATTTTAAAGATAGTGAGGTGAAGCTAACTTTTATGTGTTTGTTAATTTGTATAATCTTTAGTCATTGATTAATCTTTTGGGCTTTTAACTTGTTTTCGGCTGCATAAGTCAGCTTTTTTCACTCTCAGTATTTTAAATTTGAGTATGTACACAAATTCAGGGCTTATTATATTTTTTAAGTATACCCCTTTTTGTTAGTGACTTTGCCAATGTAAAAGTCGTAAATCATCTCCCGAGGTTAAAAGTATTCTTTGACCAAATTCAGGGCATGGTCTCTTAGATAGCTTCTTAGATAGCTTTCCTCTCAGATACTTTTGCATTAATTATAGCAAGTTTGGATTAAGTATTCTAGATGTCAGTGATGGCGTTCTTTTTCAGATAATAAAATCTTTGTGACCTCCTGTAACGAGCCTATTAAACCACATTTCTTTTAATTATTTCCCATTTCTCGAATTCTAAGATTGATTGATTAGAGATTCGTCATCTCTCAAAGACACAGCATCAATCGGCTTACCATCTTCGCTACCGTCCCCTACCAGTTCTCTGCTCACCCCCTGAACGCGTGTCGTGAACAAAGCGAGCACTTTTAACGACCAATTACCGATGCTTACCGTACGGCGACTTTGTCATCGTTACAGACCTTTGTTGTAAGTATCAGAGCTTTTGTTAAGAATTTGAACATTTTTATTTCTTTGAATAGAACAAGGTATAAGAATATTAGCAAAATGATGTTTGGTTCAAAAGTTTGAAGAAGGTTAATCTTCACTATATTATTAATTATTTATAATATTGGAGATGGCGTAACGATTTGGACTCCTACCTTAAGGATTGGCCAGAGGTGGCTAAGGACGGAAAAGAGTGGAATAAAGGAAGGGAGGGCTTTGCCCTGCAGTGGGATATAACGGGCTCATAATAAATAAATTATAAATAAGTAAAAATAGTAATCTCTAAAAGTACTGTACCCCTAGCCAAGTTGCTATTCTGCAATAATTAACGCTTGTAGAAAGCATCAAATGTACGGGAATGGCGTCGTCTCAACGCTCAGTCACGTTGTCAGAACAAAAGAATAGGCGGCAAGGTCAACTTGAAGCGTTCGACGCAATACTTCGACGACTTACATAATTATGTCCATAGTTTTGTTAGTATTGGTGTGTTAGTAAGATTATTAGATCCCGTAATGTTTACAAAACTATTTTTATACGTAATAAAATTAAGCAAGAGTAATATCTAGTCTACTAAGACGAAAAAAAAGAAAGGACGTAATAATGTGGATGACTAAAAGAATACCTAAGGCCAAAGAAAGAAAGAAAGTAACGAAGAATGAAGTGTGTGAGGAAGACTGAGATGACAGGTATAACTACAAGTAAATTAGAATATAGATAATGTAAATACAAGAGAATATTGATGATGATTTATACGGAAAAGCTGCAAAACACACACACAATGTCGCATGTAAAACAGTGTCCCATAATGTTAAAACTTATCACTTTCAGAGATTACCCGCCGTTGATCCAGACCCAGGCTTAATAAACGTCTACCGCGCTAAAGCTAAAGCTGTAGACAGCAGCAATTACCTTTCAATCCATATTATTAAAGCTTCGCTATGAAGTGTGGCGAAAGTTGCCTAACTCCGGCGGGGAAACTTTCTTACTCATAATTAACGTAGCCCTCCCCCCGCGCCCCGCACCCCCAACATGGGATTATGTAGATGATAATGTCGGGTTATATCATGTTTTAGCACGGCTATATCTTCTGAAGGGTTAAGCAGAGACAACATTTAATTTTAGGAATTACGTCTCGCGTAATAGGGTGTCTTACGTTTCAAGGAAGTCAAGTTAATGTCCTGGAAGTTTCTAAAAATTTTGTACATTACTGATAGTTATATCTTTAACGCTTTTAGATAATAAAATACTTTTCGTTTTCAACACCATTGTTTAGTGTGATTTGTTCTGATCGGTTTTTTATTAATATTTTAAACTTACAGCTGCTAGTGCCCAGGGATACATTATTCCTGAGATTAAAAATACTAATCCTATACAGAGTTATTTGTAAAACACTAACAACCTTGCAGGACTGTATTACTAACATCATAAACAACAACTTTTGTCTTTTGTGTGTTTTGAGTAGAGCTAGGTTTAGTCATTGAATTCAAAAGCATTTCATAATTTTGACATTACGAATATCACATTGTTACTAAATATCTTAATAAGTCTCTAAGATACTTGCTAGTGATGTTTTGACGCTCAACCTTTTAAAAATGATCTCCATAACCCTTCTATCTTAACATCAACAGCCAAGTTCAAAATTTCTTCAAAAATTTTGGTGAAATTCATTAAAATATTCATCTTAGCTTCTTCTTTGTTTTATGTCCATGTTGGCAACAAGTGTCAGTTGGTGACGTTTAATATTAACGAGCGCCATCTGGCGGCCACACGGCGAGGTATCAAATATTTATGTTTTTCTACTATTATACAAATATGTTTGGAAAAACTTGTGGGTTTCAGTAACATTTGCTTTGCACAAGACCGCTAAGACTCCGCTGTCGGCCTGTCTGTCACCACTAAAAACATCATAAAGCTCTAGTTTATATCAAATAAAAAATTAAAAAATGGGGTTCCTAGATAATAAACGTGATCTTTTTGTCGTTGTTTGCTACTGATGGTACAGAACCAGTGGCGTGCCAGGTGCCTTTAGAGGGGGCAAGCCAAGGAATCTTGACTCATCTACCTACCCACACCTAATATCCCGAAAAAACAAAATTTCTTACTGTAATGCTGATTTTAATAGGTACATTTGATTTTTTTACGGTTAGAAATTAAGTAAATATATATTGGTACTTAAAAAAATAAAGAAAAAGAGCCATCTATTGATTTTTGGCAACTCGCTCACAACATTCTAGTTGATTTCATTTTATTAAATTATATATTATATGTAGATTTAAAAACTGCAGAACGAAATAACTGAATTCAAGTGCTTTTGAGAATTCTGATGTATTTTCATGGCACCAGCGAAATTATTTAAGTCATTATAACCTGAATTATTCCAAGTATTCTTATCGTTTGAGAAAAATATGCAACACCAACAGAATAATTATTTATTTAAATGCGAGCAACCTACAATCCACAGTAAACTGAGCGATTAAACTGCCTACTATGTGATTTAGTTTTCTCAGAAACATTCAAATCAGGGGTAGGTTTAGGTGAAGTTACGAGATCATATTTATCTTTAAAACTCAAAGGTGTTACCTGGCTAAGTATTTTTCCACACATTTTAATCCGTCACAAGGAACAATTGCATGTGTTTTCGAATCCGAATTCATTTCAAAGATCCTTTAACTTTAATCACTTCAAAACCAAGTAAGTTACAGCAGTAACTAATTATAACACTTTAAATGACAGAAAACTAAAAAAAAACAATCAAAACATAATCCGATAACCGCTCAAAGCAAATTTGAACTGATTATAGTACGCGCGTCATAGAGGGCGCCTCGCTAATACTCGCAATATGCGTAAAAAATTAATTGATAAAATTTCCGAAGCCTGGCATTTTTTACCTTAAAACTGTTCGACGAGTGTTTTCACACATTATAATATTTACTCACACAAACTCATATTTTTTGTGTTTTTATAGGGAAAAATGAAATGGAAGAACAAGCCCCGTAAATGCCTTATGCGTTAGAGCGAGATCGGAGATGGCAACGTTGTTACGTTGCATCACCCGTGCAACGTAACAACGTTGTCATCATATCGCGAACCCGACCAACGCGCAACGTCACAATTATTATTCAATTGTCCTTATATGTTGTGTCTATTTAATTTAGTCGGATTCGCAATTAAATTTTATCTCGATTTGGAACGCTGGGTAAGTTGCATAGAACTTGTATTAGCGTATCGTAACTAATGAATGAATTTTCAATTACGCGCGAAGTTTAAAGTTTAGATTTTATTTTAAATAATTATTTTATTAAGTTCAATGACTTAGATGTTAGGTGTCATGAAATTTTACCGCAAGCCGGGCTTTTTTGCTTGTATTGCTCGCACGTCCCTGTACAGAACTTGCACTTGGTCGGTTTTTAAGTATTTTGCATTTTTATACAATAATTATTTTGTTTAGAGTAGGTATCAATTTTCAGTTTAGTTTGCAGTTTTACCGATCAGTATAGTCTTTCGTTTCTATTAACTCTTTTTTTGTCTCGCCAAGTGTATACCTATAGACTATCTAACTACATATTTTGTTTTAAAATATATTAAAATATCATCAACGTTTTAAACCTGCTTGCTTTATTTGAAAACTTGAGTTCAAATTTTTATTTTGTTTTGGTAGTTCTCAATATACTCATTGAGAACATAATTCGGTCATATTTAATAGACAGACTCACTAATATTACTAACAGGTAGTAATATTTCTATCATGACATCAACAATTTCCACCTTACTCATAAAGCCATCTCCTACAATACCCAAATCAATCATCACTGTTCCAATCATCCCTACACCGTGTAATCCTGTGCCAAGACACGCATCAGTCACATCTCAGTCCTTTATGTAATAGTTGGGATCAATAGCCTCATTGATGACGTCATTGTGCACGACCATATAGAACGCTATTAATTCACACGTATCAACCTGTGGATTAATTACGGGGTTAATAGGCGTGAAGATGTTATTATGTTTGTATAGGAGGGCGTGATTGTATAGATAGAATCTATTTTAGTATATACAGTGTTAGTAAGTTTTATACTATTAGCTGGACTTGAATGTAGTTCATCGGAGATAATGAAACTAGTTCCTCGTTTTAGTGAACGAGTTGTTTCGTTATTATCTACTATTTAACGTTTATAAAAATTACTAGTTTCTTCCGGTTTGAAAGATTTCGTGAATATATCTGGCCATATTCTATATTTTTAACTGGTGGATACACACACAGTATCACGTGTTATCACGTTACAACAAGATTCACTTTTATAAGCGAGTATTTGGATAATAAGCAAAGTTGCATATTTTTTTTAACATTTTTTCAATGGTCTAAAATCATGTAATTTTGTATTCAAATGAAAAAGATTTAGAGCAAATTGGCCGAGCCTTTTTTGTTTTTAATAGTTTATTAAAAAAAGAAGAATTATCGAATTAAGTTAAATCCTTACTAATATTATAAAAGCGAAAGTGAGTTTGTTTGTTTGTTGGTTGTTACGTCTTCACGCCTAAATGGCAGAACCGATTTTCATGAAACATGGTACACGGATAGACCATGTCCTGGAATAGGATATACGATACTTTTTATTCCGGAAGTATGTTTCGGTGTCCATGTGTAAAATAATACTGGTTATAGTTTAAATAAAAAAAAAATATGTTCAAAGTACTACTAGGCTATTTGCCTATCTCTACATACTGTATTTATCAAAACTATAAAACAAAATTGACGGTAAGATTAAGAATATCCCAAAATATACGCGTATCTCCATTGAACACAATCCTGCACTTTTCATAATTAACCGAGTAATAACAACGAAAATGAACTGGCAAGTTAAAACAGCAGTAAATCCTAGAACTGACTGCGACAATACAAATAACGGTACAGAAAATACACTGTAAAATACTCAGTATCGCAAGATAAACATTGAAAGAACCTTAACTTTATTTTTAAGTCTATAGGAATTTATTGACTGCAAGATTCAAGACCAGTCGATCTGGTGACGCAGTGGAGGTCTTTTAAGAGAAATGATGATGATGATGTACTTGTTTTGTCTAATCGACATCGTAACTATGGTTTCCATGTTTATTTAGGATTCCATATTACACAAATTCCTTAAATTCAGGAAAAAAACAATTTTGTATTACAGCAGCGCCATTATTCTTTTCCTGAAGTTTTATCCTTTTGCTAGACTAGTTGTCAGATTGCGCCTGGTTTTATAACTTTGGAATTGAATTGTATATCTTTGTATCGAGTATTTTCATGAACTAGACTTTCTGTTTACATCTTTTTGGTGTTCACCCGTTGGCAACGACTAAATATCTCTGCCGGATGTTTATTTTTATTTTCTTTGCCTGCCCCGTTTGTGCAAGTAATGGCGCTTTTAAAACTATTGCTTTTCGCTCTGTTGTTTTGTGATATTGCAATAGTAATAGGAAACCAGCTGCGAGTTTGGGCGTTACTCACAGTTCAATAGATGGCGTTTTGGTCGAAATTGGAATAGCTCGATGTAATATTCCATAGTTGGTTTTGTTGTAATTGTCAAATTGATGGTTCAAAGCATCGTCATTTGTAAGCATAACACAATATTACTAGCGTTTACACCGTACCTTAAAGTACGTTTAAGTTTCCGATGCAGGTGTAATTAAAAAATAACGATCAAGTAACAAGTACAAAACTCGACCAAATAGACCTCATGAGATTTTTTCCTTTTGATGGTTAAAGGTAACCAGAATCTAATCATTTCAGCCGATAGACGTCTACTGTTGGACATAGACCTCCCCCAAGTGTCGTCACAATGAACGACCCCGTGCTCCTCACATCCATTGGATTCCCGCAACCTTTACCAGATCGTCGGTTTGCCTTATAGGAGGCCTTCTGACACTGCGTCAACCGGTACGCGGTCAACACTCCACCTTTCGGCCCTAATGGATGACAAATCAAGGACTTAACTTAGAAGATGCTTTGGTTAAGCTTTAGGCTTTAAAGCCGCAAGGCTGCGCAATTTATTGAAAGAGTTACCGCAGACATTTGATGATAACCCACAAATAAATGAAGCCAAAATGATGACGGATCAATACAAATATAAACTAGTCAACAACACGTAACATCATTCAACACCCCTCTTTTCCGTTGGTGGTTAAAATCATTTTGATTACCACACATCATTATGTCGTTACATAAAATGGCGAGGAAATGTATCAGTAAAACAATCACTCTCATTAAAACTACATTTTGTATTCTGTTCACTAAGTAGATGGGTGCAGAAGGTTGGGTTTATATTTGTCCTCTAGACCATCTTCCTACTTATGTGGTTATACCTAGGGTCGTGAATTTCCCGTTGGAATAGCCTCTTACTAATGGTATATCGCTATTTGTGTTCGTTCTTGGCGTCATGGAGTGCGACGATCATAACCGATTAATCATTAATTCAAGAGATGTTGTAGAGTACAATTATGTAAGTGAATGTAGAAGATGCCCAAAGAAATGACCAGCGAAAGATCAGATGGATGATCTTACTTCTTGGCTAACTTCTAAACTCTGCGTTTCTACTAATATTCCCAATGAAAAAAAAAACATTGCCTGACTTGAGCATCCAATTAAGTAACCCTCGCTTTTTTTTAAGGGTTAACTTCTCTCACTCTGGGGGGAGCGGAAAGCGCGAACCTACACCTGTGTCCTTCAGTTGCTCTTTGCTTTATAAGACAACGGGTTTCCTTATCAAAAATTCCCCGTGAGTGGGCATCGGCCCTGTTGGTCCCTACGGTTTGCTGACATCTCTTTGAGGAGCGCGTGGATCACTAAGCGCTGTTGACGATTGGGCTCGGATCAGTCAATTATAGGCGAGCAAACTATTTCTCGACGTCCACAAAGTAACCCTTGTTTTACCGTTGCGTATACGTACAGTGAGTGCTCGCGCACTCGTCGCCGATGTATTTTATTTGACAATTTCGTATGTGTGCGTCCATGTGAGCATTCGCCTGTTCTCGTTCGTCGTATGCATTATTGAACTTCTGTTTTTGTGCTTTTCTGATTCATAATTAAGCTACATCATAATTAATAAGGCTGTTTAATTACAATAGAGATAAGGAAGTTACCATTGTTTAGAAAAAACAATGGCATTGAGTTTTAGCTCCAGCTTTGGGTCACATTCAATGTAAGTCGACTTAGCTTCTTGCTCAGCTGAAAAAGTTCAAGGGAGTTTATTTTACTTTTAACTAATTTAATTTTAACTTTCAATTACACTGAAAATTTTCATTAGTTTATTTACATATTACAGAACTGTATATTTACAGGTTTATTATACCTGGGTTTGATTTTCAACATATGATTTGCCACAAAATCCTTTGAACTATGTATAATTTCAATACACAAGTTGTGTCGAAATTTTCCGATCAAAGCAGAATTCTGCTTACTTCAATGTTTCCTTTGAGATCGAATACTCGATCTATCTCTCTTATCGTATTTTCTGGATATCTTTATTTAAATTATCTGTTGAAAGCTTTAGCAAATTTCGTATATTTTGATATAAATAATATACTATGTAACACCATATATGTTGTTATTATATATATTGATAATCATGACTGCAGTGTACATCAGACGTAAGACGATGTCTACATTAAAGTGATAGGAAAAATTAGTTGTTTGTTGGTTTTTAAACAAATGTCATTACGAGCTCGTAAAGTGCAAGTTTGAAGAGATCTAGTAGATGTGTCAAACCCTAGATAAAAATTGACAGCCTCCAACTTGACCTTAAAATCAGGAAGTCGTTACCACCATCACCCATCAATTTTATGAAGCTCATAGACCTCATATAAATGTTGAAACAACCCAGCGGCCAGACAACATGCACTGAGTGCGTCGACTAGAGTAAATTAAACCTGTAGAGTAATAACACAGCATTTATCACTATTATTCACTGACGTTAAATAAACGCTGTGCTGTAATTATGACATGTGAGTATTTTCATCAATTATCAGACTCTAAGGAAATGTTACAAAAAGTACAAAAAATGTAAAGATAATTTACAACGTTACGTATAATTAAATGTTTTTAAATTACTTATTAATATTTTCGGCTCACATATAGTTAATAAGGGGACTACGAGAGCTAACCGCGAGTTCTGTAATGTGAAAAAGTATATGATCTATTGCAGTAGATAGACTCAGAAAAATATCTTAGTTTCAGGATAAATGCTAGATAGATAGTGAGTTCAAAATAAATAAATATAATATCTACTTAGAACTAACGAAAAAAAATGGCGAAAATGCCCCTAAAAATTACTTTTATCAATTGAAAACCGCTTTAGTATACATGCAGTCATTTTGATTGTTTGTCATATTATTCTACAAGCAATATTTTACTGTTGTTATAGTCTTTTAATTTTGTAATCAAATCTTTAGATTTTTACTAAATTGCTAACATGCTTCTTATTTGCAAACTTTGTGACATTGCGCATGTCTTTGTTTTGTATAGAGTCCGAGAGTGACCAAGCTTTATGTGCTGCGTTCCTCTTAAGATCTTTGTTCTTACTAATATAGTAGAAAAAAGAAAAAGAAAGATACAAAAAGAAAATGTCTTTAACCAAAAGCCCTCGACAAAGGCACTTAAACATAATACACGACGAAACTTTCAATTTCCTCATAACATCCTCAAAGATTTAATAACATACAAAAGTACAAAAGATTCCTGAAATCCAGCATACTTTTATCAAGTGCTTAGCAAGTACTACTTATGAATAATTCAAGGTTTTCGAGAAAAAAAAACTGCGTAACTTGTACAGTCAAGGGTTTCAGTGTAATAAAGTGTAACTTGGGGGCCTGGCAGAACCCTGGCTTGTATGAAATATTCATGTGGTCGTTAAGAAAGTTTTTTGAAAGAGCTTGACAGCGAACAAAAATAAATAGCGGCGGTTTAAAATTTGGGGGTGAATGGGGATGACGGGCTGGTTACCGGGAACTTTATTGTGGTGGACGTGACTTGGGAAGACGAATGTGTTAATTGGTGGGATGTGCGTTGAATAGAAAATTAAAACAAACTGAAATATCTACAACTTTCTGTGTAGAGGTTAACGTACTCCGCTTGAAGGGTTTAAAGGACCCGTGTGTTATATGACGTGTCACACGATACCGCCTAGGTTCAAGACAACGCTCGAAATCAAAATATCTTGTTTTTTTTTTATGTTTGGTATAAGAATATTGTAGGCGCTCAAAAGGTTCATATACAAGGTGTAACGTTAAATGCGCAAAAGCTGAAATTAGTTTGATCAGAATAACGAGCAGAATCAATTAAACCACTTTTAATATAGATTACATTTTTCCAAACAAATTATCATTAAAAACTTCGACCTGTGTATTTATGAATAGGTCGAGCCATCACGTGCGCAAACCCGCTGAAATAGGTAAACAATCACAAAAAGTAGTAATCCAATGAAATTTTTTCATAATAAAAGTTCTTAACTAAAGCTGCTCATAAAATCTTTAATTTTTTTATGTTTTTTTTCTCACGTAATTAGGTCAATCGAATTAAAAATCATTTGGGGTGTCTGAGGTTTTGCGCATTTAACGTTACACGTTGTATAGAGTTTGTGTAGCATATAATAAATTCTGAACAAAAAAAATAGTATAATAATAATGAGCATACAATATATAAACAGCCTGAAACGGTTCCAGGACTCACAGGTGAGGGGAGTTGTGATCCAGCATGGAGGCCCACTGCAAGTGGCTGTATCATGTTTACATTTGAATAAAGAATCCATTAAAAGGTACTTGCACATTATGATTTAATAATAGGACGATGTCATCTACAACTAAATTCTAATGCTTTTTTTTGAGGAGAGAAATCCAACGACTTTTCCCGTTCTAGGATGGATTGGGAAGGCGTGTCTTTTGCGGACGAAAACCACACCTGTTTCTTTCAGGGGTCCTTTGCGTTCTAGAACCACGATGTCCCTTTCAGATATTCCCTGTGAAAATTCGAATATTGAGTTGACCAAAAAAATTTAATGTTTCGGTTATCAACAAAAAAAAAAATCTTAGGTTCAAATAATTCCAAGGCTTATACAAAAACTATCAATATGAAAAGCCCCGAAAAATCACCTTTCTGTAGGTAATTTTTTAACAAAATCCTACGAATAAAAACAAAAGATTCAACAAAAACAAGCCTGTTGTACCGAGCTGAAATCTTCGGTAGCGTCCGCAAAACAAATTACTTGAGAGCGAGATGAGAAAGGGGGTGAAAGGGGAGGGGGGCTATTGGTTCGTGAAACAGCGTCTATATAATTACACGGACGTTTAATTCTGGGCGAGTCTATTACTTTGAGAGGTAAACAGAAGAACAAGT